>CM053325.1:38265434-38627739 GCA_028583605.1 Dastarcus helophoroides
GTTTCTCCCCCTCGGAACTTACCTGAGAGCAAATTAAACCCGAATTACGACAAAAAATAAAAATTTCATGCGCAAATCCAATCAACTTCAGGGAAAAATTTAAAAAAGAAATACGAATTTCAGTCTTAGGCCGCCCGCATACATACGTTTGATTAGTTTTCAAAATCGGGAATACAGATTCGAGCACTTGAATTTCACAAAACATAAAACCTAATTAGGGATCAGGGTCCGTGCGGCCCCCGTAGAGTCAAAATTTTAAGAAAGAAAAAAGTCAATATTCCGAGATAAATGTCACAATTATGAGTTTCAATTTTATTTCCAGATTTAACATCTAAATTTAAAAAAGTCTAAATTTGGAAACAAATTCTTCAAGGTGGATTCTTATTGTTCGGAAACATGTTTATTATTTTTAATTAACATTTCGGAGTAGTTGTTTCCAGTGGATTGGGCTTTAAGTATTTAAATTTTTAGCACCGTAAATTAATGATGTAACGTTTATTCATGTTAAATATCTTTTATGTATTCAATTTATTATTCTTAACTACTTCTTCCTCGTTGTTGCCTTTCCAAGAACTGCTGATGAGCTCAAATGAGAGCGAAATTTCTCGTGTTTAATTTTGGTCTTCTATATTTCATTTTTTCCTATTCTATGTAAAACAAACTAACCTATTTTTTGTCAATTGTCATGAGATGACATTTTAAATAAATTTAGATATGTAGTCAACTTTCATTAATAAACATTTAAATATTTCCAAACTGCGTGGCAGAAATGTTAAATAAAATTAATAAATATTTGAAACAAATGTTAAGATTATTTAATTTGAAGTAAAAGTCTCAACTTTTTTCCGGTAAAATAATTCGGAAAGAAACCCGGCAAAAAGTAAACATTTTGAAGGAAAAAATGTGGTAACTTTTTTTAAAAGTACTTTCTCACAAAGGGAAACACAATTATGCCTTTGGACCACGAGAGTAGGATGCGAAAATAATGAAGCGCCTTTTTAAATAATGATATGTCGGTAATTGTCAAAAAAAATTCCCTTCAGTAACGAATTCCATCCAGTTTGAAAGTTCTATAGAAAAAAAGTCTCCACAGACTGTCAAGTTGGACTTTGAGTTAAAAACGAAATTTTGATTTTTTTTTTCTGGGAAAAAATTGAAAAAAATTCAAATGTTAGTTTTAAATGTAATTGAAATATTTGTATAAAAATATTGAAATCAAAGCCGAAATTTCTCAATCTTTAAGGTCAAAATTTTTAGAAAAAAGAAAAAAAAACCTTCAATATTATAGTTGTCTTGAAGGTAATATTGGCAAAAAAAAGTCGAAATTAAAAAAACTGTAAATTTCAAAACTAAACTTTTTTTCGACCAAAATTTTAAAATAACGTTAAAATCATGAGAAAAGAACAAGAACAAAATTCTAAACGTCGATAGATGATTTAAGGAAAAGTTCTTACCTCATCGTCCCTTTCTAGCATTTCTTCAACTGGATCAGTCGATGGTTGTTCTGAGGAGGTCCCGGCGACAGCAGGGGGTCCCATGCAGTCGCTAGCACTGTCATCGGCTGCTACCGTCTCACTATCCTCTTCAGCACCAGAAACCGTAAGCGTTGGCATATCTACAAATATAATAAAAAATTCCCACGATTTGGGCGAGATTTAAACTTACCATAAACTTGCCCAGTTTGTTGAACTTGTTCTTCGCCAACGGGCACCGACTCCTGCGGCGAACTCTGTAGAGGTGTACTGGGAACGCTTCTTCCGGTACCTGCAACCAAAGAAAAATGACTAAAATATCCACCGTCAAAATTGAATCTCATACTGTTCTCATCCGTATGGATGGCTTCAAGGGTCTGTTCCGGGACGACCTCGTTCGATGAACCCGTCGTAGTGGGCGGTGCGGAATCGCTAAAAGTGAACCTCCCGCTGCTAGGGAAATGAGGTGAACTCACGGCCTCGCTGAAGCCGTCCGAGCGCCTCGGGACGAAGAGAGTGGGAGTGGACGGTACAATACCGTCGTCCCCTCCTTCTTCGAGGCCGTGAGGAAAGAGCAACTGAGACTGATGAGGACGCGAGGACAGAGGCGCCACCGGCCTCGTGGCGCGCGAAGACATCGGTACGCTTAACGAAGGAGCGGACGTTGAAGCTTGAGATATCGTTACGCAACCGGACACACCTTTAAAGAGCCAAGAGTGCAATTTTTATTTGATGAAATTATACGCAAACGAGTCAAGTTTGCGCCTTGTGGTTTTCACTAATTTACGCAACCTTAATGCCATCTAACGTGGAATTAAATGATTAAAATGGTTATTCACAAAGCAATCTTAAACGACGTTTGAAGCACATCCAATAAGACTTCTGTCAGCTTCTTTCAAAGAATCTTATTTATACAAGAGCTTCAAATAGTTAGTTCTACCGGTTATCAGTTTTCGTTTCGGCAAAAAAAATAAGTTTTGGGTTTAGTTTATATTAATTTCTAAGTATTTTAAAAAATGCTTTCAAGATCTGGATATTAACATAAAAATCAAATTCTCTTTCACATAAAAACACACTAAAAGATCTCCAAACTTTCAATATGAAAGTCGAAAATTGCAGATCAAAATCGACATTAAAAAAAAAATATTTTAGCAAAAGTTTATACGTTTCCTTTTTCGCATAAATTGGCAAAAATAAATTTCTCTTACCGTAAACAAATTGGAAGCCTCGACAACCAACTTTGTTTTTTAAATTGCATAATATGATTTTCTTTACATTTTTGGAGAAACCGTCTATTCCTGGATATATTTTTGTAAAATTCCCATGAGGTTCCATAACAAAACTGAGAAACAACTTTCCTTAAAATTACCTCATCAGGCTGGACCTCATTAATGTCATTAATGCAGCTCTGATCAAGTAGCCACGGAAAAAAATAATGACATTTTCTCTTCGTCCAGCCCGCACCTCGACCTAAGGAGATCTTTTGTGCCTACCCTGATCTATGTAGTTGCCAGGGTCAAACTGTTGTAGAAGTTTATTATGGACCTGGGATTGAGTTTTTCCAGATCTGAGGGGTCTAAGGATGCCCATCCAAATTGGACGTGCCCTTTGCGCGCAAGCGCTAGCTATTAGTTAAAAACATTATTGTCAATTATCTACATTTCCTCAATTCAAAGAGTCAAATTTTGGTGCATAAGCAAAACTTTAAAAATCCGAAAATGTAGAAATTTTGCATTAGAGCAATTATTATTATGACGGAATTGGAAAGATTAGAATAGAAATATTAAAGATATCAGACTACATTTACAGAAAGCCTACTTGTAAAGAATTGGGTTTTTCATGAAGTGAAACGCTGGTTCTCCACATTCGACTCCCATACGAATTTTTCTACGGGGTTACTTAAAAAATGGTGTTTAAATTTGGAAGACCTGTCAGCTAAAGCTACTTGTGAGGTAACACGGATAGCACATTTCACTAATAAATGTAATAATCACCTTTGAAAAGCGATCCAACTGTGCACATTGACAATAATAGGAAACAAATTGAATCCAATAATATTTATTTTTGTGAACTTGATTTTGTGGTTGCATTTTTTTAGTTTTCCTTGAAATTTATGTTAGTTTATGACTCATTCTTAAAATTCGGAAATGTAAACATTGGCATTTTTCCATTACTACTTGATAAGAAGTCAAATCTAAAGATGTGATTTTTAAGAAAATTAATTTTTTTCTCAATATTTGCATTTTGAAATCTCATTAAAATTGTGTGTGGTGCATCCAGAAATAAACGACCTCTCCAAAAATTTAAAATAAATCATATCATACTATTTAAAAATTGAAAGTTGATTGCCATAACAATAAAATTGTTTATGTTAAGAAAAACTGATTTCCCCAATTTGTGAGAGAAAAGAAATCAAAAAACTTTCGTTAAAACATTTTATTTTTTCAAATAACGAATATTTCAGGAATAATAAGGACCTTTCCATACTTTAAACCCACTCTGCTTCATCTTAAGTTTTCGATATTTTATAGAAATTTTTTATTTCCCTTCAAACTTTTTTTCAAATTTTCAATTTATACTTAATTTTCTCTTCTGTCAAAAATCTGCACTAACCGCGGCGCCTGATAGAATAATCCCGCTGCTTTAAGATTAAAAAAAAATTCAAGTTTACATCTACTCAGTTAAAGATAAATAAATTCTTTTTGCCATATAGAATTTACAGATAAAATAAAAACGATCCACTAAACTGTGAAAATTATAAACCAGTGTAACAAATTACTTGGAAACATTTTTGACAAAAGAGAATATAAATATTGACATTAATAAAAAACTTAACAAAATAAATAAAATATAGCCCCCGCCTTTATGTGCATAGTAAAAATTACACATGCCATTAGTCCATTCTTGAATCCATTCACTGAGAACTTGACACATTCCATATCTAAAACCTTGACCTGACATGTAAATCAAGGTTAACGAATTAAAAATAATTGGGAGATTTCTCTTTTCAACACACTGTTGGACACAATATGCAAATGGGGGGCTTTTTTTAATAAACACACAACTGAAATTATAACAGTTTATTTTTTAGATAAGTAATTGTACATAATCAAATTTCAAACAAAACACCTCGATTTACATGCCATTACATCAATTTTGAACCAATTATTTGCAACTGATACATACAAATAAAGAAACTTCAGTTAGTGAAGTATTCAAGCTCGTTGGGGGCTTCTCAAGCAGATAAATAATAACAAGAACGCTTCACAAGCCCCTTCCCCCCTCCATCTATGATTAATGTTTTTCAAACTGATTAAATTGGAATGAACAAATTTAAACTTAAAACTTCACAATAAGGCGCCTTCATTTCACTAATTAAGTAACGAAATGGTTCACCTACCATCTGTTCCACTGCTTATAGCTTCTGACTGAGGTTGTTCTGCCCCTTCTTCCTGTAGCGAACTGTCCTGTAAAGATCGTTCACTCTGGTTGGGAACCTCACTAGAATCTTCGATAACTTCCACCTCATTGCCACCCTCCTCATCCTCCTCTTCCTGGCAGTCTGCCTCATCATAGTTATCTTGCTCCTGAAATTTACCACCTTTTTGTATATGCCGGTCAGAATTTTATTTCTCTAATTACCATTCCCTCAATGTCGTATCCCTCAGTGTCGGGGTCATCCGGGTCGTCATCGGCGCCCTCACCCTCATCAGGACAACCTTCCTCGTCACTCTCAACTACTATCACATTGTCGTCATCGTGGTCCCTCTGACTACTGGTCGGAACTTGATATTCCACTTCTAGTCCGCTGTCGCTTACTGTACCTGCGGGCTGCTTAACTACCATTATCACCAATTCTCTCAAAAAACCAGTGCCACTCACCTGCGTTCTAGTTCTCTTCGATTGCTGCTGCTTACTTTGTTCGTCAGCCTGGCAGGCTTCCGTATCCGCCTCTCTTTGTCTTTTCAGGCCGGCTTGCGTCGTGGTCACCGTATTGCTGCTACTACTGCTGCTGGTGCCTTGTTCTTGGGTAGGACCACTACTCGGTGGCTCTACTCTGGGTAATACTAAAGCGACGGCTTGCTGCTGCGGGGTCGGTTGAACTTGAACGTTTTCGTCGTCTTCGGTATCTTGCGAGGATTGGGTCGGCGGGACAGCCACCTGTCGGACGCCCAGCATGGCGGAGCTGGCAGAACTGGTGGCGGGGACGTAGTCCGTATGCGAACTGGTGGGGCTGCTCGAAAGGGCTTCAATTGTACTAGATCCAGTTGTGTGGACCTACAAATTTGCATTACTACCTGAATTCTTTCAAAATCGAAATTTAAAATTCCAACTAAAATTTAGATTATAGCTTGTCACTAGAACATGCAGAGGAAAAAATTCAACTTTTTAGTTACTGAGACTATACCAGGCAAACAGACAGCAAAGTAAAAAAACTAACCTGCTGTTGGGGGGGAACCATTACTGCACTCGGACTCTGACTAGTTGGTAAAACAGCCACAGTTCTCAGTTGTGCTGACATCGGTCTTATACTCGCTAATGGCGTCTCCCCAGCATTCCTCCATGGCTGTATCGGGACAGACTGTGTTTGAGTATTTGTCGAATGACCTATACAAAAAAGCATTTAAACCCAATATTTCCCCAAAGAGCTACAAATTACCAGCCATAGGTTTAATATTCGCCGTCGGTGGTTCACTCGTCGACTTCTCCACTGAGCCGGAACTAGTGCTAGGCTTGGCACCTTGTCCCAGCCCTAACTGGCGCTGCAATTGGTTGATTTTCTGTGTTAACACGTCGATCTCCGCCGTTAATCTGTCTTTTTCCTGTTGTCTTTCCGCCATCATCTCGTCTTTTTCCTTCAGGAGATTCTCGATTTTAGCTAAGAGCTCACCATTGGCGCCTGCCTCGCCCGCGTTGTCAGCTGATCGCCCCGGTCGATCTTGATTTTTCAATTCTTCTTTTAACTCTTTGTTGTGCTCAGCTAGAGTGACGATTCGGTCTTTGGCGTTCTTAAAGAGAGCTTTGAATCGCTCTTCTTTTTCCAGGCTGCTCTGTTTGAGCTTCTCAATTTCTTTTTTGTGATTTTCGTTTTCTTCGGTAATGGTGGTGATCTGGGCATTGAGTTGATCCATGGATTCTTTGTGCGATTGTTCAATTTGATTTATCCTGTCTTCCAGTTGAGAGCGGTGTTCTTCTTTCATTTGCTCTTCTCTCTGTTGGGTTTCGGTCTCTTGAGTTTGTTTGGAGGACTCTAGTTGCTGTTGTAAAGCCTCCACCTCTTTGCATTGTTCCTCCCACTGAATCTTGTATTTCTTCGCGATCTTCTTAATCTGTGGTCAAAAGATCTCAATAGAATAGTATCTGGTGTCGCATTTGCCCTTTTTTTTTGGAAATACTAAGGTTATTACTTAAGATAGTATTGTTGTCCAAATTTTTAACCAAACTTAGAACAACTTACTCCTATTTTTTGACCAACCTTGTGAGAAAGTTAAAATTTTAGGCAAAATGTATACATTTTTAATATAAAATTTTCATCGAAATAAAACAGTTAAAATTTTCAGTTTAAACTCAACATTCTAACCTTTTCTTATTTCTTGAGATTGAAACTTTCTTTTTAATTTAAACTTTTTTTTTTCTTAATTCAGTGTTTTTCAAAATTTTCACTTTTTCTTAGAATTTTACAGAAAATGGATTAGATTTGAAATTTTAATTTTTGTTTGCTCAAAAACATCGATTTTAAACAATTGTTCAAAAATTAAAAAAGAAAAAACTAGAAAATCCCAAAAATTAAAAAAAACTTGAATAAATTCTAAAATAACGATTTTAATCACAATATTTCGAGTCGAGGTCAAAATGATACAGTTAAAATTTCGAGTTTAGACTCAAAATCTGAATTTTTCGTAAAGATTCTGAAACGGAAGTAAGAGACACCAATATGAAATAGATTCAAACATGAATTAAACCCGAAGCAAGACGCCTTACAGCCTCCTCACCTGTATTAAATTATTCTTCATTTCGTTTAATGTGCTGTCCTTTGAGGCGGCTTCTTCCGTCATTGTCTTATTCTCTTCGGTTAGCTTCCTATTTTGCTCCTGTGCTTCTTGCAAGCTCTGGGTCAGCTGTACGACTTGCGCTTGAACGCCGCTCAAATCTTCCCTAAGTCGACTTAATTCCTCAGCCTGCGAATTGTTCTGCGCCCTGACGCTCTTTAATTGCTCTTCCAATTTAAGCTTGTCTTGCTTGAGCGTGTTAACCGTGTCGTTCAGCTTGACGATATTCGCCTTTTCAATCGTCAACTGCTTGCTCAAGGTTTCTCGCTCGTTCTGCAGCTTCTTCCAATCCTCAGGATTGGTCCTGTTGGATTTCTCAATCAACATATTGGCACGCTGTCTCCATCTGTTAGCTTCAGCCCTAAGCGAAACGTTCTCAGTTTGCATGGCTTCTGCCTTCAGGTTAAGCTCGATATTCTTCTCCTGTAAGGGCGCCATTTCTGATTCGAGTTTCTCCAGTTTGGCTCTTAACTGATTAACTTGATTGAGTAGAGTGTCACGCTCGCTTCTGAGGGCCCTGTTGCTGTCAGTGATAGCATTCAGGGTTTCGACTTTGCGTAAAACTTCGGCGTGCTTGGAATGACGAAACGACGGATATTTCGGATTTTTGGCGCTCAGCTTCCGCGATTGCTTTGGCTTCTTCTAATTGCTTGTTGAGTACTTCGACTTGAGATTTGAGGCGTAAATGTTCAGCTTCTAGAATGTCGCATTTACTAACAGATATGTCTTTCTCCTGTCGCAGGTATTTGATAATCTTGAGGAGTTGTTCAGATGATTTAACCTCGTCTTCGGTTAGAGATCTGTTGAAGGATGTGTCGCCTGTGGATTGGTTAGGATCTTGTGTTGCTTGGGCTTGCAATAACGAGAACTGCGTGTTGAGAGCTTGAATTTGATCAAGAAGGAGACTATTTTGTGAATCAACGTCTTTAAATCGACTTTCTAATTCTAGTTTCTCTTTTTGGAAGAGTTCTTCTTGACTTTCCCAGCTTTGCTTGCTAGTTTCCAAAGCTTCTATCGCTTTAGCTTTCGATTGTTTTAATTCATTAACTTCATCCAAGGCTTTATTCAATTCTTCTTTTAAGGTGGTCAACGACTGTATATCAGCTGAATGCAGCATAACCTCTCGTGCGTATTTATTTTCCACAGCTTTGAGCGACTCAATTAAGGTTTTACATTCAGCTCGGGAATTCTCCAACTGTTCTCTAGCGCTCCTCAGATCCAACGATCTAACGTTTAGTTCCTCTTGAAGCAAAGTCGATTTACTCTTCAGACCAGCATTGGCAATGTCCTGATCGTCCATCTGTATGGATAACTCCCCTTCCAATTCGGCGCATTTCTCTTGTAGCTCCTTGATTAAATTTTGCTGCTTTTCAATCTCCTGCTTCTGCGCCTCCTGTTGCTCGAGGAGTATCTTCATCTGCTTCTCGGTGGCTTCAGCTACGCTGAAGTACTGATCGGCGGCTTCTTTCGTAGTCTTCAACTGCCCGCGTACAGACTCGACCTCCGCCTGAGCGTCAGCCAGTTGCTGCTCCATCAATCGAATCTTCCTGCCATCCACGTTACTCTCCGGCAAAGCAAGCACGGATAGTTTCAGCTGCTTGGTCAGGTCTTCCATTTGTCCGGTTCTCGCTGTCAATTCGTCTCTGACTTCAGCAAGTTCCTTCCGAAGTTTGTCAGCTTCTTCCTTTTCTTCCACCATTCGCTTTTGGGCGTTCTCGGTTTGGACTTTCAAGTGGTCAGAAAGCTCTCTGAATCTGTCCTGTTCCTCTTGGAGGCGCCTTCGCAAAGCTGAGCATTCCCTGTGGGCTTCATCCAGCCGAGCTTCCAAACGCAGTTTGTCTTCAGAATCCTTCCGTTCAAGAGTGGCTTTGATCAATTCGATGTTGGTGTGAATGAGATTCTGGGAGTACGCCTTCTGCTTAGAGATTTCTCGTTCCTTGAGTAAACGAGATTCAGAGTCCTTGAGAAGGGCGTTCTCTTTTTGAAGGTTGCCAAGCATAACCTCAGCCTTGGATAATTTCGTTTGCGACTGCATGGTTTCATCTTTCAGATAAGCAATCGCCTGTTCGTGTTTCAGAACAGTCTCGTTGTAAATTTTGTTTTGTTTCTCCAAAGCCGTAATCTGCTTCTTCAATATTTCGGCGTTATTCTTCATTATCCTGAATTTTTCATCATTAACCTCAGTTTGGGCTACCAACTTGCAGTTGACCAGAGTTAACTCTTTGACTTCCCCTCTCATGTTTTGCAGCTGATCGAGGAGTATCTTATCATTAGCAGATTTTTCTTCATGATATGATTCTTTCTCCTTCTTCAATTGCTCAATAAGCTTCTTCAAGTCTTCAATTTGTTTCTCCAAGTCGTGCAATTTGTCATCTGATTGGCTCTCACAATCAGAATCTTTATGAGCTTTATTTGAATCAGCATCTGGTAAGTTGTAGGGGCGCTCCAAATGCATGGG
The DNA here is from genome assembly GCA_028583605.1 of Dastarcus helophoroides. Taxonomy (NCBI): domain Eukaryota; kingdom Metazoa; phylum Arthropoda; class Insecta; order Coleoptera; family Bothrideridae; genus Dastarcus; species Dastarcus helophoroides. Next base: position 38,275,415 of record CM053325.1, read on the forward strand.
AATATCTTCACCTGAAGCTTTTATAGCTTGAGAGTAGAGATTTTTGTACATATCCCGCTGATTCTTCAAAGTTTCCATCACTTTATTCTGTCTATCTCTCTCCTGCAACAAGTAATTGTGCGATTCGGAGAGATTCTCCACGCGTAGCTTCAGGCTAGCTACCGCTTCGGGGCCGTAACATTCCGCCTCCTCCTGTTTCTCCGTCAATTCGCGCACGATAGCTAACAACTTTTGGTTCTTCTGTTGCAGGTCCTGAATATCATTGAAGGTAACCAGCCGCTTGGTGATTATGTCCGCCGAGCTGACACTATCGCTGAGGTCCATATCGGGCGAAGTGGTGGATGAGCTACCTGTCCTACCATGCTCGACCTCCTGCAGAAGATGGCAGACTTGGCGGCCTAAATCATTCAGATCTTTCTTTAAACGTTCGTTCTCGCGCGATGTTATTCCTGTAATAGTAATTAATTATTTACAAGTTTTTAAAATTTGCCAAATTAATTTTACTTAAATTATTTTAAATAAAAGCTATTAAGACATTTTACCTTCAAGGCGTTTGCACTCAGCATTGACCTCCCTCAGCTCTTGAAGGTCATTCAAAAGCGAGTCATTGGCATGTTTCAGTTCCTCATTGGTGTCTAGCAGGACCAAGTAGTCCTCCCTTAGTTTCTTGATAAGGGGACCCTTTTCTTCAATTTCTCGCACGATTGAAGTGACATAGTTATTCAGTCTGGCATTTTCCTCTTGCGTTGTTAGTAATTTTTCCGATATGGAGACGTACTTAGAGTACATTTCAGTGAAAGTCATACCTGATTTCAGTATGCTGGATGTAGTGGCCGCCGTCGGAGAAATTTCTAAAAATTTACGATTACAGCATGGGAAAAATATAAAATAAGTTCATTACCTTCGAGTTCCTTTTGTAATTTTCGATGGTTAGAGTTCTCGAGTAAATCATTGGCTACCTCAAGCTCTTTCTTCAGCATGGCAATGCACTCGTTCTTTTTGATTATTATCTCATCGTGAGCTAATTCAGATTCTTTGTGTTTGGTCTCTAATTCTCCGTATTTTTCGGTCGCATCCTTCAGGTGTTGTTGAACCTTAAAAAAAAAAATTTCAAAATGTTGATCAGTTTCAAAATATTCAAAACTAACGGTCCCTAAAGCTAAAACTTCTGAGCAGTTTTTTTTAACTACAGAAATAAAATTGAAATGATTGTCAATTCAATTTTACTTCTGCAGATAGGTTTCAAAATATTTTTTCCAGAAAAAAAAAGTCCAAAGGAGTTAAAGAAAGGCAAAATTTCCAAAAAGGAAAATTCCAAACGTCAAAAGTTCGAGTTTAAAATCTTAAACTTCGGAAAAACTTAAGTTCAACAGAATTTCGAAAAATGTCAAAATTTTGAGAAGAGTCGAAAGTTCGAGTTTAAAATTGGTTTTGATAAAAAAATACAAAAGAATTCAAAGTTCTTTCGAATTCAAAGTCGAAATTTTACATAAAAAATTTTAAGAAAGACAAAGTTTCAAGAAAAAAGCCCAAAAGAGTGTAAAGTTCAAATTTCAGGTCAGAGTCCCAATTAAGACGTCCAAAAAGTTCAAAAGTTAAAGCCCAAAATTGGAGTTTTTAAATCTTCAGAATAAAGTCCAAAAGAATTCAAAGTTCGAATTTTGAGATCAAAGTCCAAATATCGAGTTCAAGGTCAAAATTTTGAGAAAAGGGGTCCAAAGTGGAAACTGAGAAAAAAAAAGCCAAAAAAAAATAATATATTTACCTCGGCTAAGGCCTCCTTTAATTCTTCAGTATGTTTTTGGCTTTCCTCAAGCATTGACTTATAAGCATTGGCCAGCTTTGTGTTGGCTTCAATTTCATGTAGATAACTATCATTCATTTTAGTTTCAACCTCCCTTTGTGTGAGTAAATTCTGTGTCAATTCCTCAATTCTATTGGACAAATTATTATTTAATTCTGTTAACGATTTAACTTGTTCTACTTGTATGGCAAGTTCCTGTGTTTTCTCATTCAGTTTACCCTCAAGTTGAATACATCTCGATGTATTATCCCGCCTCATATTCAGCAATTCTTCAGTCCTTTGATTCAACTCCTCAGTTAAACTCTCTATCTGACTACCTAAGAGAGATCTCTCCTGTTCAATTCGTTTTTCTTTGTATTCTAAGGTAATTTTCATCGAGGCGACTTCATCAGCTTGCGCCAAAGCTTCACATTTTGAGTTAATAGCAGTTTCCAGTTGTTTCGTCAAGGCAGTGATATCGGCTTGCATTCTTTCTATCTCAGCGTCTCGTCTTTGTATCATCTTCAAATGCTCATCACGTTCATCCACCGCCAAATTCCTCTGATGACGATAGTCGGCCGCTTCGGCCTCCAATTTGTTACACGTGGTTTGAATTTTGGCGAGATCTTCAGTCACTATGCGAACCTGATTCTCTAGGGCAATTATCGTCTGGGAAGCAGCCTCAAACTTGGCCTTGAGGCTCTCATTTTCAGCCAAAACATTGTCGTGGGTCGTCTGAAGCTCAGCCAACTCTTGTACTGAAAAAAGGTTGCCAACTTTGTATACACCGCAATTGTTGCATTAAGAGAATACACTAGCAGGTAAATTAAGCGATGTAAAAAAATAACAAAAAATCCCAAATATTCAGCGATTTTCAAAAGACTGTAACTTGAAGAAAAACGGTCATGGATTTTTTTTGAAAGCACTTTAAAGCTTCGGATTTTAGTATTTAGATATTGAGTTCAAAATTTTTAGCGTCTACAATTTTTAAGAAATTATAAGAATACCATCCTCCAAAATTTTATCCAAATGTTTGCTTACTTTTAAAAAACTCTGCATACTTCAATAATTTTTTAAAGTGATCCCATCATAAAGATCTTCTAGTCTAGATAATTTAGTTCTCTTTAATTTAGCTTGTCATTTGAGTGAAGAAAAAATTTCCAAAATAAAAAAAAAGGTAGAAAATACGAAATTTGACAGGAAAAGTAAAAAAGTAATCCTGAAATTTTAGGGAAAAAAAAAAGGAAAAATCTCAATTTTTAAAAAATATATACAAATACATTAAACATGGCAAGTTTAAAACTCCATATTTCAAGTTTAAAATTGAAATTTTAGGGAAGTGGGCGCCGAAGGCTTCAATATCATTTGACCCATAGGTTTTAAGCCGGCCTTGGGTTAAGAACCACAGAGAGGAAAGTTATTAAAGCCAAGATAGCTTTGTGTCTTGAACAAATGCTAGAACCAAATTCTAACCTAATTCTCTGAGATCTACAAGAAACAAGAAGGTACGTTAGTAGTACGCTAAAGGGGTGAAACGTTCTTGTGAACTTTATTAACAGCCGCAATGTTTATTCAGTTCAATGTTTTAATAAATGACTTCGACGCTAGATGCTGTAATAATTAAACAAAACATTATACAAGAACAATAATTCAAGCTTCTATTATTATGACTATGTTCCGCTAATAATGTATTCTTTTTTTATGAAATTATAACAAATGGTTTGTTACAATAAAAAAGTCGAATTTAGACGCACTACTTGTACAAGATGTCAGAAGAGGTAAATGACCATCGCTGAAAATCGCATTTTCCTCCCCAACTCGCACTTACCAGCATTAAACTTATTAGTCTCCAGAAGCGCCTTAGACGTGGTGAATTCTTCGAATTTCTCGGTGACAAAATTCGATATCTTTTTTGCAATGTCTACCGGAATTTCGCCCCATTCTTCTTGGCTTAGCACGGGTGCGAAAATGCACGGGCCTTCTAAGCCCACCATCTTGACACTATTTTGATTATGAACACACGATTAAAAAACAATCATTTCACTTAAAAGCGGCGGAAAATCTCGAAACGAAACCTCTGACTACACAGGCTTTACAGTTCACAGGAAAACATGCCGGTGTCCTATTATCGGATAGAAACGACAGAATCTGCAGAATTGCCAACATAATGGTAATAATATTAAGCGCCTAATTGAACGCAATTTGACGTATCAAAGGCGACATTGTTCATCTCAATGCACAACTTGCAAGAAAATAACCGTAGTACTTTAGGAAATCGAATGAAAAAGTTAGGGATGAAACAGATGTTATTTTTGAGGGTTGATGTAAAACAAATTTTAAATTTTACGTTGGTAGTTTTGCTAATTAACGCGCTTTTCATCTAGATTACTTCTTTATCATAGCAAGCTTACTCAGTGTTGTCAACTTTAGAATATGATAATGTGAAACTTCCTAAGCAGAACCGGTCTTGAGAATTTTAATTAACAATATTTCGTTTTTTTAAGTATGTGCAATCTCTTATGTCGTTAGAGCACTACAAGTAGGATACGGAAATAACGATTTAAAGGACAAAGCAATTTAAATGAATAATTACTATGCTGCTTACAATTTTAAATATTTTTACTTTTTTATATATTTGCATAAATAAATTAAACGAACTCCACTACTCAAAATGTATTAAAATAAATTCAGATTATCCTCCTTCAAACTTAAACTCGATTTTTTAGAAAAAATCATATTTATTTAAATAACTTTAAGTTTTAATTCAGAATTTGGATTTTAAAATTGAAATTCTCTGGTGTATTAAACTTTAAATTTTCAGAAAAAAGTCGAACAAATTAAACATTTATAATTAAAATAGGCAATTGTGAAGGAAAATCCCAAATTTCAAAGAAAAGGTTTGAAGGTTATAAAAAAGAGAGTTTTAATAAGAAATTTCGAGAAAAAGATCAACATTTCTAGTGTAACTTTGAAATTTTAGGGAAACAATTAATACATTGGCATTTTAGAAAAAAATTAAAATTTGTGGGTTTAAATTTAGAATTTAGAGAAGCAATTCAACATTTAAAAAAAAATGTATCAATTTATATACAACAAATTCTTAAAATCTGGCGTTTATTCCCTATAAATTTCTTTGGACTTCAAATCTCGAAATTACGATTTTCAGTTAGAATCAACGACTAATCTTCGAGAAAAATTTCTAGTGATAAGACCATTTGTAACTAAAAATTTTGTAGAAACCAATGGAAATTTTGTAAAAAACTCAAGCTTTATAAAAAAAGTTCGAGTTAAAGTGAAACATTTAAGAAACATGGAAATTTTTATTTTTAAACTTAGAGCAATTTTAAAAATGAATTGGAAACTTTTCCAATCAGGTTAAAATTTCGAGTTTATAAGCCCAGTTGTACCATGTATTGTAAGGCCATTAGAGAAAACTCAGACAAAGGGAATATTAAGTGATGTTAGTTTCTAGGGATTATTATTTTTAGGAATTTCTTAATTAGATACTTTGGATCGTCATGGGCGCCAGCAGTAGATGCCCTTGCACTCCCCTGCCAGGAAAAAAAATGCATAGAAAAAGTAATTTTTTTTTAATTAAGTTATTGATTGAATAAAAACTGAAGGCGTCTAGGTTGCTGTCCAAATTTGTTCATCACCTTGTCAATAAATTCAGCAGCCTCCTCTACTACTTTCCTGTGAATACTGAACACATAAATATATTCAATCAAATACTCATGCAACGTGAATTTGACATTACATTTATTTTAAATATAAATATAAAATAAAATAAAAATGATATGTCGTATATAACTCTCATTTCGTACGTGTATGCACTAATACACGCACACTTTTTTTCTACATAATATATATGTATATTTCTATGTTTTGTATTAGTTCATACTATAATGCAGCAGTCGGCAGCTTTTTAGGACCGCGAGCCACTTTCAGAAAAAAAAATTTTAAGCCAGCCGCACAGTTTAAAAAAAGTTCCTTTTGTCTGTCCTTCAAATAAAATAGTCGACTAAAAAAAGGTTCTGGGTTCTGGTAATACCATAGATCTGTGGCAATACTGTCACTACTAATTTTAATATAGTCGCAAAAAAGTACATGTTCTAGGGCCCAATCTAGCGCTGGGGACAAGTAGGATAAATGTCCTAAAAATTTTATTTTATTGTTATTGCTTCAATTTCCGATATTTTCTAACTTTCGACTTTTAAATTTTTATTCTTTTCCAGATAATTTCAATTTGAGATGCAAAATTAAGAATGTATCATCATAAAAAATACTTTTTAATTTTCACATTGAACTCAAATATTCTCCACAATAGTTTATCTCCAAATTTCGAATTCAAACTCAAAATTTCGAATCTACTCGATTAGATTTTTGCTCGAAATTTTAATCTCGAAATATCGACTTTTTTTATTAAAATTTCAAACTTGACTGGAATTTTTTCGCAAGTGTTATTTAAATCCTGAAATTTTAACAAACATGAAAAACTGAAGTTTTTAAATAGAAATCTGGGTTTATTTCTAAAACTAACTTTATTTTGATTCTTAATCATTCTTACTCAAAAAAATATCCACATTTCGGCTTTAAACTGGACATGTTAACTTTAAACCCGCAATTTTAAAAAATTTTTCAACAGTAATTTCCACATTTCAAAATTGTGACACATTTCGTTTAGACATCAAAAGTTTTTTAACTTTTGTCTTGCGGTGACCAAATTTTAACTTAATGCAGAATATCAACTTTAAAATCGAAAATTCGATAACATTTTATTTTTTCAAGTTTTATCCGAAAATTTTTAAAACAAATTCATTTCAAAAATTTCATTTTAAACGAAACATTTAGAGAACGAAATTTTGGGAAAATATTTTTTTAATTCTATATTAAAATGGTATTTAGAATTTCGAGCTGTTTCCTTAAAAAGTGTTTTTAACGTTTAAAATTGTTTTGGACGAATTTTGAATTAGAAATCTGTTTTTTGATATGTAAGTTCAAATTTTAATGATATTTCAGAACTTCAGTTTTAATTTTAAGAATTTTACTTTAAATTCAAAATTTAGCAAATACTAACATTTTTCAACAAGTTTCCACTCCGTTTCTGAAATATCTATCAATTTGCTCTATTAGGTAATCGAAATTGAATTTTTTTAAATAATAAATTGTAAATTTATTTTTATCGATCTTTCGGCGTTTTTTGTAAAACGAGCTTAAGAAATGCACTTTATTTTTACTAATTTAATAGAAATATCGAATGCAGACTGAATTTTTTTTAATATTTAGAAACTTTACACAAAGCATCGAATAAAAATCCAAAATTTTTCCTTTTTTTGAGAAAGAAGTTTTTCAAACTGGATAATATATTTTTTTTTAATTTGGAGCTTAAATACGAATGTTTCTTTATAAATATTGAGTTTCTATTCAAAAATTTACTTTTTTCTGCAAATATGAAAATCTTCTATTCAAAACTTTTATTTTTATTTCAAAATTTTGAGTTTTTTTTCCAAATATCGGAATTTTTGTATTTCCACTTTAATCTAGAAAACCTTTTTTTAAAAATTTGAGTGTAGACTTAAACATTCGAAATTATGGTCAACATTTCAAAGAAAATAAAGAAAAACATATGTAAAACATAGTAATAAACATAATGAATTTACAATCAAAATTAGAGAAAAAAGAACTAAAATGGAAACAAAAATAGAAACAGGAATGTTCGAAAAGAGAAAAAATGGTTCTTAATATTTTTTGAGTTTAATTTTGAAGAATTGAAGTTGAAGTTTTGAAAAATTTAAGTTGAACTTGAAATGTAATAGAAAAAAAATTAAATTATTCTGCGATTTTAAGAACAAATCTTTAATTCAAAATATTTGGAAATAAAAATAAAAAATAAAATAATAGTAGTTCTGGTAGGCTTGACTCCCATTAATTGTCGAAGGGCCGCAACGAAGAGTTTTTTATTTTTCAACATAGTCCCCTTTTAGAAAGAAACACTTCTCCCAATGTCCTGGCCATTTTTTTAACCCCTCCAAAAAATAGGATTTGTCGAACTCTCAAAAATACGCCTCTGTCTCGGCGATGACTTCCTCATTTGAGCCAAATTTTTTCCCCCGAGCCATTTCTTCATGTTACGGAACAAGAAAAAGTCGCAGGGAGCCAGATCGGGTGAATAAGGGGGGTGCGGGGTGCGACAGCGATTCATAACGCAATTCATGCAGTTTGGCGGCGACAACACCGCATGAATGGGCTGGTGCGTTATCGTGATAAAACAACACCTTTTTTTGTCGCCAAATGCGGCCGTGTCTCCTTTAATTTTTTGTCGAAGCGGTCCAACAACTCACTGTAGTATTGTCCAGTGATCGTTCTTCCTTTTTCTAACAAATCCATGAGGATGACGCCCGGATCTTGCTTAAATTGCCCCAAATACTGCTTCGAAGTTAACAGCCGCATCCGTTTGTTGTCCAGCGTGAGCAATCGCGGCACCCATCGGGCCGACAACGTCCTGATCGCTCCTCATCAAAAACGGATGTTCGCCTACGTTTAAATTCGTTGAACCAATATCTAACTGTGGTCATAGATGGCGGCGTATCCCCATAAACAGCATCCAACTTTGCTTTTATCTCCTCGCATTTTTTCCCATCCAAAAACAAAAAGCGAATTACCGAACGGTACTGCTCTTTTTCCATCTTAGCGAAAATCATGAAACACGTCTGACTCGGATGACTGCCAAATCGAAACTAACCTATCAATCAGACTGAAAGTTGTATTAGCGTCGTCTGATAGATGGCAGCACACGATGATAATACTAACTTCACTCAGGAACGTCCTATGTCTTCAAACACGGGTACTTAATGAACCGCCCTCGTAGATGAACCTCCCTGAAAGTAATCCTGGCCGCGCCCATCTGTGAAGTCCGGATCTCGTTGACAATTGAAATTTTTGCCATTTTTAGTGTTATTGCAATTTTTTAGGCAGTTGTAGTCAAGAATATAATTATTTGTTAATTTTCTAAAATTCTCCATTTATTAGTAGTAATAGTATTGACATTTTCAACCCTTACTGTGTGGAATTCTTCAATATCCATAATTTTAATTATTTCTTGTTGTATTTATTGTCAACACAATTTAATAGTTGTTTGAGAGTAGTAGTATTGGTAATTCCCTGTTTTATGCTAACCATTTTGATGATCTTTCATCCGCAGCAGACGCGTTAAAAGAGGACACCGAATCCGTTACAAAATTGAAACGTTTGTAATCTGAAATACGACTTGTTAATTAGAAACACCCATTTTTTATTTCTCTATTTCACTATAGCTGAACTAGAGAAACGTGACATGACACTGTGGGACGCGTTAAAGTAATATAAACAGCAAAAACAAAAAATGACAGTATTCCAGGAAGCAAGGGAGAAAAATTAAATCCAAATTAGCTGCAGTATTAGGCAAAAGCTCAGGATATACACTTCTTAAAAAGTGTGCCAAATTGTTAGCTAGTAAAATAATACAAACCGATGTTAATATAAATCATATGGCAAAAATTGTTATAGGTTATAAACAATAATTTATTTAATGCAGAGTTATTTAGAAGGGTTTAAAATCATAATATAATATTAGTAGCATCATTTTGATAATAAAAGGCAGCTAAACAATTTAGTCTCTCATTAAGTATCTTAAAGTTCTTTCATCCCTCTCAAAATAAAGTTGTAATTAAATTCACATTTCTGCAATGTAAAATTGTTTAGCAGATTAACAAAGAAGGTCCTGACTATTTTTTTTTTAGTTTGTCTGCTCTTGTTACAAAAAAGTCTGGATACGTTCATAGCAAAATTTAAAAATTAAACAAGATTTCCCGAAAAAAATTATTCTGATAAAAACAAAAAAAATTAAGAATTAAAAACATTAAATATTTTCGGTGTTTTTCTTACTTTCTAACGTTTGTTAGAAATTCAATGCTTACATTTAGCCCAGTCGGCGAAGCTTTTTTTTTGTGTAACATAATCCAACAGCGATTTTATGATTGCAATCAATTAGTATGTTAATTTTGAGAATAAATTCAAGTTGGCGCGGTGCGGGGGGCCTGTGCGTTAGCAGCCATTTTGATAAACGCGTTTATGTAATTATTTCGATAACGGTGGGTCTTATTAAAAAAGTACAAGAGATCATATATGTAGAAAAATATACGACTTCCCTTTTTCATTAATAATATTTTTGTATAGGATAAATATTTTAAAAGTTATTACGTTGAATTTTTTTCTCTTTTAAGTTTTTGCTTGATAATTCGTAAACAAGTAACACTAAATTGATAATAGTTATTACCAAAGTTGTAGAACATAAAAAATTGACACATTTTGTCTAAAACATTTTTTCTTAAGTTTCTAATTTAAGAGCTATAATCAAATAAGTATCCGAGTTAATCAAGAAAACGGGATTTTATCAAATTGTATGCGCAATAAATGCTGACTTGTCGACAGCAGATTTTATTTTAACTGGAATGTCTCATTGATCCAATATTTACTGGACAAGTGGAGAGTAGGTATAATTTTATATCTTTTGTTATTATAGCTTTTATAAATTATGATCTGTAAAAAAATGTTTTTATAAAATTTATAGACAATTTCATGCTCTGCAAATGTACTGTTGACCGATTTGGAACTAGATTAAGAAAAAACTAAAGAGAGCCAATTTTTTTGGCGTAATAATTTTAAAATATATTTCCAAAAATTGCTTCCAATAAAAATATTAAACTGCTTATTTTTACATAAATTTGATCTTTTCCATTTTTTCTTTTTTTCACAGTTACGCAGTGATAATTTATTTGAAGAATAATTCAACAGCAATTTTATGAATACAACCTATTAGTGGGTCAATTCTGTCTATGACGCCAAGTGGCCGCGATGTGGGACGTCGTGCGTTAGCCCTTATTTTGATAAATGCGTTTTTGTAAATATTTCGAGAATAATTGGTTTTACGAAGAAACTACAAGGAACCTATAAACATAAACATGTTTATTTTGGCTGTTAATCTAAAAAGAGTAAAAGCGTTGATGTGTTCATTTTTTAGTTTTTGTTTAGCTAAATTAGTAAACGGCTTACAAGAATAATCCATAATAGTAACTATCAAAACTGTAAGAGAATTAGAAAATCTGCAATTTTTTTTTAGAATAAGTTTTTGTAAAATTTGTGGAGAGGTAGTGCGCAATTTAAACTTATTTCCCCACCACCTTAGAGGTAAAGTGGTATCTCCAGTAAAGCTAAGCCACATTAAAAATGCAAAATGAAAATTTATTATAAGATTTTTTTGATGTTCCAGGTTCACTTATATCTATTACCCCGCGTCACTGTCTACATCTTCTACTATTTTATTCAAGATTAAATGTGGTGAAACTGATGTTTCTACAATTCATTGAAAATACCATTTTATATTGTCTCATCAAATTAGTGTTTGGTGGTCAAAAGCACCTTTGGCATAAATACACATTCGATTTCTAGAATAGTTCTTTACTATGTAGGTGGTGGCGAAATTCGTAAGTTAAAATTTATCGAGACCGTTCGATCTTCATAGCCGTTATAACTTACAAACTATTAACTTTAGAAAAATAAAATATTTACAAAATTTGTAGTGAATTTGACGTTTTATAACTTTGATTACAACTGTTACCAACAAGTGCTAACCGTTTTGAAACTATAAGGAAAAATCTAAAAAGTAAAAACTTTTCATTGTAATAACTCATAAAATATTTATTTTATAGAAAAATTTGTTGCAAAAAAAAGTTAAATTAAATATTTTTCTATAAATATAGTCTCTTGTATTTTCTTTATAAGACCAACCATTCTGGAGATAATTACTAATACGCGTTTATTAAAATGGCGGCTGACGCAATGCTCCCCGCGCCGCGCCAACTTGCACATATGCTCAAAATTGATCTACTAATAGATTGCAATAATAAAATCGCTGTTGGATTAGTTTGTATTTTTCATCTCTATAGCGATTTCCTCGCCGATTGGGGTAATTTTAATGTTTTATTTTGTCTTAAAATATCGAATCATAAATCTAATTTGGAATTTTGAAATCAACTTTTTAACTTAATGCCTCAAATATTCAGCGTAAAATAAAAAACTGTTAATTAAAGTAAAAATGTCAAGGTGAAACACAAAATTACGAAGAAAATTTAAGAATTTGAGACAAAGGTCGACATTTTGATGAAAATTCACAGTATAATTTTCAAATTTTTAATATTTTTCCTAATCTTGTATCTGATAAATATTGCAATTTTATGGTTATGTTATCTTGTAAAAATTTAAAAAGTGGAAAAAGGTCATAATTTGAGAATCAAAATTTCAAAATTAAAACAAGATATCGTGAAAAACCTCTTTCGGTAAAACAAAAAAATTTAGAATTAAAAAAAGACATTTTCGGTGTTTTTCTTGATTTCTAACTTTTGCAGGAAAAAAGTCAAAATTATGAAATGACAATCAAGATTTAAAAATTAGAACAGGAGTTCGTGAAAAGCCCCTTTCGCTAAAACAAAATTAGAATAAAATTTCAAAAAATTGATATTTTTGGTTTATTCAGGTTCTAACTTTTGCAGAATATTGGATGTTTAAGTTTTAATTTTTTCGGATAAGCGAGGTTCGCATAAACAAGGTTCGTATAAGCGAGGTTCCGAAAAGCGAGGTTTGGATTAGCGAAGTACAGATTGGCGATGTTCGGATTAGCGGGGTATAGGATTACCGAAAATAATTCGTAAAAACTGCAATTTTGGTAAAAAAAGTTGTTATTTTCGAATAGATTATCTGGCAAGTAGTTCAAAGTGGCGTTTTTTCGTAACGCGAAACCAATTGTTTGTTCCCTGTCTTTAATCGCTTAACTCGCCTAAAGAAGTTTTCACTTCAAAAAACTTTCAAAGCCACATTCTTTTTAGAGCGAGTTTGTTGCAAAATCAAAAAACTCGAGCTAATAATAATCTAGTGCAACAAACAACCAAACAACTGAATATTTCTTATTGTTAGATTAGAATTAAGAGTTAAAAGTCTTATTTGGTTTTGTTAGCTTGAGGAGTAAAATAACTATTGAATTGTAATGTATTCTGTATTAAAAATAAACTTAAATTTAGTATCTAATATTGGCATCGGAATTAGCTGCGATCCAATCAAGATGGCTGGAAACCTGGGTGAACACTCCCGGGCCGTAGGCAACTTCACAATCGGGCAATCCAAACGAGACGATGCCCACTTGCACTCCATTGATGACCAATGGGCCGCCCGAGTCACCTTGACAGCCGCCTCTGTTGGGGTACGCTCCCGCCGTGCATATTTTCTTTTCCAAATTGTATCCAGGGAATACATTTGCGCAAACAGAGCTCTGGGTCACGGGAATTCGGACTACTCTCAATCTATTGGGGAGAACGGGGTTGTTTGTGGCGATTTTGCCCCATCCCGTGAGAGTGGCGACTTGTCCTACGTAGTTCGCATTGACATCCCTTCTTGAAGGCAACTGCAGAATTTTGATGGTTGCAGATGGATTAACTGGTTGCGGCAGTTTTATAAGACAAATGTCGTTGTCTAAGGTTTGCCCGTTGAAGCCTGCATGGTAGGAAATTTCGGTTGAGCGGAGACGGACACTGCCTGGTTCTTGGACAGAGACGTCGTGGGCGCCGAGAATAACATCGGCATATTGGAGGGTGAACCTAGAAATACACCGCTGCTTACTCAGTTCTTATATGAATGAGAAAATGTTAAGATCGAAAGTAAGTAATAACGGCCATATTCCATAAAATAAAATTTAAAAAGACAAGAACTTACCCCTCACTCCCGAAAATGCAATGAGCGGCAGTCAACACAAAATTTTTGGAAATGAGCGACCCCCCGCAGTCTTGACCTGCCTGCTGGTAATAATTAGTAAAAACCAGCTTAAGTTTAGCCATGTAAGGATAAGCGTGAGGAGCTGCTTCTTGTCCATTTATAATTTCCAAATCGGCTGCAGTTTTTCCAATTGTTGCCTAAACAAATATAACAGTTATAACATAACCCACATTTTTCGAAATCGATTCATGGAAAAATTGAATTATACAGCAATAATAACATAACGCGATGTGGACAAATTTAAGAAAAATAGCAAGATACTGAATCAAAACTTTGTTTCAGCAGGACAATTAGTTGGGAAAATTCAGAAAATATGAAGCATGATGGTCAAACAAACCACGTCGCAATAGAAATATTAACACATCAATTTTATTTTTTTCCACTTAAAAAATTACAACCAGGTTATGTATGATGTAACTAAAAACACAAAAATCAGTAGGAATAAAATAACTTCGTTGTATTATGGATTGCATAGCAATATCAATTAAATAGAAGCGCCCTCGGTATGAACTGGGTTTAAGTATGTTAAACCTAACAAGCAAAAAAAAATTTCAGTTAATTACCAGTGCCCTACCATACTAATAAGGCGGATGAAGGCAGAAACCGCTCTGTGGTTGTTGTTAGTAAATATTCGACTGAGATGTTAAAAAAATTACACTTTATAACATGCTTTTCTTTATACATTTCTCTATTTAAGCATTTAAATCATTTGTTCATATCGTTGAAAAAAAAATCAATTTGTAACAAATATCAATCTGGACAATGTATCTAGATGCCTGGGATTTGTTTTACTTTTGGAATATATTTGCTTACCTGTAAAGACAATCCTGCCAAGCAGGTTACGAGCAGAAGAGTTGCTTTGAACATTTTCAAAACTGATAATTTTTGAGAAGATTTTCATCTTATTTATACACCAAATCATAAGAGCTACCTGCCTGTTATCAATCGGTTCCGATAAGAAATTTGAATGGAATCGAACGCTTCCTTGTTTTCATAGAAAACTGTTGTTGAAGGATATCACCAAAAATTTGATATCAGCTATTCGAAAAAACAATAAAATGACGAAATCTTAACAATTTCATTGTCAGTGGAATACGTAAATTCTTAGCACACCTATAATTCTAAATTTTAGGATTCTGAAAAATATGATATTTTATATTGGATAAACAATGTGTAATATTCTTATCAGAGGTACAAATAATATTTTCACAATTTTCATTAGTTTAGGGCAGCACAGCGGTCAGCAACAGATAGCTGATTACGGTCCGCAGACGTTAGTGGCAGCAACTTTAAAAAAAGCTGACGATTAAAAAATTATCAATCGTTGGCACCTACTTATGACTAGGAAATACAATACGGGTTAACAGGATCCTGAAATACCGAGATCTTGCATGATGTTCGCGGAACTGCACTTTATGGATCCATACTGCGCTAAAACAAGCCAATTTGTTAAAATGTACGAGGAATTACATGAACATTGCGGCCAGAACACTTTAAAAATACTATCACACGCTAACACAAATTTTAAGTAGGGATAGGGATTTACAAAATAACACGCAGAAAGAAGTTTATAGATTCGTACTGTATATCAGCACATTCAATGCGCAAAATGGTATGTTCTTTAACAGTGGAGTGTTTTAAATTCTAAATGAAAGCTAGAGCTTCCCTTGAAAATGTAGTAAGATTAATTAAGAGATCAATTAAAATTTGACCTAATCTCAAAATTTAGGGAACAGACTGAAACTGAAAAGACATTATTCACGATATTTCCAAGAAAATATTTTTCAACTAATGCTTGCTTTCTTAATTTAAATTTCAAATTCGTGTTGAGAAAAAACTAAAATTAACAAAAACATAAAATTTCGAGAAATTTGAATTTATCAAAAGGAAGAGGTTTGGGAAAAGCTGATTTTGGAGAAAAGTAAGAAAATGTTAAAGAAAAAAACGAATTTTGAATAAAAAAAATCAACATTTGGTGCTAAAACTTATAAATTTTAAAAACAGTCTTAAGTTTCTTGGAAAAAGTTAACTTTCGAGAAAAAAGCTTAATTTTTAAAATAAAGTCGTCGAAATATAAAAAAAATATGGATTTTAAGGAACAGGTTGAAATTTCCAAAAAATCTGATTTAAAAAAGTCGATATTATCAAAAAAAGCATAATTTTAAAAAATATTGCGAAATTAAAAAAAGACGTGGTTTCTAAAAATAAACAACAGTTGAAATTTTGAAGAAAAAGTTGAAATTTAGAAAAGATCTTAATTTGATAGAGAAATGCAAATTTTGAGCAAAAATGGGTCGAAATTAAAAATATGTAAAAATAGTGCAAAAAAAGTCAAAATTTTTAGAAAGTCGTGTTTAAAAAATATGTCGCAATTTCCAAGAGAAAGTCAAAGTTTGAGAAAATAAAGCCAAATTTTGAAAAGAAATACGACTTTTGAAATCGAAATTTTGAAAAAAAGGAAGTTGAATTGTTGAATTTTATTTTTCACACTGATCTTATTGGTCGGAAACATTATGTTTATTAATTTTATTAAACTTTTCTGCGAACCAGTTAGGAAATATTTAAAATTTGGATAAAATTAATAAACGTTCAATTTTATGCTAGAAATTATGAAGAAACCACAAATTTGGAGAATCAAGTTATGTCGAAAATTCCAAAATATCAAATTATGAAAAAGCCAAAATGTTTAGAAAAAATGGAATTTTTAAGAAAAGATCTATTGTGAAAAAAATTGAAGCTTACAAAAGGTTTCAAATGTTGGTGAAAAACGAATATCAAATTTTGAATATAAAATCGACATTTAAAAAAAAACCTGAATTTTGAGAAATTTCAAAGAAAATGTATAAATTTCAAGAAAAAAGTCGAAATTTTACAGAGAAATTCATATTTTGAGCTATGTTTTGAAAATAAAGTCGAAACGAAGAGGTGAATTTTGTGAAAAAATTAGCAATTTTGAGCCAAGTACGAAAATTGAAAAAGCAAAATATCATCCTCTGAGATTTTCGCTCAACTGGACGAAGTAAGGCAAGTGCTCACCCTAACCGATCGTGGTTGATATCTTTTTTTTTTTTTTTGTTTGAATTTGAAAGTTTGAATTTTTGAGAGAAAAATCGAGCTTCAGCAAACATTGCTCGGAAAGGCGCAGTATTTGAGAATAAATTAGAAATTTCGAAAAAGTGAAGTTAAAATATTCAAGAAAAGGCAATTTTTGAAATACAAGTCGAAATTTCAGGAAAGTCAAATTTGGAGAAAAGATGAAATTTTGAAAGTAAACAGAATTTTTAAAAAATATTGCGTAGTTAAAAGGAAACAGAATCTCAGGACAAAATCAAAATTTACCAAAAAGCAATTTCTCGAAGAAAGTCAGTTGAAAAACAGTAGAATTTTGAGGCCAAATTCGAAAAAAAGCTAATTAAAAAAAAAGACTCGGAGTTTTGAGAAAAAGCCAAATTTTGATGGAAATTTGCAGAAAAATCGAATTAAAAAAAGTGAAACTTTTCAGAAAAAGCGGATTTTTAAAAAAACATTGCGAAATTTTAGAGACACATTTTGAAAACAGTCGAACTTTTAAGAGAAGTTCTAGGTTTCGAAAATAAGGTTAAAATTAAAAAAAAATATTGACTTTCCGAACAGTCATCTGGGAGTAAAGTTGAACTTTCACAAAGAAAAATGTTAGGAAAATAATTAAAATGTTCCAAAAAGATGAATTCAGAAGGCCGAAATTTCCAGACAGTCTAATTTTGAAACAAGCCGACATTATAAGACTAAGAATAAGAGAAATATTGCAAAGTAAAGAAAATCAGTTGAACTCCCGAGAAAAAGTAATCTCGAGAGGAGTCGAAATTTACAAAAAGGTATTCATTTTCTGTTGGAATCTAAATAAAAAAAATTAACAACCAAATCAAAATTTCGAAAAGAGACGAATTTTCAGAAAAAATAAAGTTCAAGAAAAAGAAGAATGTTGAAATATAAGTTTCAAATCTAAAATTATTTCAGGTTTCAATACGCATAACTTTTGCGACCATGTCTTTAAATTTCTCCTGTACTGCAGCACTCAATTTACGTATGGTTTAAAGTTTCATAAGCAAAGTACATTATTAGGATTTAATACTGTGTTTCAGCGCTATGAGTGTCTAAGAATTCATAAACCGCCTTTAGACTTTTTTTAAACGCTTTATGTTGGCTTTTTCTGAATATTTTAATTTTTTCAAAATTTCGGCTTCAAATTGGAAAGAAAATTTGTTCTAAAAGATTTAGATGTTTCCTGAAATGTCGATCCTAAATATGTTGTTACAGTAATTTTGCATGTTATACATATTCATAACCATTAAACTTTATTAACGATAAAAACGCAACAAAATTTAAAAATTCCACAAGGTTTTGATAAATATTTGCTAACACCGGACCAGGTTTCGCATTACTGCATCATCGGCGGTTTGTTGAGCCGTTGCATGCTGGTATGGCCGCCGATGATGCAGTAATTGTTATGAATATTAAAGAATTCCAAGAAGTAAGGGTTGGAAATGTCAATTAAGTTATACATAATTATTAAATTTTTATCAAGTTTAAATTTTCACTTTGGCCGAAAATGTTGCTACAAGTTTTGACTTTTGTGGTACAGATTATCACTTTTTGTCTAAATAATTTCGTCTATTTTTAATTTTTTCTTAAAATTCTGATTTACGCCACTTTCAATATTTAGCTTTTTTTTTAAATTTATATCTTAGAACCAAGCATTTAAAAATTTTCCTTCCAAATTTAAGCTTTTGTTGAACATGTTCTTTCTTTTTTTTCCAAAATATTGACTTAATGTCGAAATTTAGATTTCTTTGTTAACGCTTTTAGTTTCTATTCTCAATTTCTTATTAATTTTTTTTTATCTAAAAGGTCTATAGTGTTTCTTAAAATTTCAAGTTGAAACTCAAAAAGTTATCAAAATTCCATTTTTTAAATTTTTTTATCAAAAAGTTGTTTTTTTAAATTCCGATTTAAAACTTTTATCTGAATATTGAGGGTTAAAACTCTCAGTGTGTACCCTTTGCCATTATCGAAAGGTTTTCATTTTTTTTTTGTTAAAATATCGACTTTAACTTAGAAATTACATTTTTTTCTATAAAATATTCAGTTTATTCTTCTAACTTTCCCTTTTTTTATTAAATTTTCAATTGAAATGCAAAAGGTAGATTTTTGCCTGAGATTTATTTATTTATTGCTTTCCTCACTTCAGCTTGATTTTCTAAAGATTTTCTATAAATTCAAGTTTTTTTGTCTACCACTTTCATTTTAAACGCTAAAAATTCATTATAAATTCCAAATTTTTCTGAAAAAAGTTTGCTTTTCTCTATAATTTCTTGTTAAATATTTTTTTAAATATTTTTGATTCTTTTTAAGTAGTGCAAAGTTTAAAGTCGAAATTTCGAATCGAGAATTTTTAAGATTCAGCCTAAATTATTTTTATTTAAAGTTCATATATTAGTTCATTTTTTCTTTCAAGCTTACATAATAAGAAATGTTTTTCAATATATTTTTTTTTCCATTAATATAGTCAAAGAATATTTTCTATTCGGTAAATTTTCATGTTGTCTTTTTAATTTTTGTTTCATATAATCCCTTTGAAAACTTATAAATCAGAAGATGCGACACACTATTTTCGAATTCTTTCTACGTTTTGCCTCATCTCACTCTAAAACTCTTAATTCCGAAAATACGAGGATTCAAATTTTGTTGTAAATTGCATTCCCTACTTATGACCATGTTATTCCATGGATCAATAGTTCCCAAACTTTTTTAGCTTTTTGGTGTAGTTTAGTGAGTTAGTTTTGCTTCTTTTGTTAAAATTTCGACGTAATTTTGAGAAAACTTGAAATTTCTAGAAAAGATGAATTTCTAAAGGAGCCAACATTTCTAAAAATTTCTCATATTAATTAGATTGAAGAGATCTTAAAATTTTTAGGAGAAATTTGAAATTTTCAGTAATTATTGTTCTCGACATTTCCAAAAAAAAATCCAAAGTTTTGACTTTTTTTAAATTAAAACCTTAAGATAATTTTAAGAAAATGAAATTGTAGAAAAAAAGTCAATATTTCGAAAAAACTATGAAATAAAAATTCAAAATTTCCAGGAACTGAATAGTATATATTATCAAATTTTGAGGTAAAAGTCAAAACCCATAGTAAGTCAAATTTTGAAAAATAAGTCGAGAATAAAATTAAAATTTCGAAAAAAGACGAATTTTCGCTATACATCAAACTTTGAGAAAAAAAATCAACTTAGAAAAAGTTAGATTTTCGTGAAAAAAAAATTTGGGAAAATAAAATGAAATTTCGATAAAAAACGAATTTTAAGAAAATAGTCGAAATGTGCACACATATAAAGGGTTGCATTTTGAGATAAAAGTCGAAATTTCGAGAAAAAGAAAATGAAATTTTTGGAAAGTTGCATTAAAAATAAAAGTCAAACATTTTTACTTGCTTCGAGATTACTAGAGGTACTAGACATAATAAACAAGGAATTTGTTTACTAAAAGTGAAAAATATAACGAGTATAACGACCTCTATCTATTTCGTGGAGATCGCTCTGAAGTGCTTTTAGTAGATTGTCGTTATTCTGCGAAATCAAAAAAGAATCTACATATATCTGAAGTAAGTTCTAACGTTATGACCGATAAAACTTTTACCAATATACATCTTGCTTCACGTGTATGCGTAATTTGTTAACGAGAAATAATTTTAAAAAATGTAGGGCAGATAGCAGATTTACAGAAAATTGTTGCTTTGAAAGCATTTGAATTGACATGCAAATAATGGAGCTGTAAGCAAAATTTTTAAACAGAACTCAAACTTGTATAACAATTTTAACTTTGTATGCATTAAAGGGAAATATCAAAGGGTTGATACTAACCACAACCAGTGGCGTACCTAGTGGAGGGCAATATTTTGGAGCGGTATTTTTTAAATGTTTTTTTTTTAAATTCAACAATTTTAATAACCACCCTTTGATTAATACGATCTTACGATCATACATTCTGTTTTGCATGGTCCCATTTTTAGAAAAAGAAACAAGAAAATTTTAAAAATACACGAAAAAATGAACGTGGTGCTTTTATAATTGTTAAATGTGAAATTCAAATTCGCACTTCAAAACGATTAACATTTTAAGGTCAATGTTGAAATTTCGACTTTTTTAAATCTCTAAACTTTGACTTTAAAATTGAAATTTGCAATATTTGATTAAGCCTAGAGATTTTAACGAATATTGTACTTAAAATGTTAAGAGTAAATCTTAATATTTTCTAAATTTTTTGTTTTCTCAAACATCGCTTTAGAAATGTAAATAATAGAAACTTCTAATTTAAATTTGTTAATTTCGACTCTTCTCTTTTAGTCGTAATTTTAAATTTTTTAAGTTAAAAAAAAAACAATTAAATTTAAAAGTCTTGCAGTGGCCTGTCGTACTTTTTGTAAACAGAGAAGCTGATCGGGAAAGAAGCAGTAAATGCTATTTTTCTCCAGATTTGAGGTTCAACCTTTTAAATAAATAATTACAATTATTCAATTTTCGATTATAATGCATTAAAAAAATAAGATTTTCATTTTTTAATATTACAAAATGAAACTTATTTTACATTATTTTATGAATTGATGTGACAGTGGAAATCTTAAATTCAGAATTTTGAGATAAAATACAGGGTGTCCCATTTCCGACACTTTTCGGGGGTATTGGACTTATTATTAAAGATAGAAAGTTGGGATTTTCAACTTATTATCCTACTTTTTTATCAAATAAAAGATTTCAGTTCAAATTTGACATGACTGTCTTAGTTTTTAAACTACAGGGTGATTTTGAAAATATCCACTTTTTAGCGATGCCTCGTATTTCCGTTATGCTTTCTTATTCTAAAGAGGTTAAAACTGATCTTGTTTACGTTAAATTCAGTGGCGTAGTAAATTTTTTTCTGAAAAGTCAAATTTTTGAGATATTCACCCATTAATGCCCACCACTCTTACACAAGACAAAAATAGTTACTGATAGTTTAATTTAGTTGATTATGGTATATTATTTACTTGCCCGTATTAGTTACACTTTTTTTCTTCCTTAAGCATGAAAAAAATTGGTGTACTCAAAGGGCTCACAAAAATACAAATCGGAGAACACCCTAATGATTTTATTTGTTTAGAAAGTAAAATAATAAAATTTTCTATTATGTAATAAGAGATTCTTAATCTTCACATATTTAATGAAAATAAATGTCTGATAATCGAAAACCAATTACTGTTTTGAATAATAGTATGCTAGGTGAAATCTATTTCCTACCAAATCCTTTTGCATGTTACATTTTGTGCTGCTATTTCCTTAACGTAGAATGGAAAATTTGATTGTAGGTACTTAAAGAAAAAATATAGGGATTAAAATTATGTCATTAACTTTTTTACTTTTAACTCATAGATACCCCCGAAGGACAATAATTCAAGTGTACTCAATTGAGTAATATTATTTTTTATATTGATTACGCACACTTTGAACTTTTCAAAAATATTTAGTTCTTGAGGTTTATTTTGAAAAACAAGTTCAAAATCCAATATTTTTATAATTTATACTATATTTATAGCAGTAAGCCGTGACCAATTTATTAAAAATAAATGCAAAACTCATAATTCTAAAAATGTAACCATTCAAATGTTATTTTAATATTTTTGTTTTTTTTTTCAGTTGTGTATTAACAATTAATGGCATTTATCCTTTGAGCTTTAAATCTTGTTATACCAACACCTTTTTCTACTTTTCAACGGGATCAGGAAGTTGATAATTCTGCATATTATAAGACTTTTATTTCCTGTTTTCTCCATGTAGTTGAACTTCGTAAAGGAATTGGTTTGGTATACCGAATCATTCAGATAGACCAATTCTGACAAATGCATTAGAAAAATTACAAAAATATGCCATATTGCTTTCAAAAAAGCGTTTTTGACTTCGAAAATTATCCTTAAAATATTTCAGAAATTGAAATACAGAACTTGTCCCTTGAGACCAAGAAAGATTAAAAAACAAAACAAAGGGTGCTCTATCGCGTTTGTACAGCCAGAGAGAAACTGCTAGTTGGTTTATCTCTGAAGATGACAGCTTGGCTGTCGAAAAGCGTTAGAGCAAGCTTTGTTTTGTTTTTTAATCTTTCTTGGTTCTAGGGGAGAAGTTCTGTATTTCAATTTTTGAGGATAACCAAGAACCAGTCCTTTCCACCAAAAAATATTTCAGGTTGTTTTTATTAGTTATAGCTTTTGTGTTTTTACGATAAAGTGAAAAATGCAATAGTGATTAAGTTTTATTACAGAATTGAAAATATTAAAAATAACTTTTGGAGAGTTTCATTCTTTAAATAATTATTAATGTTGCATTTGCTTCTAGTAAATGAGACATGGTCCACTGCTAAAAATAAAGTAAATTATAAAAATATCTAATTTTCAGCTTGTTTTTTAAAATAAACCTAAACAATTATATATCTTTGGAAAGCCCAAATGATGCCTAATAAATATAAAAAATAAAACATAGGGTGTTCCATTCAAAAAAAATATAACTTTAGTTAATATCTTAACAAAGTGACTTTTTAGAAAAAAAACTGACTAAGTCACTGAAATTAACGTAAAAATCTGTAGTAAGATCAGTTTTTACCTTTTCGATATAGGAAGACACAACGCAAATACGTGGCATGGTTAAAAAATAAAGATTTTCAAAATCAACCTGTAGCTTAAAAACTAAGGCTTTCATTTAATCAAAAAGTAGGGACATCAAAGTGAAAAATCCCAACGCTCTATCTTTAATAATAATTCCGATACCTCCGAAAAGTGTCGAAAATGGGACACCCTGTACACTGAAAAAAATTCTGTTTTCAAAACAAAATACATATTGAGAAAAAAACTAAAAGTTTGCAAAAAAGCCCCAAATTCTAAAAATCGGGGCTTCGAACCGGTAACTGAAACGAAAACCGAAAAAAAGTCTTATTTTCGCCGGAGCAATAACCGAAACAAAACCGAAATAAATTCGACGAACCGATTTATTTCGGTTCGTCGAATTTATATCTTTAAAATAGTTTTTACTTTATGCTAAGATTGGATCTTTTTTTAATTTCAATTTTTTTTTCAAAATTTTACACAATTCCATTCAACTTTCATCTCATCTTCTTCTTTCATTTCTGATTAGATTAGATTAGAAACTCAGAATTTCCACATTTTCTAGAAAATATTGACTTTATTCTCAAAATTTTAACCAAAATTGAAATGTTAAGTTTTAATTTGGATCTTTTTTCCAGATTTTCGACTTTTTTTTGAAATTTGGACTTTTATCTGGAAATTACTTGAAATATTTCTTTTCTTATCCTAAAATTTCGAGTTTAAACTAAAAGAATATCCTCTGTTGTATCTTTGGAATAAAGTAGAAGCGCGTTTTTCATTCAAGCTAGAAAAACTCGGTTTTCCTTACAATTTTTTTTTGCAAATTCGAGTTATTCTGGAAATTTTCTAGAAACTTTTTTAAAAAATTCCAAATTTACTTCTTTCTTTAAATTTCAATTTTCATTTCCTATTTATTAAAATGACCATGTTAGTCCATGGATTCATAGTTCCCAAACTTTTTTAGCTTTTTGGTTTAGTTTAGTGAGTTAATTTTGCTTCTTTTATTAAAATGTTCGACGTAATTTTGAAAAAACTTGAAATTTCTAGAAAAGACCAATTTCTAGAGGAACCAACATTTCTAAAAATTTCTAATAATAATTAAATTGGAGAGATTTAATAATCTCAAAATTTTTGGGAAAAATTTGAAATTTTCAGTAATTCGACATTTCCAAAAAAAATCCAAAGTTTTGACTTTTTTTAAATTAAAACCTTAAGATAATTTTAAGAAAATGAAATTGTAGAAAAGGAATCGAAATTTCGAAAAAAATATGAAATAAAAAATCAAAATTTCCAGAAACTAAGTAGTATATAGTATCAAATTTTGAGATAAAAGTCAAAACCAAGTAAGTCAAATTTTGAAAAATAAGTTGAGAATAAAATCAAAATTTCGAAAAAAGATGAATTTCCGATGTACATCAAACTTTGAGAAAAAAAATCAACTTAGAAAAAGTTAGAATTTCGTGAAAAAGTTGAAGTTTGGAAAAATAAAATGTAATTTCGATAAAAAACGAATTTTAAGGAAATAGTCGAAATGTGCACACATATAAAGGATTGCATTTTGAGATAAAAGTCGAAATTTCGAGGAAAAGAAAATGAAATTTCTGGAAAGTTGCATTAAATTATTAATTTATTATTAAATTATTAAATATTAAGACATTAATATACTGAAACAATGAAGTGAACATTAAAAACAAAATTTTCGATTTTTCGTGAATTTTTTCCTTCAAATTTTACTTTGACTTGAGTATTCCAATTTTTTTTTGAAATCCCAAATTTAAATTCCTGCTGCCGACTTCCTAAACCTTCCAAAAATTCCAGGATATGAGTTTTTCTCAAAATGTTTGCTATAATCTTGCAATTTCAAATTTAACCTAGAAATTTTTAAATTTCAAGTCAAAATTTCACCAAAACGTCCAACAAGATATTCCAATATAAAGCCGGGATCACGGCATTGTCAAAAATTTTTACAGTAAACTTGAAATGGTAACATGTTAGAAAAGGTATTATTTAAACGTGCAATGATTTTGTTTACGTCAAAATAGTAATTTTTATCCGGAACACTTTTTTCTCAAGATTTGGACTTGAGCCTCAAAACTGATTTGTTCAGAATTTAGAAGTCAAAATTGGGTGTTTTCTTAAATATTAGGTAATTGCTTTTGCTAAACTTCTGGTATAAACTTAAAAATTCGACCCTTTGCAAGTTTGGCCCTTTGCTCCTTGAACTTTTGTGTCAAAAATCCGTTCTAAAAATGTTAAATATTCAGAATTTTTTAGTTACAGCTGAAATTATTTCTAAAATTTCTTTTTTAAAATTGAAATTCGCGATTATTTTTTTCAGAAAATTTGCCGTTGATCTTAAAATTTCAATTTTTTCATAGAAAATTTAAGTTTAGAAATAATTGAAATTGCACATTTTGGGGAATTTTTTACTTTTATTCTTAAATGTTAGTAAAAGTTAGATTTTAAACGCAAAAGTGCTAATTTTAATGTAAAAATTTTATGTTATTTTTTATTTTAAATATTAATTCAAAGTCTCGAAAGAATAACCAAATTTCCAGAAAGAAGACAACATGTTTAAAAAAGTCCAGCTTTTCAGGAAAAACAAACTAATTTTATGGCACACAATTTTTCAAAATTAATCTCAAAATTTCGAGCCCTGAAAATGTTGAGCTTTCGAACTAAAAGTCGAATATTCGAAAATTCCAAATTTAAACGTATATTTGTCATTATAGTCGAAAGGTTTCAACTCATAATTTTGAGAAAAATGTCTATAATTAAAGAATATGCTAGAGAAAGACTAAATTTTGTTTAAAGTCTAAATTTTAGAAAAAAATAATAATAAAAAGTACATACAAGTTTTAATTTAAAATTTCAAAAGAAAAAAGTTAAAATATTGAAAAAAGGTAAATACATTAAACAAAACTTTCTGGAAAATTTTACTTTTTTAGCAACATTTCCCGAAAATATATATTGGTTTAAAGTCAAGACTTCTAACTTAGGGTAGAAATTTTAAAAACTCTTTTTTGAAATAAATTTGAAGTTCTTTTTTTAAAATTGGGACTGTCCCGCAAAATTTTAATTCAAAACTTTTTGTTTTATAATTTTTGGTCTTTTTATTTTCATTTATTTTTTTAATTCATCCTTTTTTAATCGAATGTTCTAGAAATCAAAGTCGATACAGTAAAAATCAATTTTATTAGAAAAAGCGAGTCAAAGCCAAAACTTGGATAGAGAACCAAAATTGTGAAAGAAAAAGGTCTCTCAAATTTTCGATTTTAGTCGTCAAAGTTCGTATATTCTCTAGGTTTTCAACTCTAAGGTATATAATTTAAGATTTTTATGAAAATTCTCGAAATACCCGAAATTTCGATTTAGTTTTTTACAAAGTGTAGGTTTTTCTTGAAATTTGAACTCAAATTAAACTCAAAATTCAGAGTTTCGGCATGAAATTTTTAAACTCGAAAAATAGTAAATATTTTCCTTCAATTTTAGACAAGATCAGAGTAGTTACGAGTAGTAATATTAGGGAAAAAAAGACATCGCATTTTCTAAATTATGTTCAAAATCAATTTTTAATTCGAAAAACTTTAAAAAATCCAAAAATGAGTCACCGGAAAAAAATATAATTTTTGTCGGAAGGAAAACCGGAACTGAACCGATATAATATTTTTGCCGGAACGAAAACCGAAAACTGGAACGAAAAAAATAGCGGTTCGAAGACCTGCTAAAAATAACTTAAAAGTTATCTTAAAAATTCCAAACATTCAAATTCCAAGTTTATGGAGTTTTGGAAAAAGTTCAGATTTTAAGAAAAATGTGAAAGTTATAAAATCATTTCAAGATTTACCTCGAAATTTCGATCTGAATGAAATTTTAGAAAACAGCAATACAAAATAATGTGGGCTCAAATGAATCGAATCAGCTTTTCGAATAAAACGATATAAAAATTAACAACTGATAATATGTATGCATATCATACTTTCATACTTATAAATCCATGCATCTAAGAAATAAAATAATAGTTACCTTACAAAAATAACACGTTTACTGAAAACAAAACTAATGTAACATATGTAGCTACGTCCTATTATTTAGCATAATCACCATTAGGATAATGTATATATTTTTCAAATTTTTAATATAAACTAAAATGTTTCAGAAAGAAATGAGAATTTAAGTAAATTAATTATAACTTATGACAAATAAATTCTCGAATTTTCTATGATTATATACACGAAATTTCGACTCTTAAACCCAAGATTTTGTCTGAAGTTTAAACTTTCTAGAATAACATGAAAAACAGAAATTAGGGGAAAATGATGAAATTAGGATCATCGGGGAAACTTGAAATATAACAAAGGAGTTTTGCAGTCGACTCTTTTTTATTGCTTATTCATATGTCGAACAAATTTAATAACTACCTTTAAAACCAACTTTATGAAATATTTTAATAACTAATCTCATTTAAGAGCAAAAACAAAACACAGTGGGGTAATGGCGAACCAGCTGAATTGGAAGGTTTTTTTTGCAGAAAGGAACTAAGCCACAAGTTTTTGTATAAAGGCAAAAATTTAGGGAATTTTTTTGGGGAATTTCAACAGTGTTTTTTTAATCCAAGTTTCTCGATATTGCAACTTGTTTCTCAAATACTGGATCAGGTGAAGAACTCGTCTGCTTCTGGTTTAAACCCTCAAAAAAATAATAATAAATACTTAGCCCGCAAATTCCTACTTTTTCTCAAAATTCACCCAGTTTTCGAAATCTTGACAAAATTTGTATTTCGAGATATTTCGAATTTTTACTAAATTTGTTTTCGAAATTTGATCTTTTTGTCGTAATTTCGATACTTTTTGTTTTTGAACCACCAATCTTTTTCTCAGATTTTTGCTTTCGTTTTCGTTTTTGTTATTTCGATATCTTTTTCTCGATTTTTAATTTAGAATGATTTCAAAATTCGGCGTTTTCATAACAAGTGTTCTCAAACTTTTACATTCAACGCAAAATATCCATTTTTTCTCGAAATTTTGTATTTTCCTCAACATTTTTTTTTGGAATTTCTACTATTTTTTTTTACAACTTGTCTTTTTTTAATTTCGACCTTATTCGGAAAAATCGAAATTTGGATTGCTGTGCAAAAATTACACTTTTTTTCGAAATTTGCCTTTTTCGCGTAATTTCGACTAATTTTTAAAATTTATTTTTTTATATTTCTATCCTTTATTCGCAAAATTCGATTTCATTTCCTTAAATTGGCTCCGTAGAAAATTTCGAATTTTTTCTCGATTTCGAATTTTTTCTCAAAATTTCGATCGTTTTTATTTTGAAATGTCGACTTTTTTTGGTAGAACGGACTGGTCCTTGGTTATCTTAAAAAAATGAAATACAAGTCTTATCCCCTGAAACCAAGAAAGATTAAAAAACAATTTGTAAAATTTTAAAAACTTCGGAGTTTAAAAATATGTAAAATAGAAATTTTGCTAAAATTTCGAATATTCGACCTTTTATTCATTGACATACAACCCCTGAAACCAAGAAAGATTAAAAAACACCACATTTGCTCTAAAGTGTTTGGATAGCCAAGCTATCATCTTAATAATTCAAAATATTCACTTCGTGCATAATCGCTCTCACCCGAATTCGCATGCGCCGCAGGTCGCAGTGTCATCAATTATTTATATATTAATCTCAACTATTTCTAACAGGAATGGGTAGCCTAAAGATATGTTCTGTGGCCTAAAGGCCCAGCGCTAACGCGCTACCATTTATAAGGCTTCTCTAACCTGACGGATGGCTAAGCTTTTAGACACATTTAACCATATACTTATTAATAATAAGTATTTGCATTTAACATAGAATTCTTATTTACTACTCGTAACAGTTACCTATCCTATGGTCTAATACAGAAGCACGGCGGGTGACACTTGACTTCTTCGTTTTTCCGCACTTCAAATGAGCCAAAGCTGTCTCAGTCGGATTTTGAGAGATCGTCTAGTCTGCCCGACGTTCTTTTGATTACAATCTTTACACTAAATTTGGTAAATGCCAGACTTGTCCGTTTGTTCTATTTTATCTTTCAAACTACCCAAACGTAATTTTAATTTCCCATTAGATTTGTAAACAACCCTTAAGTCCCGTTTTCGTAAAATTTCACTCAAACCATGCGTAAGCGAAGGTTCAAATGGAAGTACGACAAACTTAAGTTTCTGGTTTCGTCAACTCGAAAGTCGCGGTATTTACCAATTGACATTTAAATTTTTTCTTCTTAATAATTTTGTAAACATAATATTTGGATCGAAACCTTTAACCCCAACTAGATGTTTAATTATTTCCAACTCCTTTCTGATTCAAAAAGCAATGGGTAAGAACATTGAAGCTTGCTTTTTATGTTGGATACAAAATGGTTGGAATCAGAAGTTATATAGCGGAAGGTACCGGTGTCTTTCCTGTATAAATTAAATTCTAATCTATTATTAATCTTAATATCTAAAGCGCCTAAAAACGGCAATCTCGCTTCTTTTTCCAACTCTACGGTACATTTAACATTGGGAAATTGTGAATTTAATACAATAACCATGAAGTTATCTAAATCTTGATTTTTTTTATTGAAAACAGCAAATATAAAAATATATCATCTATATATCAAACCCATATCCTAGGAAATTGACTATATTCATTTTTGAGACGATTTTTAAAAATGCTCATGAAGAGCTTAGACATGAAAGGTGACAAAGGAGTCCCCAAGTTGTTTATAAAACTTATTATTAATTTGGAAAAGCATGTCGAGCCACACTAAAGATTGTCCTCAAAAGTACGTCGGGTAGACTAGACCATCTCTTAAAATCCGACTGAAGGAGCATTTGGCTCATTTGAGGTACGGAAGAACTGAGAAGTCAAGTGTGGCTCGACATGCTTTTGAATTAGATCATAGCATAGATAATAATATTAAGCTGTTAGGAGTAGTTAATAAGAATTTTATGTTAAATGCTTGTGAAAGCTTAGCCATGCATAAGGGTAGAGACAACCTTATGAATGGTTGCGCTGGGCCTTTAGGCTATTCATCTCTGTTAAAAATACTTAAGGCACAGTGTAGATATTAGCTTACGCATACAGTAGCGACAAAGTGCTAACATTTTGTTTGCTCATGCGTCAATTTGCACAATCCCGAACATGGCGTCGCAGTGTTCTATGATAACCAGAAATAAGATCTATGGTCGTTGGGTAACTGAATGTCAATTGTTATATAATATACATGTTTTGTGGTTGTTATTCATTCATGGTAAAATAGCAAGACAATTTATCTACATTTATGGATGTTCTAAAAATTTGATATGGTCAGGGATTTTCATCCGAATTGTGGGATTTTTAAGGAGATTGTTCGTGAATAATGTTTAGGTCATCTGGCAACACTGGATCAATTTTATAATTCATCGCGCGAATAAGCTGAAACCAAATAAAAGAGAAAAGAGGAAAAGTTACACGTTCTATTTATAAATGTAACTCTAACAGCAATAATAATTTGGTAAAATACGCTTCTTTTTAAATTCCAAAAGACGGCAAACGGTAATATTTGGGTACACCCAATTTGATTTATTAAAACAAAAATTAAATTCGAATTTTTTTTAGAACATTTCGAATTTGATATTAAAATTCTAACCTTGTATCTTCGACTTAAGTCTTAATAATACCGGAGCGCGTAAATTTGGTAAAAAATAAAATCGAAGTGCGTTTTTAGTCTGAGGGTTTATAGCACTGCGATTTCACTAGGCCAAGCTGTCGGGAAAGGTTAGGCCTTTTGTGCCTGACGCTGGACTGCCACTTGTTTGTCCACCAAGGCTTTTTAATCGGGAAGGGATTGTCATTAATAATCAATTTACCACTCCAACGAATTCTATTCTTAGAAGGAATCGTCCTTTGTCCATCTCAATTGCAGTTCCACTGTAACGAAAGGCAATTAGGACCGTTAATGGTAAACATCCGGGTTGTAATGGACCCAGGGACAAAAGCTTTCAGCAATTATCCGAGGCTTGACATTACTCACCCTTTGCCCATCCTAATTGCTCTTTCATGGAATGGAAATGCCGTTAAGATGAAAACATCCTATTATTCATCGGGGTACAATTATCTTATCAAATTGGTGATTACCTGAATTTCTGCCTAGCCATTTTTTCTACGGTTAAGGGTCGACAAAAAGATGAATATACGGTATAATTAAAATAAGGACTTCATTTTTGGCATTTCATTTTTAAGCAAAAACATATTAATAATAGAAATTTCCATTTTAAATTTGAAACTTCGAAAAAAGTTGACATTTTTGAAAATTATTCAAAAAATTTTTCAAAATATCTTAAACTTTTTTTTTTTGAAATATTGACTTTTTCTTAAAATTTTGAATCTAAAAGATTCATATTCAAATATAGGAAATTTCGCCTTTCATCTCAAAATTTTAACTTCTGCTTCGATTTTTCAAATACCTACAATTTAGACTTTAATTTCAAATTTTCGATTTTTGAGTATCAACTTGAAACAACACTTACTGATCGCTACTTAGTAATAGCTCAATAATACATGTCTGAGTTGTCTTTCAAATAAATTTTCTTTTTTTTTTTTGTATAGCGGTAATTCAAATTCTCCCACATTTAAACTATACGTAGACGAAAAAATATACATATAATACATAACAGCAACAATCCCTAAAAGTATCTAAAGACTATCGATATGAGTAGGTATCCATACTCTAATGGTATTCACACGAGTAGTATCGAAAATAGTTTCCGAATGCTACTTTATGAATACCGTTGATTGAATGTACGTATTATCGATACCTTGTGGGTATAGTAAAATTCCTAGTTCCATAAAAAAATTGACCTTTTACTCTGAAATTCTTAACTCCTTAAAAACCCGAAATTTCAAAATCTTTTATCATTTGTTTGCAAATATTTAGTTTTTCCTTCAAAAATTTCAAGGTAAGTAAAAATTTTTTGTTTTTTTCTCGAAATTTCTACCAACTAGAATACGGAATTTTGACATAGTAAAAATGTCGAAAATTTCTGACATTTTTCTTTAAACTCAACTCAACAGGTTTAAAAAAAAGTCGAAATTTTGAGGAAGTTAATTTTAATATATTTAACTTCTTCGAAATGTAAACATTTTTTCCATATTTTTAATTCAGTCGTAATTTTTATAGGTTTTTCTAGAATGTTTACTTTAACTTTGAAGCTTAGTCTTTTTATAGAAAATTGACCGTTCTGACAAACGAAGAAAATGGAATTTAAAAACCCGAGATTGCAAAGTAACCGAGAATTTTAATAAAAATTTGAATATTCACTTTTTATTGAAAAGTTCAGTTTCTAGACATTAGATTTAAAAATCTAAATTATGAATTTTTTTATTTTGTATACTGTTTCCTTTTACTGACTTGTTCTACCTATGTACATTTTTTTTTTATTTCAACTTAAAACTCGAAATAAAAGCAGAACTATTCAGTTTAAACTAAGCATTTGGAGAAAAACTCAACATTTGTGTAAAAAAGTTGCAGAGATGTAATCGGCAGTTGGTGCCAAGCATTAGAAGATTCAATAAATATTGGACATAAGTGTCTGTGAAAAAAAGGCTTTAAAATTAAAGCTCTGCTTCCCGTACTTCAATGGAGAACGTGCCTCCAAAGTCTTAACTAAACAGCTGAACATTGTTTAGCAAATTTCTCGTTCAAATTTCAAAGATAACTTTCGAAAAGCTCCAAAAAAAAGAAGTTTTAGGTTTTAATTTTAAATTCAAAATTTTGATTTTTTTAAAAATTAATACATTTCTCGAACTTTTTAAGATCAAAACAAAAACAAAGTCAAAATTTAAAAATTGAGTTTTTCGCAACTAAATTAGAAATTTAAAGATAGGGTTAATTAATTTAAAGAATTAAGGTTTCTTTAAGATGGACAATTTTTTTGAAAACCTAAATTTCATCCTACAATTAGCTTTTCTCAGTATCTTGACTTTTTCATGATCATAAAGATAATTTTAAGGTTACACTCAAAATTTCTAGAATAAACCCAAAATGTTGAGACTAAAGGCAAAATTTTAAATTCAAAGTAGTAAGATAAGTTAAAAAAATAAGTAGCAAAAATTTTTTGGGTGTTATTGCAAATAAAAACACATTTAGAACCAAACCGGATATATTTCCGATACTTATAGAAAGAGATCTAATATGAATATAATTTATATAAACCTTAAACATTATATAATTTAGGCAGTATTAGGCATTTTCCATATAATACAATAAATATACACTCATTCACAATCCTTACACTTTGCATTCACGCAATCGCTTTTTTTTTTCTATAGCCGATAAAAATGCAACATAATCTTTCAATATTTCATCATACTGCTTACAATTAACTTGTTTATACTGCCGTTTCAAGTCTTTTAAGTTTTCAATGTCCCTAAGACACTCGCTTTGTTGTTCCTTAATATCATCTATAAGTTTACGATAGGCTTCTAAACATTTTTCAGATTCCATAAAAATGTCAACATTCACCTTCTCGAAAGCCATTCTTGACCTTAAATAATGAAAATTCGACATAACTTCACACTCATGAATCTTCTTCTTGCAAACTTCAGGGAGATTTTTCAACCTCAATCGAGTTATTTCCTCAAGTAATTCATATAATGATAATAAGTTAGATATGTACAGTGTCTGCTCCTCAAGCAGTTTCTTTCTGAAATCTAACAAAGTTTTATCTGTGGAAGATAAATAAACGTCATCAGACTCCTCAGTGCTCTCCATCACTTGAGCAATATCCCTATTAGTCATTGCATGGAACTCCTCACGAAGATGACAAAGTTTTTCATTAGCTTTCAAAACAACCAACTTAATCAATTCATCGGAGTCTGTAAACTCCAGCTCTTCCGCATCGATTTGTACGACTTCAAGGGGAACATTCTGCTCGTACCTACTTTCCAAGTTTCCACTTTTCAACAAATTCTTTTGGGCACAACTGACTTGATGCATAATTCTCTTCACCTTCTCTCCAAGCTCATCGCGTAGGGTAGTTTTACCTTTCACGATATCCTCTAAGACGTCATGTATGACTTTATTTTTTAAATATTTGCGGTGTTCTTGCTTCAAAATATTGGATAAATCGTTAACCTCCTGCATGTCATTGCAAGTTTTGTCGTCGGCCGCTTCGGTTTGAAATTGGAAGATTTCGGACAAACCAGCCATTACTAACGGCGTCTACTTAATGCGGGAACATTTTAGGGCGCGTGATTGTGCACTATTTAGTTTATTTGAGGAAATTTGTATGTGATTGTGATATTTTGAATTAACAACAAAATTTCCAATTTTCCAACTGACACTCAGTGTTGCCACACGAGAGACATTGCGCGTGGTTATGGTTACTCAGTTTCTCTGTGGCTTGCGGCAGTGGTCCAAAACAGTCGCCCAGTTCCCTCAATACAGGTCCGGCTTTGAATTATTCTTGCTAAAGCACTGTGAACTGTGGCTTGTGTGTCTTGCTGTTGACTTTATTAATCAGTATTGCCAATGTATGGTAAATTCCTCAAAATGCCAGGAATATCAACAATTATTGAGAAATATGTGAGGAGACCATAACTGAGAAAATTTTTACATGAAACCTAATTACTAAAAAAAGTCGGCATTTTCAAAGGTAAGTCGAATTTTTTTAATATTAGTTTAAATTTTAACTGACTCTAAACTTATCTTTTTTCTAAAAATTTGAATTTGACATATTATTATTATTATTATTATTGCTATTATTATTATTATTGCTATTATTATTATTATTATTATTGCTATTATTATTATTACGCGTTTTTTTATTATCTCACTTTCTTGTCTGTGATTAAAAACTATCCTTAATAGACGTTTGACATTGATGTGTGTCTGACAGTTCTATAAATTTTGCAATCGATTTTAAACCAACTTTCCGATGAGCTAGACAATCGAAACTTTAACCATAGCTCCGAACTGGATGACAATGCAATATTTTAATTTAATCATGACAATTATTGCGCAAATAAAAAACTCGAGAACCAAACTTGACTTAAAATGATCATAACCCAAAAACAAACATAACCTAAAAAACGAATCTAACCTAAAAACAAACATAAGCTAATTTCGAATCTTCAGCTGATGATGAATAATACCACAACTTTTAACAGATCTCCGCAAGAAATGGTAGAATATTCAACGAACTAAACTCAACCTGCCAATAAACAGTATTCGGCAAAGTTCTGGGGGTGATTTTGAACTATTATCGGGTTCTTTCTATTGTCATTTTGACATATTATTGTCACTGTATTGTCACTATTGTCATAAGAAAAATCACTGTCTTCTTCGAAATGGAGGACCATGCTTTCAAATCAGCACCAGCTGGTAAATTTATTAATTCAGTATCCGTTTCTGTTGATATTTGATGACTTTTTGAACTTTTAGGCGTAGAAAATCCTGTGGTAGCATTACTCATTTTATTCGCTGAAAAAAAATTGAAACCAACAATTTCACACGATAGTTTACACCTTTATCAAGCAAAGTTAAAATGTCAACTTACGAATTTCAGTTAATTAGTAATTCGTTAAAAATAACATTGAGGATCGTATCTTCAGAAGGGGGTGTAAATTCCTAAACGAGCGATGTCAACTAGAAAAATTCAGATTATGTGTAGGTTCTCAGATCAAAATGTATATACAAGTTTAATTTTAAACTACGATAGTCAAGACAACCAACCAACGCAATAAAATTGGTAGACTTGGGTGACATGAATGTTTCACCCAAGTCTACCACAATAAAATCTATTCATGCATAAATTACCCATATATTGTATGCGTTTCATCTTTTTAGTTTTAAATCTCATAAATTAAAAATTATTCATAGTCACAAATTTTCAGGATCATCTGCATAGGGTTAAGAGTCTGTATGAAGTTATAAATCTATATGTGACTAAAAGTTTACACATCTTTATCCGAAAATTTACGTGGGTACCCCTAAATGATAAAAATGTAAGACAATTTATCTACATTTATGGATGTTTTAGATATTTTATATGATCAGGGATTTTCATCCGAATTGTGGAATTTTTAAGGAGATTGTTCGCGAATAATGTTTATGTCATCTGGCAACACTGGATCAGTTTTATTTAAATGTCAGTCTTGTTATAATTCATTGCGCTAATAAGATAAAACCAAATAAAAGACAAAAGAGGAGACTTTATAAATGCAACTCTAACAGTAATAATAATTTGATAAAATCAGTTTTTTTTAATTTTCAAAAGGCGGCAAACGGTAATACCCATTTTGTCTTATAAAAAAACTGTTTTATTATACTCGCATTTGCCAGTTTTATAAAAAAAAAATAAACAAGTTGTTTCCTGCAGAAATTATTTTGCCGTCAGTCACAATCTGTGTTTAGTTTTTCTTTGTGCATTCTTTATACTTATCAGATTTTCAGTAGTTACAAAATACACATTATTTAAAAGATATACGAGAAAAAGTATTTTTGGACTATTTGTAACGCAGCAAGTTAGAATTTAAACGGTAAAAACTATTGAAATTAATAAACTTGATGGTTTTGTTGAATAAATAATTTTAAATTTTCGCGGGCGCGTACAATCCACAACATGGCTGATTCCATTGAAGGTCAATGATTTTAGCCATATATGTAATACTTATATATGGCCAGTTCCTCGTCTCTTGTGGAAAAGATTTCTCTTTCTCGCTAACCTTCACAGGCGGTAATGAGTCGCAATGCGCAGGTGTTACAAATCATCTGTGCATGGCCAAAATCAGCTGCGCACGGCCAAACAAACTTCGGTTTAACCCGCGCGTAGTGATTCGTTCATTTCGTTCATTCCTTAGATAATATAAATAAATGGATGGAGCATTCGGTCCAAAATAAGGGCCGCGAAAATAGAGACATACAATCGACGTGCCATCGGGATCGACCATTTGCGCATGCTTGAAAGTATGATATTGTCGACACTAACGCTAAATCTCTTAAAGTATGTTTCATATTAACGACAAAATGGAAGTAATCTTTATTACAAAAATTGTCCGAAAAATATTTATACATCCATTATTTTCGGATCTAACATAGATGTTTAACCGCTGCATAAAGTATTTTTATGACTATTTAAATAAACTGATCTGTAAAATATTACAAAAGTATTAATGATGTACAAATATAGTAAAAGATAAAAACTTTTTTTTTAAATTGAAATAAAACAGAAATATAGAAAAAATAATATATTACTAAAAAAAAACTTACAATTAGAAATAAATTTTACATTTACCATGTCGTAATTTCAAGAAATGCACCCTTACATTTGAGGGCAAAGATGGTACATTTAAGGTGATAATAATTCTTGGGTTTTTAGTTATACCTAAAAGAACCTCGAAATGGAATGCAGAATAGGCACATCTGGTTATTAAGTTGTAGACATTAAAAAACTGAACATTGTCCCAAGGTCCCAAATACTGAAAATAATTTTACTATCTCCTAGAGCCTCCCCTTCGATAACGAATGTGGCTGATTCATATGTTTGTATTTGTATCTTTATTAAAATCGTTTTTCTAAAAAAAAATCATAAATAACTTTCTATTTTATGAAGATGAATAGCTAACCTTTTGTGTTCTCATAAATGAAATGTTGAAACGCCTCTTTTCCCTAAGGAATTTCGGTGGAACACATTAACCTAAAAGTCAGGAATCTGGGTAAGATCAACCTCATTATTAAGACACCAACAGGACGAAATACTTACTACTAGCGAACTTCCTACTTTCCCGAAATCATTTAAACCTAATAAATTATCTAAATTGATTAACTGTAACCGAACAAAACAAGAAACTTATTAAAAGTAGAACGCATAAAAAGGTAAACAAACGCCATTCGACACAAATGACATTTAAGCGACAAAAACGACGACAAATTTAATATTATGAACGTGATTGGTTAGTTCTGGACATGACCATTGCATCGAACCCAATGGCAAAACGTACTCTTTCTAGCTTGTTCTTTTTCAGAGTTCCACAATTAGCGGCCCAAGTTAATACTCTTCTAACACATTGAATGCTCCGTCCATTTATATGTATAGTCAAAGGTTCATTCTAACGCAATACTCGCCAAGCACGGATGTTCCATCTTTATCGAATTTGGTCATGCCGGCTCCACACTCGCGCCGCGAAAGCCCGCGAAATAGCGCGAACGCGAGTGTGGAGGCTTTTGCGTCTTCGCATTCGCGCTTCGTGCTGTTCCCCGTTTGAAGTCGGTTTTTTGGTCCGCGTCAAAGAATTCGCGGGACTTTGGCAAGGCGCAAGCGCGAATGCATCCACACTCGCGGCGTGAATTCAGTCTTTTCTAGTGATTATTGTGTGGTTTCAGGGAGGACTATTTTCTTTTTTTCTTTATTTGGTGTTTATTTTTAGTATACAGATAATTATAATATGCTACAGCGTAAAGCGCAGCGGCAGCAGCAGTGGCTACCTGTGGGTCCATTTCTCTTGGAAGCGCGAACTACACTGCGAAGTTTGCGTATCTGAAGAAGAGTGTGTGGAGCCGACATATGATTTTAGCTACTTCAAGATCAAAGGTACCGACACTTCTTATCGCTACTGTATGCGTAAGCTAATATCTATAGTGTGGTTAAGGAGACAGCTTCGCAACACAAGCCACCCAACAACAAACGAAAACAAGCAAAAACAGCAAGATAAGCTTTAGCATGAATCTGAATCAGAATAAGTTTGTAAGATTAATGCATTTTAAAATGGATTACCAAATTTCATTCAGACACACAACACTAAAAAGTAGAAAATAATTTAAATAAAAAAAGTGTTAATTTAAAAAGTTTTTTTTTATTTAAGTAATTTCTGTCACAAATTCAATAAAAAATACATAAATAAATAAAAATATTGAGTTTGGAATCGAAATTATACTGTCGAGAAAAAATTCTAAATGCAAGAAAAAATAATAATTTACAAACTTTGCACTTCAGTTCCGAAATTTTCACTTTAAATTTGAGTACTTCACTTTTTCAAAATTTCGTTTGATTTTTTGAACTTGCACACAAATTCAACTTTTATAACAAAATTTTAGGCATCAAAATTAAAATTGGTATTTAAAAATTTCAAGTTCAAAATTGGAATTCTGACAAAAATTCCACATCATTCGGTATCTTAGACGAAATTTTAATTTTTGCAGATATGAAAGTCGAAATATTTTTTTAAGTAAATTTTAACCCTGGGTTTGACCAGAAATTTAATTTTTGACTTTTTCTAGAAGTTATGTTAAGTCTATGTTAGGTTTACTCGCAATTTTGAAAGCCGTCATAATTTTGAAAAAAGACTGGAAGTTTATGAAAAAGAAAACAATGATAATTTTCAACATTTCCACTTTAATTTCAAAATATTAACTTAAATTTGAGAATTCCATATTTTTCTCGAAATTTTGTGAGTTTTGTTAATGGTTCTCGCTCTAATTTTCTAGTTTCGAGTTTTTGAGAAAAACCTATAATTTATAAAAACAAGTGAAACCCCGAACACAAAATTTTAAGAAAAACTAGGAAATAATTATTAAATAAATTT
Organism: Dastarcus helophoroides; assembly: GCA_028583605.1. Taxonomy (NCBI): domain Eukaryota; kingdom Metazoa; phylum Arthropoda; class Insecta; order Coleoptera; family Bothrideridae; genus Dastarcus; species Dastarcus helophoroides. The sequence goes on from CM053325.1 coordinate 38,315,309, forward strand.
TACACATTCATTTTTATATTAAAAAATTTTGAATTTGAACTTCGAATTGTTACAATATTTGTTTTTTTTTTCTAAACTTCAATCGTCAGTCAAAATTTATAGATGAGGGTTAACATTTTTAGAAAAAGTTTAAAAGTCAAAATCAGAGTTTAAATTTATTAAAAAATGAATGTCAATATTTCACATGTTTTTAATAACTTTAAACTCTTTCACTTTTAAACTATTTCCAAAATCTCAACTTTTTTTCTTTTGAAAGAAATAGGAACTTTGAGTTGAAGCCCGAAATTAAAAAAAAAACTTTCATAGTTTCCAAAAACACGAAATTTATGAAAATTTTGATTATAGATTTGAGTATTTCATTTTTTCTCAAAATTTTCTAAATTCTACTTCACTTCAATTTTTCGGACATCTTCTTTTTTTCTCAAAGTTTACATTTAACACTCTCTATATTTCGACTTTTTCTTTCGAAATTTAGAACATTTTCGGAGATTCAACAAAATATTTACCAACTACCTTTGGGTTAAGGATGAACTGCTGTTTTAAAGTCATCTAAAATTGCAATTTTCGAAAAAAAAACACGATGGAAAGAAAAAGAATAAGAAGAAGCAGAAGAAGAGGAAAAATAATAAGAAGAAGGAGAAGAATCAGAAATTCTGACTCTGTCAACATAAACGGCACAAGAATTTGGCATCTTCTGTTTCTTTATGCCTTGAGAATGCAGCTCTTGAAGGGAGAGCCAATAACTCTTTGAAATATGTTACATTAAAATATTTATAGAGAACAGGAAAATCGTGAATCATTCGTCTGTGCACCAGGATCTGAAGAGACAGTGGAGCACAGGCGGATGGTTTCATCATAGACGAATTGCTTTTCTTTGAATGGAATCGAACCATTACGTGTATGTTTAGAGATTGAATTCCATAGTTAACCTAAAACCTAAGTATCTAGTTGACTGGCCCCATTTAACCGTATATGGGGTCATTTCCTCAAGAAGCGACTTCATTATTAAATGATGTTTGCGTGTTACCATTTCCACAGGGAATTCTCGTTACTGTCTGTCTGATTGGACGTAAACACAAACTTAGGTCAAGGTGTTGTCTTGGCAACCCCCACTGTTTATGGGACGTCAGCCAATTTAGCCCCAGACAACTAGAGCAATGCACCTTCGTAGTAATCATTTGAAAGACATGCACCAACTTTAGGTAAAACTGCCAATCGCTTGATGATAAAGGTGAAATTGTTCCGCTTTCTTCAGGTTTATGCTACATTCCAGAGATAGTTAACTCTTCCAGGCTTGCAATATGGGGGCCAAACTAAGCGCACAAGATAAAGTTTTCCCCGAAGGAGAGGACGTAATTAAATGTTATAATCACAAAACACGTAATATTTTGAGTCACACCTTTTTCTTGCATGGCTTTGTATCGCACAAGTGTTTGGATACTTCCGCATTGACACAACGCAGTTTTTGCTTTTACGCAATCCGAGTGGAAAATGTGGTGCAAAAATTTCGAAGTAATTTGCCAAGTTTTCCCAATTTTTTCACGTTTTCTCAGTATGATTTTTACACGCTAAAATGTCCATCCTCCAGCGTGTAGAAATTTTTCTGAAACGTGAAAATTAGGACACGAAGGAAACAGAATTTGGTTTTAGCTTAAGAAATGTTTGGGAAGGTCGGATTCAGAAGTGAGCGAGGGCAGAAGTGCTGAGAGGAAAGTCACCGATGTGGTTTTTCTAATTTTCATGGCTGCTTTTTTACTTATTCTAGTAAGTAGCTTTAGCTTAAAAAAGCGAACCGCTTTTTATTATTTGCATCCAACTATTTTCACCTTTAACTATGAAACTCTTTGATTGTTTAGACCTACGAGTGTGGCTTAATAATATTGATTCTTATACTAATTTAGTTACCATCTAACGTCTAATGGAAATCAAGAAACATAAAATTTAAGCATTAGAATTAGAAACAATTGAAGATTTTAGATATCAGTGACATCGATCGGTATGCCAACCAGATTACTTACGAAATGTGTGTTCCCACAAATTCGCGAAGTTTTTTGAATTTGAACTTCAGTTTTTTTGTATCATTTTCTGACAAAACCACAAACCGCCCCCGTAAGTCTTCCCACAAGCTTGCGAAATTTTTTAAATTCGAATTTCAGCTCTTTTGCATGATGTATTGCATCATCTATGGGGATATCTACAGGATTGTTAACGGATATGATAGGTGTGGCAATGTATGTGGAAAGAAAAATGTTCTAAAACACATCAGTAACGACAGTTCCAATAGTAAGGGCTCTGATACTTGCGCTTCAGGATTGGTAGACAATAGTCTGAAACCGTAAGAATTTTTTTATTTGAAAAATGCTAAAACCTGCATACAGATGTTTACTAAATGACTTCTCATCGCAGCTTCTTGCAATGAAACTTTTTGACGCTCGCGTACAATATTTTTGTTGGTTATTGAACGAGTCAGATCCATCATACTCGACCAGCGAAAGCCTTCCGGATGAGCGTTTCACACCTCTAACCATTCAGGGAAACGCTCATTCGATTAAACAAACATTCTATTAAACTTGGAATAAAAAGGAAATTTCAAAAAAAGGTCGAAATTTTAATATTTAACACTTAAATGCATTTAGTTCGGCAACATATGCTATTTTGTAGCTAAATTATAAGATAATGCAAAGATCAAGTTCATAAATTATCTTGTTGACTTTTTTAAAATTTCCATTAGGAGAAATTTCCATCTTAGTCAAAATTTCTAATCTATTTTTTTTAATTTCAACTCTTTCATATAATATTTTTAGTAAATTCAAAAACTAATATTTTTGGCAATTTCTGCCCTCTAAAATTTTGATTTTTCCAAAGTTTTTAATTTTTTTAAGATATTCAGATTTCCAGACGTGGTTTTCAAAATTTTTAGAAAAACTCGATTACCAAAAAGGAAGAAAGGTCATAATTTTCAAAGAAAGAATTTAAAAGAAAATAAAAAGAGTTGGAAATTTGACTTTTTTGACCATTACAATCTCTCCTCATTTAAAAGGGCGGTTGATTGCCATCTATCTTTACTGCCATATCTTACTTGCACTGGTCTAAAGGCCATAATAGGGCTGCCCTTTGCGAGTAAAATAAAATTAGAATTTTTTTCAAAAACTGTAGTTTTGAAATTTTATTTGCAATTTTTAAAAAGGTTATTTTTTAATTTCTACTTAGAAAATTTGATGTTTTTCTTAAATTTTCAGATTTTTTCAGGTTTTTAACTTTTTAAAAATTCTAATTTTTTGAAAATTTCGACTTTTTAAAAAATTTTGATAAATTTTGACTTATAAAAATCCCGTCCCTTTCTAAATATTGTAATAACATGTAATTACAGAATTTAGTAACGATTTTTTCTAGAAAAATTTGATAAGGGGAAGCGTCCGCGATAATGAATCAAACGACAGATAAGCCCTCCAGAAATTTCCGCAAACAATCAGTCTTTTCTGTACGTTCCTTCTAGAAACCAGAACGGTATCTATAAATTTCTGGTCGACTTTTCCTTAGTCAGTTAAGGAATAGTCAATGAATAAGTTAGTTAATTGAACAGTGTTAGTGAGTTAATTAGTCAGTTGATTAAGTGAATTATAATTGTAGTGTTCCGAAATCAGTTTGGAAATAAAGTGGTTACAATGCACGGAATATTAACCTTCGAACCGATAACGCGCAACAATATTTCGACCTCTTTTTAAAATTTCGATTTTTTAAAAATAATGTCAAGATTTCAATATGTCCACTGCTTTCCAAAATTCTCAGATTTTTCAAATTTTCGACCTTTTTGTAAATTTTGAATCTGAAAATTTCGATACTTCTTGATTTTTGACCTTTTTGAGGTCACCATTTATCGAAAAAGTCGAAATTATCAAAAAAAGTGAAAATTTCTATAAAAAGTAATTTTTTTTTAAATTTTGACGTCTTTGCAAATTTTGACTTTATCGTGAAATATTAACTTTTTCGTAAATTTCGGATTTTTTGAAAAATTCTGCTTTTTAAACATTTTTGCCTTTTTTAAAGATGCATTTAGAATGCAATTTAATTTACAATATGCAGCCCTCCAAACGTTTGTTCAAAACTTCTGTGCATTAAAATATTTTAAAACTCTCAACCTTTTTTGAAAAGTCCGACTTTTTGAAAATTTGCACAAATTTTAGGTAAAAATGTTCGTCTCTTTTTGAATAGTCCGACCTTTTTTTTTAAATTTCGGCTCCTTTAACACTAAACCTACCGACAGTTCTTGTTTACCTATTTCTACCGCGCTCGGTCAAATTAACCGGTAATTAAAAATGTTATTAATTTTGTTATTCAAGGCAAATACCGGTTGAATTATTGTTGAATGAGTAAAGAATGAAGAATTTTGATGGAATTTCCTTCAGATTAATTTTTATATAATTTTAATTATAACCTCAAAAGACTAAAACTTCATATTTCCCACATAAAAACCAAACTTAAGGTTTTCTATTTTATGTCTAAATTTATTTGTATAAAAAATAAATAATAAACATTTAACTTTTATACATCTACTTATAGTGTTATGCATACATCTTCACATCTTATTCGGCTTCAATACATCGTTTAGAAATTATTTTAATCTACAATGCCCATTTGCCGCACATACATTTTTTGCACTTCGAACGAAATTTTGTAGCTTTATAATCTTTACAGGATTTTATTTGAGAAGTTTTTCGGAGTTGTGGGTGATGTTCGCTTTTTCTTGTGATTTTTTTATATACAGCATCAAGTGTTGACGCTATCTGGAATAAAAATTCCTGTTGTCCTGTTGCCTGTTTTCACCTATCGTTTCTTTATTCAAAGCTGAGGCATTTATTCCAGCTAGGTTGAAAATGTTAAAAAATATCTGATTTAGCGACCTAGCAGTTTTTGACTCCACACTGTACTTCCTTGGCATTTGATCTGCCACCCGTACATCAAATTTTGTATCATTATAAATTCTAATAGTTCTGGGTATTTATGTATTATTGTTTTAAGACAATCACTTTTTTGGCTTGCGTAATTTTATACACTGTAAGAGTAATGTGATTTGATCTATATAATTTGCTTGAACGTCTAATCATTTTATCTTTTTTTTCTTTGACCAACTTTGGCAACTCTTTTTGATTTCTACTGCTTGTTGCAACAAGTGAAATCTTTTTTGCAAGTAGCTTTTGATTGAATGATTCATTGATGAAAAAATTATCTGTTGTTATGTTTCTTCCATGTCCTGTAAAGGTCAGCTTTAAAACAACGAACACCTCAACCCCCAAGTGAAATCGAACTTTCTTATCTTTCATTTTTTCCCAAGTAGTAAAACCCATTTATTATGTCTAGTCCAACCTGTCTAAGCCGGAAAACGACGGGTTCTTAGTTTTATTTCACTTCAGACAGTTATACGTTTTGTAACAAGAATATTTTTATGCATGTTTCGGAAAGCAAACGGGACTCTCAATATATTTTGCCACAGACAGGTTCCGAGTTATGGGGGTTCGACTTATTAGACAGATTTTACTTGTTAGACAGAGACTTAGTCTCTGTTGTTAGAGATGCCACACGCCACCCAGAACTGTTTTATTATTATTATTATTTTGTTTTTACTGCATATATATTTATATAAATCTACACCTAGACTTGAACGAAAACAATTGCTCATCAACAGTAATGTATGCACCAAGTTTATAAAGATTTTGTGAATTCTCAATAAATCGGTCCCAGATTGTAGTCATCATAGCAAATTTACTATAATTTGTTTGATTTGTATGTAAATGCTTTGTAAAACATTTTTATCAAATCGTACTACCTTCATAATTTCGGTAGTCATTACTGATCATTGTGGAAAAAAAACGGGTTCCCAATTTTTATTCCACAAATGTGACACGCGCATATGAGGCAAAAAAATATGGATTTTTTTACTTCATATGCACCACGGGCATATAGTAAAGCAACAAATGCATCTAGTTTTGTTGCATTTAGCTCCGACTAATTTAACAGAGTGCAATTTTCTCTATCGGTCAAATTGACCGAATGCGGTAGGTAGGACACATGATAAATTGTTCTTGGAAAATAGAAAAAAAATCTGGAAATAAATACTGAAGAATATATCAAATACATATTTAAGGAAAAGTCATATACTGTGACAGCGGTATTGTAACCTTTAATACGTATAAATTTTATTAAAGTTTGAAAAAGGTCAATTTGACCGGTGTTGGTAGGTTTAGTGTTAAACATCTAGAGATTTTAATTATTCATTTTTTCCCAAAATATCCAATTTTCAATATTTCAATTTTTTTCAAAATATTGGCTGTCTGACAATTTTGATTTTTTATTTGTAAAGTTGAACTATTTAAAAAACAATTTTGGATTTTATTACTACAATTTTTTTGTAAATTTTGACATTTTTGGAAATGTTCTAAAAATTTGCTTTTTTTTTTGAAAATGTTTTTTAAAATCCCGACTCGGAAAATTTCATCCCTTTTAAAATTTAGAATTTTTTAAAAATATTAAGCGTTTTTCATTTTTTAACTTCACTTAAAATTTAGATTTTTTTCAAGCATTTTTGAAAATTTAATTATTTTAAAAAATTTTTATAAAAAAATTAAAAAATCTTGCATTTAAGGGTTAAATCTAAATTCGGAAGAAACATAACGTTTCTGCAAAAGTCGAATTTGGATTTTGAAATATTTTAAGTTTATCTTGAAAAAAGCAAAAATTCATAATTTCAAAAAATAACCCATATCCTAATAGAAAAAATCTGAAACACTTCGATTCTAAACTTTAATATTCAACCTTTTCTCGATATTACAACTTTAACCTAGAAATTTAAGTTTTTTTTTTTTTGAAAAGTTTCGCTTTATTCTCAAAACTTTCTGAGTTGAATGTCCAATTGAAAATTAAATCAATAAAGTTAAAGTTTAATTTTTCAAGGAAAAAGTGGAAATTTGTAAAAATAGAAAAATTTAGAATTTAAAGTCGATATGTATAAAAAAAAAGATAATTTAAAATTTATATTTAAAAAATTTTCCGATATTTTTACTAGGATACCAAGTGGTTTATATTTCTTGTCGTTTAATTTCACTGATTATGGTTATTTACAATGACGTAGAATGGACACCAATTTAGAGAAAATTTATTTTTCAGAATTTCGAGATCAAAATTTAAATTGCAGGATCAAGCCGTTTTGAGATTAACATTAATATTTCAGGGAAAAAAACGAATTTGAAATTGAAGTTTTGAAAAAAAGTAATAAAGTAGACAAATTTCATTTACAGACAAAACTGTGCTAAAATTTAAAACTTAAAGCAACAATACATTTCAAAAAAGTTAATATTTGTAAAAATAGCGTAAATGAGTCGAAATTTTAGAGAGAAAAATTTGGAAATTAAGAAAAAAATGTCGAAACTTTGAAAAAAATATTGAAATTTAAAAAACCTATAATTTTGAAGTTTTTTAATATGTAGATGTTTTCCTCAGAATTTTAAAATTTTTTTCTCAATTTCGAAATTTTTTCCTACATCTTCTTAAAATTTCGAATTTACACCTTCAATTTTTACTTTTCAAGAAAATTGAAAAGAAAACCGCCAAAATATCTAAAAATGTCAAGCTTTTAATGACATTTTAGTTAAAAAATGTTTAAAGTAAAATGTATAAGAAATAAAATTTATGTTTGAAATTTCGAGACTAATGTTCAAAAGATTTAAAATAATGGTCGAAATCAAACAATTACAAGAGAAATTTCAGAAAACAATTGGAAAATGTAAACTTTAAATTTTGTCAAGTTAAAATTCAGCAAAACACGAATAAAATTTAAATTCAAATTTGAAATTTAAAGCAAAAAGTCTTTTAAGGAGTGTAATCGAAATATTAAAAAAATATACCTCTCATTATAAAAAAAAGTCGAGATTATACTCCACATGTTGCAAAAAGGATCGATATCGAAAGTGAAGTCGAAATTCCGCAAAAAGCTGTAAACAAAGTCCGAATACATATTAAACAATCTTACAATTTAAGCTTTAGAGATAAAGTTATCATGTAACACTTCAAAATAAAATCTAAATTGGGAAAAAATTCAACATTTTGAAGAAAAGTCAAAAGAAAGGCGATATATTGAGTTGAAATTAAAATTTTGTAACAAAAATTATTGATTTGGAATTTTGACAATGGAATTAAATTTCTAAAAATTACTTTAAAATAAAATGGAGCTATTCCATATTCCCAAAACATAATCATTTACGCTTAGTTCATACGCTGTTGGAGGTTTTTGCATGTAGTATGTTTTATTTGCGTTCTTCTGTTAATTTATTACTAATTTTTCAGATATTTGCTAGTAGCCAAAGATGGAAATACAAAACTGAGAACATGTGTCCCTAACTGTAATGAAGAACAGTTGTAAGTTCAACAACTATGTACAAAGAATTAAAAATCATTTTTCTGAATATTAAACTTTTAGAACCCGGGTCTTGAATCGCTGTTACGAAAAAAAGAACGAGCACGCCATCTATACGTTTTTCTCGAGAAGCGGACTGAGCGAATTCTTCGAAGAAGTAGAGCAGGACTTTCAAATGTGCTGGAGGGAAATCATCCTTTTATGCTTGATCTCTTTAGGTGAAATTCCCCGTTCAACTTATCAGCAGCTATTGTAACTTTTTTTGTAGGTTTATCGCTTCTAACGCTGTTCTTCTTTCGATATTTCGTCGGATTTATCGTTTGGTTCGTACTATTTAGCGTCGTCTTGATATGCGTTTTTGGCACCATCTACTTGTGGTGAGTGTAACGTGTATTTATACATCAGTAGTGACCGAAGTGCTTTAAGGGTTCTCTGGAGTCATTCCAGGGGTGAAAACGACCATTACGCGGATGAGACTCTTCCGATTTTGTCCATTAGGAAAACGACGACTTTTTTGGCTTTCGCCATTGCGGCTTCCGTCGTGACTTTAATCGTGGGGCTTGTTATATTCGTTCTTAGGAAGAGAATTGATTTGGTGGTTTTACTCTTTCAGGAATCAGGGAAAGCGTTAGCCGCGATGCCAATACTTCTGCTTCAGCCACTTTGGGTATCACTTAAAACAGTTTGTATCAAGTATAAATACACATGGTATTTTCAGACATTCATCAGCCTAGCGGGGGTGGTTTTTTTATGGTTCTACTTCAGCTTGTGGATAGAAAGCTCGGGATTCTTAGAACCAAAACGATCCATGTTTCATTATGAAAAAGACGTTATTATCAAAACCACTAGGTGGTACAATATTTTCGCCGCTCTTTGGACCACTCAGTACATCATCGGCTGCCAACATATGGTTATAGCTGGGGCGGTATCCATTTGGTATTTTGCAAGGTATGCTGAAGACCATCAACGTTGAAAAAATTGAGTTTATTCTTTCAGAGATAAGAAGAGTTTAAATGGGCCAATAAAGACGAGCTTGTGGAATTTATTGAGATATCATTTAGGTTCTGTGGCTTTGGGGTCATTCATAATTGCTATTGTGCAATTTATTAGAATTCTCTTGAAGTTCGCAGAAAACTTACAGAAGAAATACCCCGGGAAAATATCTGATGTCATTGGGAGATGTTGCTGTTGCTGTTTTTACTGCTTTGAAAAGTTTCTTAAGTATTTGAGTCGAAATGCTTATATTGAGGTCGGTAAGTAGGATATTCGTTCTCCTGGAATATAATTCAGATAAAATAAGATACTAAAGTATAAAGAACACATTTTAGCCGCCCACGGTTATTCCTTCTGCAGAGGTGGAACTCGAGCTTTTAAGCTCCTGGTGGCAAACGCCCTGAGAGTGGCCACAATTAATTCAGTGGGGGATTTCATATTGTTTCTAGGCAAAGTTACAGTGGTAATGCTTACGATTCTTATTGGAATAAATTTACTAAAGGTACGTACGGTCTTTTTAACGAGTATTTTGGCAATAATAAAAATGCAAATAGAATACTTTCTAGACTGCATAGTGCAGCTCTCTATAAACGTTAAAACGCATAGTAGTAGATCATAGGTAGCAGTACTACCAACATTTGACAAGCTTACGTTTGACAGCAGAACAGTCACTGTGACAAAGCTCAGAGAACTTTAATGCTCTAATTGCACAGTAAGCTAGAATATTTATTAGATTCAAAGCTTGCAAACTAGATACAAAGGAGGATTGCACAATGCAGTCTAGATCGTATTGTTACGTGCTTATCGGTTCGAATTGATACACGTGATGGATTTATTCCCACTTTATTACTGAACTCAACTTGAATCACCACAATTTACAATTAACTCACTTCTACTAACTTACTAATTGCACTGATTCTAACTGACTGACTCGAGGGAAAACTGACCGCCTTTTTATAGTTTCGGCCCGCGTTCTTCCAGAATTTTCGGCAGATAAGGCTTATCGAATGCCGAAATTTCTGGAACGCTTATCTGCCGTTTGTTTCGTTATCGCGGCCGCTTTCCCCTTATCAGAACCTTCTAGAAACTTTTTTTATTTACTAAATTCTACAATTCTATTCTAAATCCTATTTCGTCTATTTACATTGCGTTACACTGCCTCCCCCTTAGAAATGATCGTCCCGATCAGTTCCAATCAGTCACTTCGCCACTAAATTTGCATAGTCTGTTCAGGTGTACCACTTTCATTTTACTCCTGGAGCTACGCTGGATCCTGTATACCAAGTCGTTGATCCTCTTCAGCACCTTGTACGGCCCTTCCCAAGATGGCGTAAACTTTGGCGAAACTCCTTTCTTTCGCTGAGGGTTGTATAGCCTTACCAACTCGCCCTCACTGAAACCACCATGATTGGCACTCACGTCATACCTGGCCTTCATCCGGTCCGTCGCCAAGTTGATCTTCGTCCGCACCAGAGCATGCGTCTCCAGTATCGCTTCCCTCAAGTCATCAATTCTTGGCAAGGGGTAGCTGTCCTTTTTAGTGACGTCGTTTAATTTCCGGTAGTCGACACAGAATCTTGTTGACCCGTCCTTCTTTGTAACCAAGACTACAGGGGAAGACCATGGACTATTGGACTCCTCGATGACTCCATCCTTCATCATCTTCTTAACCAGTCCCGCGACTTCCTCTTGCTTGGCCACCGGTAATCTTCTAGGGGGTTGACGAATAGGTGTTGCATCGCCGGTGTTGATTTTGTGTCGAACTACGTCGGTCCTTCCTAGATTTCGGTCTCCATCGGTAAAAACGCCGTGGTTTTTCTTTAGAAATGACCTAGCCAGAACTACTTCTTCCTTGGACAAGTGTTTCAAGTCCACTTCCAACTTGACTTGGCCAATCTTCGTTTCCTGTACTGGCGCACAATTGTCTCCCAAGGAGCTTATTGAGGCTACCGGGGTACAGACTGCCAGAATGCTACCCTTTTTGATTGAGCGTGCTGTTGGGAACACGTTGGCAACTCTCACAGGTACCTTCTGAGATGCTTTAACCACGGATCTCGCCACTAGTAAATTCTTGGAAATGTCATAAGTCGGTTCCACTAATCCAACGCAGCAGCCCAAATCTCCTTCCATCACAGCCATAACCGTCTTCTCGCTGCTTCCCTGCACTACAGCTGTTTCGCAGGCAAACAGTCTTACCTCCTTTGGAGTGTCCTTTGGTGTAGTCAGGACAAGCTCTTCATTTCCAATCTTTAAAATGTTCTGCGCTGGGTCGAAAGTAAAGCCATGTTGCCTGATTACGTCCATCCCCAGAATCAGTTCGTCTTCGATATCTGCCACCAACACCCGATGCGAAATCCTTAGTTTTCCCAGACCAATCATGACGTCTGCCTCTCCTATAATTGGCGCAGTATCTCCCGTAACTGTTCTGAGGACCATTCTTTGCGACAGTACCTTCGGTTGCGACGGTAGGATGTTCCCTCGTGCCAAAGTAACCATGGCGCCTGTGTCCACTGTTGCCTGTACATTCCTTCCATCTACGCTGGCTGCCACCACTAAACTTTCCATGGTCCTTTTTATCTGTTTGATGGAAAGAGTTTTGGGGGCTCGTTGCTCGACACCAGCCAGTGAGTGCCCCTTCCCACTGGCTGATTTTAGTTTTCCTGCTGTGGGACTTGTCGACTTCTTGGGGCTGACCTGCAATCTTTCTTGAAGTGCCCCGGTTTGCCACAGTTATAACATGTGCTTCTGTTGGATTTGCCTTTAAGGGTTCCCACCAGTTCCTGAATGCTCGCGTCGATTTTCTTCAAGTTAGTGTTCATGCTCCCGTCCATTTTCTTCATGTTCGCGTTCATTTCCTTCATGCTGGTGTTTATGTTTGCGAGATCAGTGTCATTCGCAGCCTCTTCGATGTCAACTTTCCTAATTCTCCGTGACGCCCCTGGCTCTGTAACCTTATAAGCAGCTTCAACCTCCAAGGCTCTAATCAGTGCCTCCCTTGATGTTCGTACGTTTGACAGGCGTATCACTCTCTGAACTTCCGGGTCTCTTATTCCTTCTATGAAGATTCTAACTGCGTGGAGTTCCAGAAAGTCGGTTGGTGCTGTTGGATAGGCAATGTACGCCAATCTTCTAACGTCAGCCTCGAATTCTTGCAGCGTTTCTCCACTTTTCTGTCTTCTTACTAGCAGCTGCGACTGGACAACTTGCTGCAAATGTTGGTCCCCAAATCTCAGCTCTAAAGCCCTAACTAGATCTTCATAATTGGCTTGTTCTTGATCCGATAGGGTTCGGAGTAATTCCAGAGCATCTCCGCGCAGGGATACCACTAATGAGGTTGCCTTTGCTTCCTCCGTCCACTGATTGGCCTTAGCAGCAGCTTCGAACTGTTTTCTGTAGGTGTGGAAGGATGTTTTTCCGTCATAGGTTGGAGGTTTTACCTTTTGGGAAGAACTAACAGGTACACTTTCGGATTCGTGTTGTATGACTTGTCCACTTAGCAACTTCTTCATGTTTTTTTCGATGTTGCTAATCCTCTTCTGTGTTGTATTTTCCAAATCAAGAAGCTTGCTGTTGAATTCTTCTTTGACTTCCCCAATTTCTTCCCTAACTTCGCCAATCTCTTCTTGCATTTCTTCTCGCATTCCTGTAATTTGTTCTTTCACTTCTTCTTTCATTTTTTCAGTTATATTTGCTAGTAGACTATGCAATTCTTGTTTTTCTTGTCGTCTTTCTTCTTTGTCTTGTCGTCTTCGTTCTTCCTCCTGTTCTTTTTCTTGTCGTCTTCGTTCTTCTTCCTGTTCTTTTTCCTGTCGTCTTCGTTCTTGCTTCTGTTCTTTTTCTTGTCTTCTTTGTTCTTCATCTTGTCGTCTTCGTTCTTCTTCCTGTTCTTTCTCCTGCCGTCTTCGTTCTTCATCTTGTCGTCTTCGTTCTTCTTCCTGTTCTTTCTCCTGCCGTCTTCGTTGTTCATCTTGTCGTCTTCGTTCTTCTTCCTGTTCTTTCTCCTGCCGTCTTCGTTCTTCATTTTGTCGTCTTCGTTCTTCATCGTGTTCTTTAAACATTGCGAATAACGCTTGCATTTGTTGTTCCATTTTGGCCGATTTTAATCTCGTATCCATAAAGCGTAGTAGAATGTACAAGATTTTACTTGACGCGCCTCGTATAACCTATTTAGCAGTTTAAAACGTCCGAGATAAAGTCAATTACGGCACCTGGCAAGACTTTTTTTTCGAGTAATAAAGCACAATACACGAATAATCCCGCTTCTGACACCAGATGTTACGTGCTTATCGGTTCGAATTGATACACGTGATGGATTTATTCCCACTTTATTACTGAACTCAACTTGAATCACCACAATTTACAATTAACTCACTTCTACTAACTTACTAATTGCACTGATTCTAACTGACTGACTCGAGGGAAAACTGACCGCCTTTTTATAGTTTCGGCCCGCGTTCTTCCAGAATTTTCGGCAGATAAGGCTTATCGAATGCCGACATTTCTGGAACGCTTATCTGCCGTTTGTTTCGTTATCGCGGCCGCTTTCCCCTTATCAGAACCTTCTAGAAACTTTTTTTATTTACTAAATTCTACAATTCTATTCTAAATCCTATTTCGTCTATTTACATTGCGTTACAGTATTCTATTTGTACATTTTTAGCCATGTGGAAGCTAGTCCCAATTTACGTTCGTTCCGACAGATGGCGCTTACAGTAGTTGCCTGCATGAAGTAATGTACAAGCGTTGATTGAATACTAGAGAAAAGCGTTTCTCTAACACTATTATAGAAACTGCACATTCTATGACTAAAAATTTTGATGGAACAAATGTCATTCTAGCACCCGTTCGGAACATTCGTAATTCTACACACCGTTTAGAGTATTAATATTCTAGTACGGCTTTCGACGAATCAGAAGCCGTTTAGGTTCATTTTAGGGAGAGATATCAAGTAATTTGTTTTTGTTGCTATGGTTACATGTAACAATTAAGGAATTTATTGAAAGCCTCGCGTTTCAAATTTGTAATCTCTTTTGAAGATTTTATGTACATTTAGGGGTTTTTCTATAATCTTGTTAGAGAATAGTATATTCTACAACAAGTTGTGGAATGGCGCATATTCCACACTCCCGAAATCGTAACCCTCGCCTGCGGCTCGGGCTACAAACTTTTCGCTCGTGTGGAATATGCGCCATTCCACAACTTGTAGAATATACTATTCTCTAACAAACTTTTCGCTCGTGTGGAATATCCGCCATTCCATAACTTGTTGTAGAATATACTATTACAGTTTGTATTATTTTTGTCTCAGATAAAAGAGGGAGTACAGCATCTGTGGGTTCCTGTCACATTGGCCGCTCTTTTTGCGTATTTCGTAGCTCATTGCTTCCTAACGGTCTTTGAGGTAAGACGAAAGAAATCCAAAGTTTTTGGATTTATTCTGCTATGTTTCAGATGACAATCGATACGATATTTTTATGCTTTTGCGAAGACTGTGAACAAAACGACGGCCAAAGTAAGCCCTACTATATGTCAAAGAGTCTCATGGAACTTGTGGATAAATCCAAATGACTGTAACAACATAAAAGACAATAAAATTGTACCTCAAAACCCGATTTTTTCAGCGTCAATCTTGTAGGCAATAAGTCAGCTATTCCCATAATTTATCTTCTAAATACTTTTAAAGAAGAATTCAAGTTCCGAGAGACGTTAAATAAAAATGAATATTAACGTAGGAAATTCAGTTTGAAAAAATCTTTGATGAAAAAATACAAAATTATATTTTTAGTAAAAAGTTGAGGTTTCAGGATAATGGTTAAAGTTACATATTGAAGCTGAAAAGTTTTTGAAAAAAAAAACAAACGAAATTTTTGGGAAAATGTCAATATTCCAAGAAGAATTTCGAAATTTATAAAAAAAATCTCAAATTTTAAACTAAAAAGGTTTAGGGAAAAATTCTTTCGAGAAAAAGATTGCCGACAGAAATGAAAACTGGAGCACAAGAAAAATTTTACATTTTATTTTTATACCAACAGATATTTGGTTATAAAATAGTATATTCTCAGACGATTGAGCACTCAAGCTTCGTTCTCATGCCACATCATATTCGCTCTTGTTTTAAAAGTAATATAATACTTACTGTTTGTTGGCGCCATATATGAAAAGGTACTTGTTGGTGTCAGCAGGTGTTTTATATGATAACGAAAGGAAGAGATTATTGCGCGGCCACCAGAGAAGGCAGTAGTAGAAATTTCGGTCTGTTATTTAATTAGTGTTTTGCTGGGGTTTTTTCCTATTTTCCTTTCCCTTCCCTGGAAAATCTTAGGCAGAAAACACCGGACATTCAGGTGAGTCATTTATACGAAATTTTTGATATCATCTTTGCGGTACACACATTTTTTTTGGTCCTTTTCGAGCGGATTTGAATCAGTTTTTGCTTTATCTAAATTTAATTTAAAAACCATCGGGGTTTACAAAATTTAGATTTCGGAGTTTCGGATAGTTTTCTAGTCGGTCTAGTAACGGTTAATTCGGTTTTTAAATTTGAAACGGTCAAATTTAATTTGGTAATTTAGGAATTAAGATCACTGCCTTTTCTAACATAACGTATCGGGACGTTATTGGGGTAGGTACAAATTTTGTTCAATATTCGGGATAATATTGGATCTAAATTTTATGAAATTATACCAGATCGGTTTCACCTGCTTAAAGTTTTATGTGGTTTTTTGTACTTAAAGTTTTTTGTATTGGATGTTTACGTTCGTCGCGGTTATCACATTCTGACTTGCTGGCACAATACGATTAAATTGGTACCATTATAACAAGGGAATTTAACATTTTGAAAATTTGGTTGTAATTTTTAGATATTGTGGCGACTGAAAATAGGGTTTCAGTTCAAAGTAAATCAAACAAAATATTTTGCTTTCAAAATCGAATAACAATCATTTGGTGATAGTTTACTTTTGAATTCACGTGAAAATGCCAGGAACCGCACAGCAAACTATAAGTCTTTTAACGGCTAAAAAAGAATCTTTGTTCACAATGTTACAAACGCTTTTGGATTTAAGTAAAAAGTTAGATGATAAGCACTCTTTAAACAGGTTTACAGTTTTATATCGGTCTATAGATACAACACGTAAAGATTTATTAGCTGTTATTGACGAAATTGCAAAATATAGTTTTGAGTTGGACGAAGATTATGTTCCAGATTTTGCTATTTTGCGAACCGTTGATGAATTATGTTGTTATATACATGCAGCAGCAGACAAATTGAAGAAACCAGAGGCGGCTTCTTTTTCGGTTCCTAGACTTCCAAAGATAGAATTACCTAGCGTTTCGGGGGAAATTCGGGAGTGGGAAACTTTTTATTCGGTTTTCAAAAGTTTAATTCATGATAATGGTAGTTTAACTGATACGGACAAAGTTCATTATCTAGTAGGGTGTTTAAAAGGGTCGGCTTTAGGAATTTGTTCGGGGATAGCTCCAACAGGGCAAAATTATGCGATAATTTGGCAGTCATTAATTGACAAGTATGAGAATAAAAGAGCCTTAGCAAACAGTTATTTAGACCAGATGATAGAGTTTAAGGTGATTCAAGAAGAATCTTCTAAAAATTTAAATTTGTTCTTAGAAAAATTCGACGCAGCGGTGCGTGCCTTAAAAAATTTGGGGATAACTGATCTGGCGGACTTTATGTTAGTTTATCATGCTTTGTTAAAGCTAGATGTCGAGACTGTCAAATCATTTGAATTATCTAGGCGGGGTTTAGCGATGCCTACCTATGAGGAGTTAATTACATTTGTTAAAGAACAATCAAAAATATTAACCCTAAGTCGGAAGCCAGAAGTCAATAGAAATAACATCGTACCAGGAAAACAGCGTTTTGTTAAATCATTTGTAGTAAGTGACGGCAATAAGGATGCCAAAACGGGTAACAAAATATTAAACGGTTGTGTTTATTGTCATAAAAGGGGACATTATTTAAGTCGATGTGAAAAATTTAAATGTTTAACATCAGTAAAAAGGTATGAAGCGGTAAGGGACAATAACTGGTGTTACAATTGTTTATCTTCAGATCATCGTGTACGTTTTTGTCCTGTACAACGGAATTGTACGGAATGTGGCAAACGTCATCACGTATTGCTTCACACTGGGAAGACAAGCATGGATACTTCTTTCCCAGCAGTGACGGAAGAAGCGAGGTCTAGCAAAGAAATAACTAGTAACAGTAATGTTGCCCAGATCGGGGGCACTTCAAGTGCCAATAATTCGGAGCGAACAGAAATGGTGAATAATTGCTATCCCACTGTTCATAGCGTTCAAAATGACAGTACGGTTTTGCTGTCTACGGCGGTTGTAAACGTTATAAACAGTCCCATTAAAAATCAAACGGCTAGATTCTTATTGGATACTGGGAGCCAAGCTAATTTACTTACGATTAGGTGTTGTAGAAAATTGGGAATAAATATTTCAAAATTTTATTCGTCGGTACAAGGTCTCGGGAAAAGTTCGCACCCTGTAAAAGGCGTTGCAGATTTAATCATTGCATCGCGTCACAATTCGGATGTAAAATATGCCATTAGAGTTTTGCTAGTAGACAAGATTTCGGAAAATTTACCGAGGGCACAAGTAGATACAAGTACATTTGCTCATCTTGTCGGCGTTCCATTAGCAGATGATACTTACTATCGATCACAGGAAATAGATGGGATTTTGGGAGCGGAAATATTTTCCATTTTATTAGGTTCGGGTCGTTTATCGGGTTCAGCGGGATCACCGACGGCTATTCAAACGACGTTAGGTTATGTAGTGATGGGTAAGGCCCCGGGGTTAATTTCAAAGGCGAACTCTCAGATTTTTTGTACATTAATTAGCGATACTTCGATTGAGCATCTGATAGGTAAATTTTGGGAAATTGAAGAGGTGCCCAAAACTAAAGTAACAGATCCGGAAGAAGTAGAGTGCGAAAAAATTTACTTAAGTCCATATAGTAGGAATGAAACGGGACGTTTCACAGTAGCTTTACCTTTTAAAATTTCTCCACGAAATTTAGGTGATTCTAAAGTGGCTGCTCAATCTCGATTACTCGCGTTAGAAAAGAGATTTATTAAATTTCCACAATTGCGGTTAGAGTATAATAAAGTTATGCAGGAATTTGTAGATCAAGGGTATATGCGAAAAGTATTTCCGGAAAATATTGGCGTTAAATCATTTTTCATTCCGCATCATGCTGTTTTGAAGCCTGAAAGTACTAGTACTCCGTTACGTATCGTCCTAGATGCTAGTGCGCCTTCAGATAATGGTGTTTCTCTTAATGATTTATTATACGGGGGTCCTAAGTTTCAGACGGATATCTGCACCTTGTTAATTAACTTTCGGTTATTTAAAATTGCGGTAACATCGGATATCAAACGCATGTTTTTACAAATCAACGTTACTGAAGACCATCACAGATTTCAGCGGATTTTATGGAGGTTTAATTTAGAGGATGAGGTAGATATTTACGAAATAAATACTGTAGCATTTGGTATTAAAGCCTCTCCTTATTTAGCTTTAAGAACGGTTAAGCAGTTACTTTATGAAGATGGTCAAAAATTTCCTTGGACGTCTAAAGTGATCGAGAGAGATTTGTACATGGATGATTTGGTATCAAGTGTAGCGACATTTAGTGAAGCGTACCGATTATATCAGGAATCTACAGATATATTTGCGGCGGGAAAATTCGAGTTGACAAAATGGTCAACAAACAATATGCATTTGCTTGAACAAATACCTATTGAGAAAAGATTATTATCGACGGTTACATTTAAAACAGACATGAAAATTTTAGGTATGCAGTGGAGTCCAGATAGAGACTTTTTGAGTTTTAATTTACCGATGCCTGATGTACTAAACAAAAACTTTTGTCAGCGGTGGCGAAATGTTACGATCCACTCGGTCTAATTGCACCATTTATTTTCTATTTAAAGTTGATTGTTAAAAACCTATGGAGTTTAAAATTAGGATGGGACGAAGATCCGCCAGAGGATATCATTCGGTTGTGGGATAAAGCACGTGGTGAATGGACAGAACTTAATAAATTTCGGGTACCGCGTCATGTGTATGCTGAGGAGAATTCGTCTTCTATATTAATAGGCTTTTCAGATGCTAGCAGTAACGGTTATGGGGCGGTGGTATACTTGCGGACAATTAAGGCATGCGGAAAAGTAGCCATTAATTTAGTATGCGCAAAATCAAAGGTATCTCCCTTTAAGATTGTCACTATTCCAAGGCTGGAACTTTGCGCCGCGGTATTATTATCCAAATTGGTAAAACATATTAATGCTGTTTACAGCGAAAGGATTCTGATTTCAAAAATATATGCTTTCTCAGATTCAACTACCGTAATTCAGTGGTTAAAGGCGGCTTATCTCAAAGACATTTTTGTAGCCAATCGGGTGGCACAAATTCGGGAAAATTTGCCAGAAGCCTGTTGGATACATATACCGGGAACTCAAAACCCTGCTGATTGTTTATCGAGGGGACTTTTGCCTACGCAGTTAATAAATCAAACTTTATGGACCTCAGGGCCCTCCTGGTTAGTGGAAAAGGAAAGTGATTGGCCTGTTACCGTAGTTTGTCAAAAGGAAAATTCTTCCGAAGAAAGCGAAACCATTTTGATTAATACTATTGAAAAGGAGAAACATCCTTTGTATAATTTGATTATCAGGTCTTCCTCATGGGTTTTATTGTTAAGGGTTACAGTTTGGGTACTTCGGTTTTTAAAAATGTTACCCCTGAATGAAGTTATTACGGCGGCGGATTTGACTAAAGCGGAACTAATGCTTATTAAATTGGTGCAACTAGAACATTTCGGATCTGATATTCAGCGGTTGAAAGCGGGAAAACTGTGCTCGGAAAGATTACGAAAGTTGCGCCCCTTCGTTCAGGACGGACTCCTCAGGGTGGGGGGTAGGCTTAGTCATGCAAAGTTAACTTTTAATCAGCGGCATCCTCTTCTTTTACCTGCAAAGGATCCCTTTACGATTAAATTAGTTGATCATTATCATAAGACCAATTTACATACGGGTCCTCATTTATTGGAGGCAATAATCAGGCAAAAATTTTGGATCCTGGCAGGTCGTAATTTGATTCGCAGTCGGGCGCATGCGTGTAATTATTGTTTTCGGTCACGACCAAAACCTTTAAATCCTGTGATGGCAGATTTGCCTGCTTTTCGGGTGCAGGAAGTTAAAGTTTTCTCTCATACAGGTGTTGACTATTTTGGACCAATTAATATAACGTTAGGACGCAAAAGAGGAACCTCAATTCACAAAGCATATGTATGTTTATTTGTGTGCATGAGTGTTAAGGCGGTTCACTTGGAACTGGTGAGTTCACTTTCAACGGATCATTTTTTGCAAGCTTTTAAAAGATTCTTGTCCCGTCGAGGCCCTTGTAGTGTATTGTATTCGGATCGGGGTACCAATTTCATAGGGGCAAATAAGTTGTTCACAGAATTGTATACGTTTTTAAATTCTAAAGAGTATAGAGACACTTTGTTGTCAGAATTGTCTTTTCGTGGAATAGAGTGGAAATTTGATCCGCCATCGGCTCCACATATGGGAGGAATCTGGGAAAGTAACGTTAAGTCAGCTAAAAGTCATTTAAATCGGGTTATAGGAGATCAATTGTTAACATACGAGGAACTATCAACCTTTTTAACTCAAGTGGAGGCATTGTTAAACTCGCGGCCGCTATGTCGTTTAATAGCAGATCCATCTGCTCCTGAGGCACTTACTCCGGCACACTTTTTGACAATGTCACCGTTAACTAATTTACCGGCGGATAAGGTTACACATGTTCAAATGAATAGATTAGATCGTTTTCAGTTAATTGATAGAATGGTGCAAGATTTTTGGAAGCGGTGGTACTTAGAATATCTAACTACGCTTCAAATTCGGGGAAAATGGCATAAGCAGACTCCTAATGTAAAAGAAGGTACTGTAGTTGTTTTGAAAACTGACAATGCTCCTCCGCTTCATTGGCCACTAGCGATAGTAACGCAAGTGCATCCTGGAGCAGACGGTACTATTCGAGTAGTTACGCTTAGAACGAGCAAGGGAGTTTTTACGCGACCGGTGGTAAAAATTTGCCCCTTGCCCACGCAATAAACTAAGACTTGGGTTTATTCATGCTTTATTTTAGGTTTTTTTTTTTCTCTTTGGTGGTTTATATATATGTTTTGGGGATTAGATTCTTATGAGTACCTCATATGAATTATATTAGATTTGTTTTTCTTAATTTTTTTTGGCTAGGTTATGTTATTAATTATGTTTGCTGTGCGGATATACCTTTTAGTAAAATATTTTTAGTTTCTTTAAGGGAGGAATAGTTTGTGTTCCCTCTACAATTTGAACTGAAAACTTTGTTTTCATGGTGGGGGGAATGTTGGCGCCATATATGAAAAGGTACTTGTTGGTGTCAGCAGGTGTTTTATATGATAACGAAAGGAAGAGATTATTGCGCGGCCACCAGAGAAGGCAGTAGTAGAAATTTCGGTCTGTTATTTAATTAGTGTTTTGCTGGGGTTTTTCCTATTTTCCTTTCCCTTCCCTGGAAAACCTTAGGCAGAAAACACCGGACATTCAGGTGAGTCATTTATACGAAATTTTTGATATCATCTTTGCGGTACACACACTGTTATACTCTACAGTGATTCTACAATTAAGCAATTAAAATAATAATTAAACTAAAATACAATTTAAACAATGCAACATAGTCGATAAAATGTAGTATAGTATAGATATGTTTAAGAACAGCATAGCTTAGTTGGTTAGGGCTGCCACTTTCACTTACGTCGTTTGAGAGGTTGTGGGTTCAAACCCCGAGCCATCACGCATTTTTTAAGTTCAAACTTCTTAGACGCATTGAACGTTTTTTGATAGGAGGTATACTTATGGTTTCGAGTCACTATCACTCTTATCTAATGTGAGTTACCAATGAGCTCTAATATTAATAGTTCGATATACCGTTAACATTAGAGCATGTTGATTACGCGTGATGACGGCGCGGAACCATAAATTTAGCCGCTATCCAAAATTGCACAGAGGAACATTTTAAGTTGAATTTCAAAATTTTCAAAAAAAAGGTAAACACTTTCGAATCTAAGTTGTTCCAAAATCAATTGGTTTTTATTCCACTAATCTAAAAAAATTTGAATCGAGAGAAACAAGAATACCAAAAATCAGTTTAAAATTGCGACCTGTAGCTGTAGAGTGATTACATATCGTCGTTGCCGTGGAAAAATCTTCTATGTGCTGTGTAAATTTTACAGGAGAGCAGAAAAACATATCGTCGCTGCCGTGGAAAAAATTTCTGTGCTCCTTTTTATGAAAATAGGTTCTCTTTCGTAAACCGATGGGGATTTAATGTATCTTCCCTTCCAAATAAATATGTTTTTCTGCTCTCGTATAAAATTTACATTTCAGTAGCTGGAAGAGTTTTCCACGCCAACGACGATATTTAAATGCAAACGTAAATGAAGTCGTTTCAATTGAGAATTGTTAATAGCAATTTTATAATGTACCAAATGATGTTATTGTTTAAAAAGAGCTCTTGCCTACCTAAAAAACTACATTACAATTGAGCTGAATTATCAGAGATATAACTAGTTTTATAACGAAATGTCGATGTTGGTGCTATACCTAATAATAATGTAGCTAACCAAGACCGACGATCGTAGTGTGCAAAAATAAATGCAATTACTGCAACTGGAATATTCAGAAGTCAAAATTTCGTAAGAGTCGAAAGTGTAACCACGCGACTTTTAAAGAAGATCGAAACTTTCGAAAAATTAAAAATTTACAAAAAAAAATCGACATTTTCAATCGAAATTTCGAAATTGAAATCGAAGTTTTTACAAAAAAAAGTTAAAATTTTTGAGAAAATAAGATCAAAAAAACTTCCAAAAAGAGCAAACATTTTAAAAAAATGGAATTTTTAGAAAAAATTTGAAATATCAGAAAAAATTCGAAATCGAAAAAATTCGAATCGAGAAAATAAGATTTGAATGTATCATTTAGAATTTTAAGAAGTGAAAATGCCGAAAAAACATTTGGAGATGTGGAAACAAAAATTCGACATTTTCAAGTTAAAAAGTCTCACGTGCTATAGATTTTCTCACTATGATGCAGTGGTGGTAAGGTTTGCAGGTTTGCACAACCGCACAAACTAAGGCTGGGATAAACACAAAGTAATTTTTGTTCATTGTCATAATGAATAACGCATTTACCATTACCAAACAACCAAACAAACTACCGACTGGTTCGTTTCTGTTTGATAGATATTATGTTATTTGGTTTGTAGAGTTTCATGACACTATAACCGTTGATTGAATATTCAATCAACGCTATAACCGTTGATTGAATACATATTAGATATACAAACCTTATCAGAAAATGCGTATACCACTTGTCTCTATGCATACTCCAAAACATTGTTAAGGAAGTGCTGGTACCTAGTGGTCAATAGTAAAACTATTACACTTTGGCAGGGGAAAACAGAGTTTTTCACGGTTTTGGTCATTTATCCAAGATCTACACCACAAATCAAACAATAATTATTTTCTCTTATTGATATGTCCAAGGTCACCGCGTGATGGGATGGGAAGTTTCACTTCGATGAATACACTTTTAAATTATGAAACTTTGACAAAACACCTTTTTTTTTATAGAGTTTAAGACATTTTATTAACTTCGAATTTTTAAGCCAAATTCTCATCTTTAACTTGGAATATATTGTTCAAAATTTCCAAATTTTTAGAAAAATTAGAAATTACTAAACGAATACAGTAACTTTTAAGAAATAACTCCAAATTAAAAAAAATCGTGAAATTTATTCTTTTAATTTACAACTCATTAATTAAATAATTTCAATTTGAAGTCAACATTTTAGGAAAAAAAACAAGAATTGCAAATTTAAAGTTAGAATTTAAAGTAAAAAAAAAATTTATTTGAAAAAATGTTTTCAAATTTCAAGTTGAACTTGCTACTTTTTTCCTTCGATTCAAAATTTTATTTTTTTTTAATTGTTCCCAGTAACTCGCGTTTAAATTGGAAAATTCGAGACATTTTTTTAACAAAATGTTTATTATTCTAGTCATTTCAACTTTTTATAGACGTTGGAAAATCTCTTTTTATTTTTAAAATCATAACTTTTTCTCAAAATTTCGAATTGTGAATTTACAAGTTTTTTCTTCTCTTTATATTTCCACTTTAATCACGAAATCAGAACTTTCTAGAAATCTTTTACTCAAATTGTCCGTTGATATTTTACCTGGTTATGCCCGTTATCTTATTCATTCCATTCCTATACCGACCGACTAATTCGCAACAGATGGGGTGCTGTACTGATTCATATTTTTCCACTCACGCCTACCTGGCAATTTACAGATTCAGAATGGGACGAAGTTAAGAAAAACCTTAACTTTATAAGAACATAAAATAAATCAGAATAATCGGGTTAGAAATTAGAAATTACTAAACGAATATAGAAAATTTTAAGAATAACTCCAAATTTATAAAAAATCGCGAAATATATTATTTTATTTTATAACTCGTTATTAATTAAATATTTTCAATTTGAAGTCAACATTTTAGGGAAAAAAGAGAACAATTATTGCAAATTTAAAATTTGAATTTTGGGAATTTAAAGCAAAAAAATAAATTTATAAAAAAAACTTTTCAAAATTTCAAGTTGAATTTGCTACTTTTTTCCTTCGATTCAAAATTTTATTTTTAAAAAATTTTTCCCAATAACTCACCTTTAAATTGGAAAATTCGAGACATTTTTTTAACAAAATATTTATTATTCTAGTAATTTCAACGAGTGGAAAATCTCACTTTTTCTCAAAATTTAGAATTGTAAATTTACAAATTTGTTATTCTCTTCATATTTCCGCTTTAATCACAAAATCAGAACTTTCTAGAAATTTTGTATTTTCAAACGAACTTTCAAGAAAAAATTGGAAATTTCGGTATTTAATTAAAGTCGTGAGTGTGATATTTTTTACTTTTCAACTCGAAACGTGTCGTGAGCATTTTATATTTTTTCTTTTTTACTCTTCAACTCAAATTGTCCCTTGATATTTTACCTGGTTATGCCCGTTATCTTAATCATTGCATTCCGATAACGACCGACTAATTCGCCACAGATGGGCTGCTGTTCTGATCAGTGTTACCGCTTGCAAAATACGAAATTACTGACAAATCTTAATTAGATTCCTGGCTTTTTCTAGCAAAATTTAAATGTTATATTCCTTGTATTTTGTGACAAATTCAAAATTAAATTGTATTTATTATATATTTGCTTTAATGAGCTTTTAACAAATCAATTTTAACAGAAATTTATTTAAATCATATTATATAAAATATTTTTGCCACATTAAAACGTTCTTAGCTGAGAAGTTTTAGATCTGTACAACCGTAAGGAGAATTTCCGCTAGCAGACCAAAGTGACCCTCTCCACGTTGAGTTACGAGAATTATGTCAATAGGGACAAAAAAGCAATGGTTATAAAACTTGTTCATGTAATAAAAGCAGTTAAAATTATTGAAAACACTTGACTCTGAAAAGTTAGAAACCCTACCCTACACAACAAAGACATTGAATTGCACCCTAAATACGCTTTGGATTTCTCTGTACAACACATGTTTAAGATCCAATATTACAAGAGAATCGCTGTCAAGGGGGCCAGCGTGTAAAAACTGCAAAATATGTAGTGTGTAAAAATGGCGAATCGAAATTCGAGGTTATTCCTTGAAATTCCTGGTTATAAGTCAATAATGACAAGTTTACTGGCAGGACCTTATATTCCTGGCTAATGCCAGTATTTATTGGCAAAACGGCAACCTTGGTATTGATTCATATTTTTCCACTCACGCCTACCTGGCAATTTACAGATTCAGTATGAGACGAAGTTAAAATCTTAACTTTATAAGCACATAAAATAAATCGGAATAATTGGGTTTAGAATTATTAAATTTAAACGCGGAATTTTCACAAAAATATTGATTTAAAATATTTATCCAATATTTGAAAACTGAAAATATGCGAAATTTGACAATTAAATTGAAAAATATGAGAGATTTTTTTTCATAATTTTGGTTTTCTATGGAAGTCAAAAATGTCATAAAAAATGTATTTCAATTTATAAATTCAAATTTTCTGCGGCAAAATTGAAATTTCAAGATCAAAAACAAAACGAAATTTAAATCTCAAAAACGAAGTTTTGTAAAAAAATTTAGCTCTGCAACTAATAAGTTTGTGAAGAAACTTAACCTTTTAAGAAAACAGATAAAAGACGATTTTTGACACAAAAGTTGAAGGAGCAACGGAACGAACACTTTAGACAACACACAATTTTGACTACTAAATTCAATGCAAGAAGAATGCAACCTAGACTACAAATTCATGCAGCCCTCCAGGCGTGTATAGTGGAATCATAGGTAGCTGAACTACCAACAGTTGAAACACTGCCACCTAGCGAAGCGGTTGCTCTCTAGGAGAGTTCCCAGAAGACAAGGATTCTATAATGCACAGACCAATAGGTTTGAACATTTATTAGATTCGAAGTTTGGAAACCAAATACCGGTTTCGATCTTGTTAGATCTCGTCAGTTTGGTATATCCAACTCGAATGCTAATAAATGTTCCGACAAGTAAGTACTAAAACATTCACAGGCGTCGAGCGAGTGACTTTTTAGTACTACCACCTATTGGTCCATAGAGAAACTATGGCCATCGCCAACAATGTCTTTGCATTCTTCTTGCATACGACATTGTTGGCGATGGCCATAGTTTCTCTATGGACCAATAGGTGGTAGTACTAAAAAGTCACTCGCTCGACGCCTGTGAATGTTTTAGTACTTACTTGTCGGAACATTTATTAGCATTCGAGTTGGATATACCAAACTGACGAGATCTAACAAGATCGAAACCGGTATTTGGTTTCCAAACTTCGAATCTAATAAATGTTCAAACCTATTGGTCTGTGCATTATAGAGTACTAAATTCAAAACAAATAATTTTGATTTATTTTAGTTTTTGATATATATACCGGGTGTAGCAAGATCATGGTACACCCCTTATTTCTTCTTTGTTTATAAAGATAAATTTTTCAAAATTGCTACACTTGATGTATTTATAAAATGTAAAATTGTTACATAAAATTTACATTCCTATTGTTGTCACTTTCGCTAGAACTGATACCAACTTTTGATTTTTAAATAGAACACCCTGTATATTCTTAAACTTTTGGAATCTGCACAATTTTCTGGATACAAGAGTAATTTTTAAAGTATCAAACATTTTTTTGATCCCATTTTATCTTTGGTGTAGAAAGTCATGACTCATCCTAATTAACGCTAACTGACAACATAAGCGCTGCAAAAAAATTAAATTAGGAAAACTTGGCAATTGCCTTTTTTTAAAATTTGTTTTCCAACTATTCAAAATTTAGACTTTCTTTAAACATTTTGATTTTTTTTTGAAAATTTAACTTTTTATGAAAATGAAATGAAAATTTCCACTTTTTTCAAAATTTTGCCATCTTTGAATTTTCAACTATTCAAAATTTCGACTTTTTCCAAAAATTTTTTGATTTTCTTTGAATATTTCGGCTTTTGATAATTTTGAATGTTATTCAAAATTTTCGAATTACTTTGTTCTGATTTTAAAAAAAATTTAATTTTTTTAAAGAACTGCACTGCACCAGTTTTTTCAATTTTGATATTTTTTTGAAAATTGATATTTTTCCAAATTTCGTCTATTTTAAACATTTTCCTTTTTGCAGTTTTTGACGTCAATATTGTGACTATTATATCACGATTTGTTTGCATAATTTCGACTTTTTGTGAATAATTTCGACTTTTTTTTTGAAGATTTTTTTTGTTTGAAAATTTTACTTTTTTTGAAATTTTTTACATTTTTCAAAATTATCAATTTTTTTTAAATTCCAACTTTATGAAAATTTTGACATTTCACTAGTGTTTTAAATTATCATTATTTTCAAATTTTTAGCTTTTCAAATTTTCATTTTTTTTTAAATTTCAGAATATTTAAAAAAATTTCGACCATTTTTCAAATGAATCTATTTTTCAAAGTTTAGATTTTTTTAGAAATTTAAAATTTTTTCAAAATTTTACCAATTATCTTAAAAATTTCGTTTTTTCATTCAATTTCAATTTTTTTTTAATCTAATGAATTGTGCTGAAAATTCCTCCTTTTTTCAAACTTTTACCATTTTTCTCAAAATTTTGACTTTATTTCCCAATGTTGAAATTTTGCCTTTTTTAAAAGTTTCTCAGCAAAAAGTCGAATACTCGAAATTTTATCAAAATTTTAAGTTTATCTAACATTTGGATTTTTAAACAGTTTTTATAAATTTCGAATTCTCAAAATCTTAGCTTTTTACTAGAAATTTCGCGTTAAAATTTGAATATTATTTCGATTTTTTCAAGTCAAAGCGAACTTTTTTCTCAAAACAAAGTGTTTTCGTGTTAAAATTAGAATTTTATTTCGGTTTTTTTCTAAGACTCATAATTAACAAGAAAAACAGATATTGGTCAATTTGAACATTACTTTTTTCCAACTACAAATATCTATAAATATTTTCCATTATAAAATTTGTGCATCTTGATGGCAATAAATACTCTCAGTTCAAATACAACTTTTAGAAAAGAAACACCCTTCCAGTAATTTTATCATTTTACCCAAACATCTGTTTTTACTTAGAAAGTAAGATAAATAAACAACGTAGTTCAGTTGGCCTGCGTCACAGTAGCAGACAAAATTTCAAAAGGGGCTGGGCGAGTCATAACAGTAATTATTATAAAATTGCTTTTCGTAGAAATTTATGTTTCAAGTTTGTTATTATGATTAATTATACTCTTTTATGAAGTACATATTTCTGCTTAAATTCTTTAGAAATACAGCTGTACTTGGAAACACCAATACAGCAATAGAAAAGGATAAATAGGCAGTACACTTTTTGAAAATAGTCCAAATCAAAAACAAACAAACGAAATTAAAATTAAGGCAAAGACACATGAAAAACGCTGAAAAATGTAAAAAAGTAGGACATGAAATAAAATCCGGTCTCTAGTAATTATTATGGCAGTATTATGGTATTATCGAAGCTGTCTTTAATATTAAGGTCAGAAAAAAATAATACGCAACATCCAAAACTTAGGGCTTCTTTCTGAAACAGAATTCATGCCGGTTTAAAAAAATATATAATGCTGAAATGCCAAAAATTCTGTCTAAACAATAAAAAATATTTTCGAAAAAGTAATAATTTTTATAAATAAATTAATTAAAAGTCAACAAAAACTTAAAAAACGAATTTACATAAACTACAAATTTTAAGGAAAAAGTCGAGATTCCGAGATTAAATTAATTATATCAATTAAAATAATTTAACAAAAAGTTTATCAAAAATTTTAAGAAATACGCATACATAATCTTTTTACACTGGTTTATTGTCTTAACTAATATTTAAATTTGTTTTAAATTCTTTTGGCAATCTTAAGTTGAATTCAGTTAAAGAAAAATATAACGATTTGTTTATTCTAACAAGAGCATTTTGGCTAATTCAAGCAACAATGCTAATGTCGGACTTGCCATCTATCCAGTCATAAAACAGGTTTTATTTTGCCTGAAGGCTGAAGTGACCCATTACTTAAGAGTTCAAACGATTTCAAAATACTACCCCACCAGCCGCTCTTCCCTGACGGCTGTCGGAACCTGCAATTACCGTGTCCCTCTATTGGTGAAAAGATTAAACAAAAGGATGCAGAGGACCAGGGTTAAGATCAAGTGGACGCAAAGACCATCATTGATGTTGGTGGATGCGTCCTGAAGCAGAGCTCCTGAGAGTCCAAAAATGGCGTACGCTTTTACCCCATTGCTTCCGCCATCTATACTATATTCAATCAACGGCACCCATAAGCAGCAATGGGTTGTACGTAGCACTGCAAACCATAATGTATTGACCAAGAATACCCAACTTGAATCAAAGAGTTATCGATAAAATTGCAACTGGTAAATATCGTCATTTGGACTTTCCCTTATAATAAGTTAGTTTTTGTTGTAAATAAATATAACTTTAACAGTAAATTTAATTTCGGCCCATTTTTGTAGGTGTTTCTTTGCAAACTCCAATTTTTTTTAGCACTAACCGCCACTGCTATGATGCAACTCTTCAAAATCCCCATACAAATTTCTTCTTTTAAACAAATAAACAAAACAACCTTCGATTATGTTTAAAAAACAAATAACATTAAAATCAAAAGTTAATAGAAATATCGAAGTTTATGACGAAATTATGACCTGGGGTAATTTTAGATGAGATTTTTTTCCTCAAATTCTGCTTTTAAATTTGAAATTTCGACCTTTCTCTAAGGTTCGAGAATTGTATTTAAATTTCGAAACAATTCTAGTTTTACAAAAAAATTCCGAAATAGTTTTAATAGTTCTGTTTCTGTTTATCATTCTCAAAAATTTAAGATGTTTTTTATCAAAATTTTCAATTTTTCTTGTAATAAAAAGTTCGCACTTTTGGTTTTTACAGGTTTATGTGAAATATATTAATATGTAGACTTTTTTTCTCGAAATTTTGGAAACACCTTTCTGTTATGCAATTTGTATTTTAATTTCGAAATTATTCCTGACATGTGATTTTTCATGTATGTATTACAATGTAAATTATTAGTTTTTTTTTTGTAAATTTCAACTTTTATCTACGGATTCCGACTTTTCAGTTCCGATTTTCAAATTTTTCCTACAATTTCAATTTTAAATTTGAAATTTTGACTTTGTCAAAAAATATTTTCTCAAAATAAAACATTCGTCATATTGGTTTTTAAATTTTTATCTAAAATTTTGACTTTAAAACGTTGTAACTTATTTATCTGTTACGTAAATTATTTTTTTTTTCAATTTTTCAGTAGTAATTTTCACGTTTCCTCTGAAACTTTGACTTTAAGCTTAAAGTATTGACTTTTAAAATATTGACTATGTTCTCGAAATTTATCCGATCCTGATTCGTAAAATTTTTGTTTTAACATTTTTAAAGAAATTTTTCAGTTTTATTCATTTTTTTTTTAAATGTCTAGTTAGGTCCCGAAAATAATAAGAATTTTAAAATAGTAACTCAGAACATTGAGAAAAAAAGAAAATTTCGAGAAAAAACTCGACATTTATAAAATAACTATCGAACAATCTATAATTTTTTTTTCTTTTTTATGAGGATAAATTGTATGCTTAAAATTTTGTTTTTATCTAAAAACAATGTCTTTACCCTTTCAGCTTTTAGATATTTAATTATTTCTCTTAATTTTCCCCAAACTTTTTTCTGTCAACATTTTTTTAAATTTTCGATGAGTTTTTTTTTTGAACATTTTCTATTTTATATCTATGAATTTCCATTTCATCTAAATTTTAAACTATTTTAGTAAAATCGCGAGTTTAAATTAGATTCGAAATTTTGTCTTTAAAGAGTTGTGAACATTTTCAGACATCGTAGATTAACTTTGTAATTTTGATTTATTTTTTTATACATTTTGCCAGTATATTTAATTTCCACCTTAAATTCTTAGCAAGAATAATAAAAAAGTTGTAAATTAATAAAAAAAAACACTAAGATTGCAACAGGAGCCGCCCTCAACTCAACGAAGAGCTGCATGCAGCGCTCAGAACCGCATTTGCCCACCCCTAACAAAGACCGATATAGAAAAGAGATTGTAAAAATGTTTAATTCCTGAATGGCTCCAAATGTATTTGGATTTAGCTGCTTATGTCGCCTCCTTATGGTGCCGCCTGATACAGTTCCCTGTTTGCATCACAGCACGGCACAGTCCTGAAGTCGTAAGTTTTGAAATTGAAATTTTTAATTTGTCCAAATGGTAAGAAAAACCAAAAAAAAACAGCAGAACTTTGAGAAAAAGTCGAAATATTGTAGAAATTTTGGGAAAAAAGTTGACATTTTTAAAAATTCAAAACCAAAAAAAATCCATATTAAATAATTTCAATGAAAAAAACTTATTAATTTAACAGGTTTTTAAGAAGGAATCAAAAACGATAAAATAATTTCTCTTAGCTCCATACACCTTTATAATCCTACACAAATTCCTAATCCCAACAGATAGTTGTGGTTATTTGTAATTATAATGTTTTAATAGCTACGAAAATACTTGTAATATACTAAGCAAATCACATGGGGCACGGTAAAATTGTTGTGGCGGCTTGTCTAAAGGAGCCAAAGGGCTCATGCCTCCCTGACAAGCTATGGCCCATGCAAGCAACGGAAATTATTTTGATAATATCACAGCGGTTGAATTTCTTCTTTATCTAGTATAGTATTTAACCGGGCGCACGTTTCTCTCTATTCGGCACACTCGCTTAGTGCCAATTCACCGAGCTTGCGTAATGTATATGTCGGAGGCATTTAGAAAAACACGGTTTTTGGCTAAAAGCATAGGTAATCTGGTAAACGCCTGCAAATAGCCGTCATAAATTATTTTATTATTTGACAGTCCTAAACTA
This sequence comes from Dastarcus helophoroides, assembly GCA_028583605.1. Lineage (NCBI taxonomy): Eukaryota > Metazoa > Arthropoda > Insecta > Coleoptera > Bothrideridae > Dastarcus > Dastarcus helophoroides. Next base: position 38,348,287 of record CM053325.1, read on the forward strand.
GTCATTTACCTAAAAGCAGGCACGTAACCAGGGGGGTCCAAGGGGTCCGGACTCCCCCCCCCCCCCGAAATGAATATTTGCCACAAAATTTACGATGATACGAATTGAAATATCAATAGAAAAACAGTTGATTGTATATTTAAGCATGTAAATAATTTCCGAAATTGCTAACTGCTGATCTAAAGGCTTCCCAATACATGCTTCTATAGACACGTACGTGCGGCAGTGCCATTGCACTCAAAGGACATACTTTTATACCTAATCTACTTTATTATATTAGCTCATATTTCATATTACCAAATTGCCATAGGAAATACAATACAAATCATGATTATGGTACGAGTTACGAATTAGTCGACAAGTTGACTCTGATCGGTGATAAGTTAAATACGTAAACTCAAAATGGATATTAGGAAATTTTTCTTTGGTAAGTTTCACGTTTTTATTTGTCAAACTTATATAATGCTAAGGTAACTAGATTTTATTCTTGGTTTTTACTAATTAACAAAATGAAAAAAAAAAATAAAAGAAATGAATACATAAAAATAATTAATGTAAATTCTTATATTTTTTGAAGAGCATTTTCTAGAAATTTTGATTATTTTATCAAAATTCCGAGTTAAAATTGAAAATTCTAAATTATTTTCTTCAATTCTACGTCTCTGAAAGCACATAACCGATTTTATTAATTTATATTTGAAAATTCTAAGTACGTATAAACAATTTTTTGCCGAATTCTGGTGATTTTTCTCAAAAATGTTTTACTTTTGACTGATTTTGTGTATAAATATCGATCTTCTGGCAAAATTTCAGCTTTTTTTTTTGAAGATTTTGGTATTTTAACTTTGATTGCGATTACTTTTATTTCTTTTTAAAACTTCGAGCTTCCAGAAATATCTTCTATAAATCTTTTACTTAAGACTTAAATCAGTTTCTAAAATTTGAAATTATTAATATTTTTATTTTCACAATCTAATCTGGAGGTTTAAGAAAAAAGTATATTTTCAAACTAAATATTGGCTGCAAATATAACGGAAATTACACCATTTTTTAAGTGTAGATTCATAAATTTTCTATACATTTCAACGTTTTTCGAAATTTTATTATTTTTAGAAATTTTCGAAATATCAGCTTTTTTTTAAATTCTTTCAACTTTCTTTTAATTTTTCATTCAAATTCAACATTTCGACTTTTCCAGAGATTTCACCCTTTTGATAAACATATTTATACGTATTTTGACCTTATTTTCAAAATATTCATTTTAGTTTAAAAATTTAAACTTTTTCCTTAAGTTTAAGTTTGGACTTTAAAATTTCCTTTTATTTAAACGAAATTTTCAGTTGAGATTCTATCTTTTTTATTTTGCCGTTTCGACTTTAAAATCGAAATCGCTAAAAAATGATTTTATAAATTTTGGTTTCTTTAACATTTTCAATTTAGCTCGAAATATTTTTTATAATGTTCGCGTTTTTATTTGTTTAAAATTTTATTTTTTTCTAAAAATCATTATTTTACAATTTCAGTTTTTTATTTTTTTCCAAATTTTTCGCTTTCTCTAAAAATTAGGTCCTTTAGTTTTTTTCAAATTTTAATTCTAGTCACGAAATTTCTACTTTAAAAAAAATTTCTAGTCTAAGCTCAAAATTTTTGCTTCGTCACAAAACTTTCGGTTTTTTTCTCAATATTTAAATTTTTTCTGAATATTTTGGGAAACTCAACATTTTTAGTTTTAGAAAAATTGACTAACTTCTAAGCTTCTGGATTTTGTTTAATACAGTTCTTTTCTTTTTTCATCCTTTTAATTTTTCGTCCAAATTTTCGCTTTTTCTAAAGGTTTTTAGGTTCTTTTTTTTCCTTTCTAAAATAAATTCTATTGAATTTTTTTTATTTTATCTTTAATATCCAATATTCCTAATTTCGCCTTTGATCTGAAATCTGATGATGCTCTGAAAAGTTCAGAAATTACTTATTTTAAAAAAAACACTGGGTAATTCTAACATTTTTTTGAAAATATCGAGATAGACTAAATTTGAAAGATTTAAATATCGAGACTGAAGTCGATATTAAGATTGGAAATTTCACGCAAAAGTAAAAAATAAGCACTAAATAAAAGACCAAGATATTTATTGATTTACCAACTCAACTTTTTCTCTAAATTTTGCAATATTGCTTATTTCGAAGAAGTTTGCGTCTCTAACATAAAAAAGGGGGAGGGGGAGTCGGACACCCCCCCCCCGATCGAAAATCCTGGCTACGTGCCTGACTAAAAAACACTATGTATCGGGCGAATAAGAAAAATATTATTTTTCTATCAAACTGTGATACTTTTGTATTTACTCAAACGACGGACTAGTTTTAAGCGTTTAGCAATGGCTACAAAATAAGTAAATGTTCAAACCATCAAAGGTAAAAGAGAAGTGCTGAAAAATTGTTGGACTTGGATTTTCAGTTTTTTCTAAATAAAATCAAGATGAATTGAAATTCAATTGTTTTCTCAGCGGAATAATATTAGGCATTAAATTTTGCACTACTTTGCCTATTTAAGCTTCCTTGTATCTCTAATAGTTTACGAGATCCCTATAGTGGAAATCAAATTTGGCTCAACCTGTATATTATATTTGCTATAAGAATTCAACAATTTTGATTCACTGTATTATCACTGCGCGTAGTTTTGGGTTATGTTTATTATTGTATTATTATTATAATATGAAAATTTGCAATAAAATGTACCTGATTATTCGTAATAAATATGCTGCTATTTACTATGCATGTATTATAACATTCTTAGCTAAACACAAGTGATGTAAAAAGTGCTAATGAATAATAATTTTTGTGTGAACCTCGTGGATATTTCACCACGAGCCGCCACTGTTTAAATCTTACAAATATTTTCATATCTATTAAAAATTCATAACCACAGATTTTCAGGACCATCTGCATGGGGTTTAGAATCTGTAAGGAATTATAAATCTGTATAGAACTAGGAGAATTTATTTTATACTTTTTCGACCTTTTTAAAAATGTGTTGAATTAAAAAGTTTTTTATTTCAATTATTTTCTACTTTTGGGTGTTGCATGTGTGAGTGAAATTTTGCAATCCATTTTAAAATACATTAATCTTGCAAACTTATTCTGATTTTGTTAAAACGAATCTTGCTGTTTTTGCTTATTTTCTGGTCGCTGTTGCATTGTTTGCATTGGGTAGCTGTCTCCTTGACCATTGCCATCTTAGAAAATTTCGCTAGTGCAATATTTACTATTAGATATTATTTGGTATTAATTACATGTTTTAGAATAAGATGCTAATACTGAAGGAACATAATGTTTCAACGATTTTAGGGAAAAAAGTTCATATCAACATAGGTCCGGAACTGCTTTATTTTTAAGATACAGGGTGTTGAAAATTAAGCAAAATTTTGGTTTTTCCTTAAATACACAGAAATCGTTCGAAATATATTTTTTTAAATTTCAGTAGATAATAACTAGACATTAGAGCGCATTTTTTGGGGGAAGAATATTTGCTCTATTTGCATAAGTGGCGTCCGCGTCATATCACGTGAATGATATCAAGCAAATTTCGTTTTCGCCGTTCGTCAGTTATAAAGTGTAAAGCCCGCCGAAAATTTTGAGTGAGCAAGAGGTTCATTCGCACGTTGCGCAGAGCATTGTTATTAAATTTCTTGCCGTTGAAAGTGTAGTGTAAAGCCCGCCGAAAAAATTTAGTTTTTCTTTAAAAACATTGAAACCGTTTAAAATATTTTTTTGAATTTTGATAGATACTAACTAGACATAAAAGCGTATTTTATGACGAAAAAATATTTGCTCTATTTGCATCAGTGGCGTCCGCGCCAGCCTGTTCTTGTGTATTCTTAACGAAAAAACTTGGTACGCTACTGTTTTTTTCAAAACAAATATAAATTTGACAAACAGCTTTCATTTCTTGGTAAAAATGCTCCCTTGACCTTTTTTCATCTGACGAAAGGTTTTCCATTAAAACCATAGGTTTATTTATTTCATGCTGTGTGTTTATTAGTTATTAAAAATAGTTACTTCCAAAAAACATGTAATCTAACTTATTCAACATAGATTTTCATAAAGAAACCACAATGACCAAAGTTCCCTTAAAATAAGCAGTACATTCCTAGTTTAAAATACTAAGCATGGAAATGCAAAGAAATGCATTTTATTTTTTTAATCAAAAACCATTCGTCAGACGAAAAACGTTTAAGGAGAATTTTTACTAGAGAACAAAATGTCTTAATAAAAACCATATTTATTTCGAAAAAAAAAATCAGAGGTGTGATTTTTTTTCTTATGTATTACATGTTAATGGAAAACCGTTAAGGAAGCATTTTTACCAAGAAATGAAGAATATTTATGAAATAAGTATCTATTTTGAAAAAAAGCAGTGACGTACCATTTCTTTCGTTAAGAATGAATACTCGAGGGCATCTTAGCGAGGACGCCATTGATAGAATTAGAACACATATTTTCTCTCCAAAAAATGCGCTTTTGTGCCTAGATAAAATCTACGAAAATTCAAAAAAATATTTCAAGGAATTTTAAAATATTTAAAGAAAAACGAAATTTTTTCCTAATTTTCAAGATTCTGTATCTTAAAAATAAAGCGATTTCGGGCCTATGTGATATAAACTTTTTTTCTTAAAATGATCCAAGGATTGATCATCTCATTCGAAAATACCCTGTCTATTATTTTCTTCTTTTCCTTCTTCACTTCAGCATATCATTGTTAGGCCTTAAACACCCTGTTGGTAAGTTCCTAAACCAATTCAAGTAAAACATTTAGTTATGCTTCACCGTGGACTCTTATTGGTCGGAAACATTATGTTTGTTAATTTTATTTAACATTTCTATGACCCAGTTTGGAATTATTTAATTTTTTATTAATGAAAGTTGAGAAATATATTTTGAAACATTTTTCGAAATATGACCACATGATATCTAAATTTATTTAAAACTTCACCTCATCAAAAATGAAATATAGAAAACCAAAATTAGACATGAAAATTTTTTTAAATAAATTATAAAAATATAAAATGGAAAGAAAGGTTGTAGCACTGGACATTCATGTTTCGCTCTCATTTGAGCTCGTTAGCAGTGCAAACATGGAAAGTTAACGAAGGGGAAGAAGTAGTTAAAAATAATAAAAGTGAAATAGATAAAAAATTTTTAACATGAATAGATGTTTCATCAATAATTTACGGTGATAAAAATTTAAATATTCAAAGCTCGATCCACAAGAAACAACTACTCCGAGGACTAATGCCCCTTCCGGCATTGAACTACACCTGTGGGTCGAACTTACATGCTCTTGGTGATTACAGTCCCTAACCGCCAAAACATCTTCAAGGACTTCGCAAATAGTGAATGCTTCTAACTGATAAGTTGATGTTAAGTAAAATTAATAAACGTAAAACGTTTAGGTTGTGCGAACTCTTGGTCACATATAGACTTATAACTTCATGCAGATTTTTAACCCTATGCAAGATATGATCGTTTTTAATGAATAACTGATTAACTGACATTCGTTTGTTAACATTTTAACTTTGGTGACACTGACAAGGAAAGTACCCGAGGTGTACCCCACCGATTTTTTTCATTTTGTGATATGTTATAGTACATAACAAAATATTGAACACGTATTTTTTTTAGATGCTAACTCGGCGATTGAAGTGGTGAAGCCACCCCTTAAAGTTAACCCCAAAAAACAGTTTTTCTTTAATAACTCAAGAATTAATTAGAATTTTTTATTCAAACAAAGGCTCTGTTATTTCTCATAAAAAAGCGCTCCTAAAAACATATTAGTTATGTTAAAAAGTTGCAACCCCTAATTTTTATGGGGGTGAGTTTCATTTTTTTTATATATATCAATTTTTGAACAACTGAATTTTATCAAATATAACAATTTTATTAAGACAACTAAAAAATAAAATTGACCTGTCTCGGGCTTTTGCCAAAAAAATCCTAGAAAGAGGTGATTTACCCCTTGAGTAAATTTTTTTCTGTACAGTGATATGGAAAGTAAAACACAACATATGTTTTCAATTTTATTTTTATAATAATTATTTTGACATATATTTTGCATTAAAAGTGAAATAACGTATCACCCTTGGAGAACCCCATGGATTTGTTCAATATTAGATTGCGAATCAAAACATTTATTTTTTTACCTTTAACTTATTATATGTTGATATTTCATCAAAATAATGTATCAACAATTTTTTTATATGCCAAATTTGTGATTTAGCTGGTGAACTTCCCACCCCCTAAAGATAACCCCCAAAAACAGTTTTTCTTTAATATTTCAAGAATAAATTGGAATTTTTCGGTAAAACCAATAATTACTTATTTTACATAAGAATGTACTTTTAAAAATTTATCAGTTATGCCAAAGGGTTGCAACCCTTAATTTGTATAGGGGTGGGTTTAATTTTTTTCTTTTATACCGCTTTTAAATCTTTGAATTTTATGAAATTTGGCAATATCATTCAGAAAATTAAAAAATAAAATTGACCTGTCGCGGGATTTTACAAAAAAAAAGCATTGGAAAGGGTGATTTACCCCTAGAGTCATTTTTTTGTAGAATGATATGAATAATTAAACAAACATATGGTTCTCATTTTATTGCTATAATACTTTTTCTGACATATAATTTGCATTAAAAGTGAAATAATATAAAACTCTTACCTTTATGAGGGTTGGCGATGGGATTGATCATTATCAGATTGCGAGGTAAAACATTCATTTTTTTACCTTCTACTTATTTTATGGCGATATTTCAACAATATAATATGTCAACAATTGAGTTTTAATTTGAAAATACTTATTGCTTAGGGCAGGGGTCGGCAACCTTTTTCGGCCATTTTCAAAATAAAATTTTTTATGCGGGCCGCATATTCAAATGTAACTTAAATAGTTCTTTTTTATTATATACGAGTATAAATATTATTAAAAATAAATACAGAAAAAATTTATTTTTCATCGACATGCTATAATAGCAATTATGTCTGAGAACAAAAATTTTACAATTCTTAAAAGGAAAAAAAAAAAAGAAAATACAATTCCAATTACATATGTATAAATATGTAAATATAAAATATATAAAGTATTAAGGAAAAGTTTATCTTTCATTTTATTCAATCATTAAATAAAATTCAAAGCGCTTTTTGTTTTTGAATATTGTTTGATAATTCATTTAAGTCCGGTTGTGTTTGAGCTACTGAGATCCTCAACAAGTTTTGTAATTTTCATCCGTCAACCTCCTATATTTTGATTTTATAAAATTCATGGGGAGTGAGGATTAAACTTGCGCAGTAAAATAGGTTTCCCACTAAGATTCTGTTAACGCGCATTTTTGTCATCGGCCACTTTTCGGCACGCTCACGCTCTAAGTTTGTTGATTTTTCCTAAAATTATATTAGCACTTTGGCGGGCCGCGCAAAAAGTTGCAAAGGGCCGCATGCGGCCCGCGGGCCGCAGATTTCCGACTCCTGGTTTAGGGTATCACCCCTAAAATTTATTTATATTTTTGCTTGAATGGAAAGGAATGTTCTTTACTGAACAAAGTTTCGAAACATTATATTGTGTTGAAAAAAAATCTACATTTACCGATCATTTCAGTCAATATAGCAATATTATTAAGAAAATTAAAAATCAAAGTTGACCTCTTTCGGTTTTGCAGAAAAACTCATCCAAAGGGGTGATTTACCCCAAGAGTTAATTTTTTATTTGCAGTAATATAGAAAATTAATCGCAACATACATTTTCAATGTTATTGTTGAAACGTTTATTGTGATATATATTTTGCTTTAGAAGTGAAATACCATAAAACTTTAATTTTAAGAGGTTTGGAAATCCCGTGGAGTTAATCATTATTAAATTATGCCTAAATCATTTTTATTGTATTCTTATATACTTTATTGTAATGTATCATTTTTCCAGATATGTGCAAAAGAGACTCTTTTTTCTTCTTTCTTCTTGTTGGATATTTCTTCACTTGCGTAAAGGAAAAAAATCAATAATTATGACACAAAATCTATTAGAAAAGACAAATGTGATAGATTTGTGGCACATATGCATAGGTTAAAATATATTTGATTGTATGGATTTTAAATACATTTGAAAATATTTAAATTTTATTTTCTTGACGAATATTATCAAAATGCAAAAAAGCCCAAGTCTGCTGAATAGAGCATTAAAAACCATTTTAAATGAGGTATCACACGCATCCTTGTTTAATTTAAAAATTTCAAAGGGGTAACTGTAACTCCAGGTGGGTTGAAGGGAGAGGAATATAATTATGCCTTAAACGTTTCATTTGATAATCTCAAATTTTGTAAATAATGAATTTACTTGCATTACTTTTGGACCTCACGGTATGTATTTAATCCGAAACTGGAAGAGATCAACTTTGGTTTTTAATTTTCTTAATAATACTGCTACATTGACTGAAATGATCGGCAAATGTAGATTTTTTCTGCACAATATAATGTTTCGAGACTTTGTTCAGTAAATAATATCTCTTTACACTCAAGCGAAAATAGAAATTTTAGGGGTGAGACTCTAAACAATAAGTATTTTCAAATTAAAACTTAATTGTTGGCATATTATATTGATGAAATATCGACATAAAATAAGTAGAAGGTGAAAAAATGAATGTTTTGACTCGCAATCTGGTAATGCTCAATCCCATCGCCAACCCTTCTAAAAGTAAAAGTTTAATATTATTTCACTTTTACTGCAAAATATATGTCAGAAAAAGCATTATAGCAATAAAATTAAAACCATATATTGTGTTTAATTATTCATCATTCTACAGAAAAAAAATGGCTCTCGGGGGTAAATCACCCTTTCCAATGCTTTTTTTGTAAAATCCCGAGACAAGTCAATTTTATTTTTTAATTTTCTTAATGACATTGCCAAATTCCATAAAATTCAAAGATTTAAAAGTTGGTATAAAAGAAAAAAAATTAAACCCACCCCTATAAAAATTAGGGGTTGCAACCCTTTGGCAAACCTGATACGTTTTTAGAAGCACATTCTTATGGAACATAACGTAACAATGGTTTTACCGAAAAATTCCAATTTATTCTTGAGATATTAAAGAAAAACTATTTTTGGGGGTTATCTTTAGGGGGTGGGAAGTTCACCACCTAAATCACAAATTTAACATCTAAAAAATTTACTGATACTTTATTTTGATGAAATATCAATATATAATAAGTTAAAGGTGAATAAATAAATGTTTTGATTCGCAATCTAATAATGAACAAATCCATGGGGTTCTCCAAGGGTCATGAAAATAGGGGTGTTACGTTATTTCACTGTTAGTGCAAAATATATGCCTAAATAATCATTATAGAAATAAAATTGAAAACATATGTTGTGTTTTACTTTCCATATCACTGTACAGAAAAAAAATGAACTCAAGGGGTAAATCACCCCTTTCAAGGATTTTTTTTGCAAAACCCCGACACAGGTCAATTTTATTTTTTAATGTTCTTAATAAAATTGTTAAATTTGATAAAATTCAGTTGTTTAAAATTTATATATAAGAAAAAAAATTAAACTCACCCCCATAAAAATTAGGGGTAGCAACTTTTTAACATAACCAATATGTTTTTAGGAGCGCTTTTTTATGAGAAATAACAGAGCGTTTGTTTAATTAAAAAATTTCAATTAATTCTTGAGTTATTAAAGAAAAACTGTTTTTTGGGGTTAACTTTAAGGGGTGGTTTCACCACTTAAATCGCCGAGTTAGCATCTAAAAAAAAATACGTGTCCAATATTTTGTTATGTACTATAACATATCACAAAATGAAAAAAAATCGGTGGGGTACACCTCGGGTACTTTCCTTGTGAATGACACTTTTGTAAACATCATGTGAACTTGTTGGTTTCAATTTTTTTCCTATATTTCATTTTTGCAACGGATAAAATGAATAATGCCACCACAGGACCTTCTATTTCTATATTTGCGAAATTATTATCATGATTGGATTAAAATATTGCATTGTCATCCAGTTTGAAGCTATGGTTAAAGTTTTAAGTCTCTAGCTCATCGGGAAGTTGGTTTCAAATCGACACACATCAATGTCAAACATTGATTGAGGCTATTTTTTAATCACAAACAAGAAAGTGAGTTAATAAGAAAAGTGTAATAATGAAAAGCCTAATTATAAAAAGAATAAAAATAAAAAAAATAAGGAACCAATGGTCGGTGTGCTTTTGTTGATGAAGTTTTCCATAGCAAAAAAGTTTGGTGCAAGGTGCGGATTAAGTTTGCTGGGGGCCCTGTTTATCACGCTCATGAGGGTCCCTGTCAGAAAACTGTTACAAAACTTTCGTTACAAAAAACTTCTTTGTCGAACCTATATTGATATAATTGAAGCATTGAAGCAAGTGTCAAAATGTGGAGTGTTTTTAGGGGCACCATTTAGGCTATTTTTATTTCAGTAAAAACCTAATCTTTCATTTCCAAGAACTTAACTGTGCTAACAGTTTTATTTGAAATTACTGTAAACCGGGGCAATTTTGACAAGTGAAGCTACTTTGTCAGTAATGGTTCCATTTCAATGATTATATATGTAAATATTTTGTTTTCTTTTCGGTCTTTTTAAAAAGGACTAATTAAAAATAATGCGCAGGTCTAAAAAAATTGCAGGGTACTGACCCTTGGCTAATTTTATCATGGTAACCTTGCAAAAAGCGCTCAAGGACATTAGGAAGGGCGTAAGTTAGACTGAGGCTAGGTGACGGCTCAACATCCTACGTAACACAGTTTGCAATAAACTGCTTCTATCATCTAGTAGACCCAGGACATTTAGGATACCCTAAATCCTGAAGATAAGGAGACAATAACTCACCACCCTTAAGAGGAGTAGGCATGTATCGCCAACCTAAGTCTTAAAGATGAGTAGACCTTAACTGGCATTTTATCAAATCACAAATTGGAAATTTCCACTAATATAAATGATTTTTCTTAATTAGGCAGGAATAGAAAAGTGGGAAAGTAAGGCTACATTCTGTTAAACATTATGTATTTATAATCACAACTTTAATAGATGAATTGATATGGATCTTCTCGAATTTTAGGCTGAAAATGTAACCCCATTCTTTGGAGCTATATGTTGTCGTTACTATTTTTTTATTTTATTATACAGGGTAAGCGAACCTCGATGTCTCAGCTCTATTATAAGAAAAGGAAAAATGATATAAGAAATCTGAAAAAAAGTTTTTTAATTGGATTCAGTAAGGTCCATTTTAAACCAAATTTGCATATTTTTCCGAATTTAAAAATTGAAGTAATGACGTCATTGAACTTTTTTGCAAATAAAAAAAATTGTATTTTTTTCGGTTAAAAAGTTAAAAGCAATTTTATTGTAAAAATATCAAAAATTCGTAATTACTACAATTTAAACAAATATACTTTGGAAATGCAATAAATCAACAATCAAAGCATCTGGCATCTGTCAATAATTCAACTAATAATTGACAAACATTTTTTGTTGCCATTTGACTTTGAAAAATTTTCACGCAATCGACATATTATTTATGTATTAGTTTATGGAGAATCTCAAAAGAACCCTAGAACAGCAATTGAATACGCTCTGAGATACCCCGAACATGTTATTTCAAGTTTAAAAATATTTAGTAGATTTGTTTTCAAATGCTGTTTGATTAAATCGTAATGACTGCGAATTTTTAATAATATTCTTTTTTACATTAAATGTTATTATAACTTTTTAACGAAAAAAGATACCAAATGTTTTTATTGTGCAAAAATAGAGGTATGTTTCTGGAAAAAAAGAATTTATCACCTCATTACTTCGATTTCCAAATATGGAGAAATATACAGATTTGGCTTAAAATTGACCTTACTTAACCCTAATTAAGGACCTCTTTTCAGATTTTTGAAGTAGTTTTTCCTTTTCTTACAGTAGAGTTGAGACATCGAATTTCGCTCACCTTGTACATACATATTGAGAAGACATGTGACATGTATTGTCATAACTGAAGCCAATACTTATCAACATCATAAGCATGAAAAGAAATTTATCAGATGTTTCAAAACCTGTACAAAGTACTCCCTAACACAGAGCATATAAAAGAGTAACCAAATGAATAAAATTGAAGCTTTAAATATCTGTCTTCCTGTCCGTTGACTGATCTTTTGTCCAAGCTAATCTCGGGAACTGCTGAATTGATTTTAATGAAACTTTTACTAAAATGTAAAACTCAACCTTTCACTTCTAAGAACTCAACGATGCTAACAATTTTGTTTGAAATTATCTTAGAAGACATAAAAAAAACCTATCAGCAATATATCTGATATAATATTGCATGCCACCTACAATTTTAGCTGGTACTAGAATAAGGAGTGCGAACTTTTGAATTTGTTGTTCTATCATCAAATGGAAATTATTTTATTGTAAAATATGACGTTAATGGACCTTGCGCTGACAAAATCGTTAATTCAGAATAGCAGTTTTAATGACTAAAAAAAAATGTATTCACGCCCCCAAATTAATATTGCCTGGACACAATAAATTTGAGCTCTCAAAAGAAGAGTCCCATTGCTCAGCAACATTTTCTATCTTCTTTGACGGGAGCCTCTTGTGCACATGTGGCACTTCTTTAAATCTACCACTATTGGGGAATCTTCAATTAGTATTTTCACCATCGGGACAACGCTAATAGCCGTTGGAGTTGCGTAATTTTGCTAATTTTCGAAATGCGAAATGTTAAGCTTGTTCTAGAGTATCTATAAATTATTTAAGTATGGCATTGAAGTGTCCATTTCAGTAATTTCACCTTCCTTTTACCATTTCCTATGTTCAACTTGTAAACCAACGACCGCGGATCTCGGTCATATGTGATAGATATGACGTCACTCTTTGCAAATTTCGTTATAACCAGTATACCAATAGGAATTTTAAAAAAATTTTCGATGAAGTAAAAGTTGCATAAGTACAGTTCATATGCTGCAACTAGTGATCACGTGAAACTTGATATTTCTTTGCTTCCAATTACCCAATTCGGCTAAAATCGCAATTTAATTAAAGGTAATTACAAAAGATAATACACACATGACATTCATTCAAATGAAAGAGATGTTTATTTCGCATTCATTCTAGTAAGAACGGGCCCCCTACTTCTGTCTTTATCTGCGGCACTGACTTTTTGCCAATACGAAACGAAGAGAGCAACAAACTGATCTATAATGAGAGATGCCCAATTCTTGGAAGCGACGGCTACGTCAGTGCGCGAATGGGTTTTCATGGACGTCGCGTACGTAGTCAACAGACCGAAAGCTAGGCGAAATCGCCCAACTCGCGATTAGCATTGGCGGCCAAATATAGTGTAGTACGTAGGAACTAATTTTTTTCTGTAAGTGCAATTGTTGGAGTGTTTTAGGACATTTTATTTGTGAGTAGAATATATTTTTAGTTTAATTACTCCTTTAACTGAAATAAATTTTGGGTTTTTTTTACCCGGTCAATCACCCTCTTTGAAAGAATCGTCTTAGTGTTTATTCAAAATATTTATAATCATAATCTAAACATATGCATGTACTACATAACATTGGGAATAAAATAATATCAAATTCTTTTGTACCAGACTTTACCTAAATAAAACGCGTTGTAGGGATTATTATTCCTTCCTGGAATTAACAGTAGCGTCCAAAAAAAGTTTAATTTTTTTGTTGAGATGAAAATAACACAAAAGCCACGGTATAGAAGGAGGATAGTGCACAATCGTAGAAAATGGTGTCGAAAAAGCGTCTAGAGAGTAGGTAGTACGTTCTCGTGATATCAAGTGATAGATTTTTTCTACCAATGAGAAACGAAGTAAATAAATATGGCTATTAAACAGAGAGAGAGAGAGAGAGAGAGAGAGAGAGAGAGAGAGAGAGAGAAGAGAGAGAGAGAGAGAGAGAGAGGAGAGAGAGAGAGAGAGAGAGAGAGAGAGAGAGAGAGAGAGAGAGAGAGAGAGATCTTTGAAATTGATTAAATTAATCGTAGATCCATATTATTTAATATAACTTTATTAGCATTTTGTAGCAGATATTTCTCGAGCTTTTATGTTAAAATTCGAATGCCGAATTTCTCTTAAAATTTCGACACTTTTATCAAACTTTCCCGATAGTATTTCTTAAAATATCGACGTCACTGAAATTTTGATTTTTTTTGCTCAAAATTTTGGTTGAAATATTCATATTTTAAATTTGTTTTACAAATTTGGAATTTCAAAGTCAAAATGAAGAGTAAAATATTTTTCTAATATTCTACTTTCTTTTTTGAAATGTTGAATTTGAAAGTCCACATTTGTAGAACAGTTTGAAATTTTAAAGTGAGAATTTCAAAATAATCTTCTTTTTGACTTTGAAATTCCAAAGGATTTAAAATATGGATATTAAAACGGAAATTTTGAGAGTAAACTTGAAAAAAAAATCTAAATTTAATTTTTACCATAGACCTTTAACCTAATATTTTAATGTTTTTAAATTTAGATTTCCGACTTTTAGAAAATACGAGTTTTTTTTCACCTTAAAAGCTGAAATATCATTTCCTTTAAAACATTTTAATTTTTTTCTCACACAAATGATAACTCTAATTTATAAAAAATATTTTTTTGAAACTCCCGAATTCGTCTTTTCCCTCAAACTATTGTGACGTGTCAATTATTTGATAAAAGCTAGAACTTTTCTCAGCATAGTAGTTTACAAAGTTTTAGTTAAAATTGGAAATTTTTTAAAATTGTTTTCGTAAAATAACGACCTTAAAATAAAAATTTGGACTTTTTTCTCCAAAATTTGAGATTTTGATTTAAAATTGAGTTACTCAATTAATTTATTTTTAAACTAAATTTATTAACAAAAACTCTTAAAAAATCGACTTTTTTTAAGAAAAGTTGACGTTTTAAGCGGCATTTCCACGAAAACGATTATTCCGGTTTTCCTCACTTATAAAAAATAGCTGAAATTTCGAGACAATAAAATCGTAAATTAAAACAAGACCAAAATTACCAGTTAAAGTGGAAACTTTAAAACAAAAGACCAGAAAAAAAATTTTAATTATTTATCAGATTAAAGTCGATAATTCCTAAATAAACTTCACATTTTAATAATTTATTGTATACGAACTACAAGTTTATTCGAAACTGGCTGATAAAGAAGAGGATGACATTTTGAAAGTTCAAATCGTTAAGAATCAGAGTTTTACTGAGAATTTCGAGTAATCTTGAAAATTTCAATATTTTAAAATATTCACTTTTTTCAAAAATGTCGACATTTTTTCGTTAGACTCTCGAACTGTCAACTTTTTTTTAAAGTTGTGACTTAATTTTTAAAATTTCGACTTCTTTCGAAATTTTAACTTTTGAAAATTTCAACTTTAAATTCCTGTTTTTTTTTAATATATTTTGATTTTTTTGAAAACATTTTATGATTATTTTTGCCTTTATTAAAAATGTTCTTTTTTGGAAATTTCAACTATGTTTTTCCATTTCAGTATTTGAAATTTTTTTGAATAATTTGACCTTTCTCAAAGTTTTGCAAATTTTGACATTTTTTCAAAATTCCCATTTTCTTATTGAACACTTAAATTACGACTTTCAATTTTTTTCAAATCTGATTGTTTTAAATTCGATTTTAAAAAAAACATTTAAATTTTTTTTTTAAAATTTGAATTTTTTGAAAGTTTCGACTTTTAAAAACATCGACTCATTTGAAATGTTTGTTTTTTTAAATTGGACTTTTTTAAAATTTCGGCTTTTCCTCAAAATTTAGGGTTATTAAAAATGACAATTTTGTTTGTAAAATTTAAATTTTCGATTTTTATTGAAAATTTTGTCAATTTTGAACATTTTGACTTTAGATTTTGAAAACTTGAAAATTTCCAAATTTCTCTGTTATTTAATTTCCGTTTTATTCAAATTTTAACTTATTTTAAAAATGTTAACCCTTTCACAATTTCTCCTCTCTAAGATAATGATTTGTTTTCAAATTTTTCGAAAATTTTGATACATACTCTTGGTATCTTTTCAAAATGTCAACCTTATTTACACAATTTTGATTTCTACTTTTTAAATTTTCAAATTGTTAAAAACAATTCGACTCGTTCTTCTGAAGATTTTTAAGATTTTAAATTCAAAGATTTAATTTTTTTAGAGAAATTTTGAGCAAATAATATTTTTTGAATATCGTACGACTCCTGTAACAAATGTTTTATAACTCGATTTTAATTTCAGCTTCATTTTTTTGGATAGACTACCCCTCTAGTTCCAGATGGGGGCCCAACAAAGTCAAGCTGCCACCCTGGAAGAGGTCAGTAAACTCTGAAATCTTTGGAAATTTCGAAAAAAATTTCATACATTTTAAGATTTTTCTGAAATTCAATTATTAATTTGTCACCTACAAATGCAAAAAAAACTGTAATAAATTCATTCATAATTCCGTTTATTTTAAAGTTAGAAATTAGGATAATAGAAATTGTGTTTACGCTTTGTATTGCTTAATTACGTTGAAGTCAGATTAAAACACTAATAACAATTCCAGAAATCATCTCAATTTTATATATGTAATCAAAAGATTGCTTAATTCAGTGCTTTAATAAATGATTTCTGTTAAGCAAAATTGGTCTAAATGATCAATAAAAGAATATTTATTTTTTATGCAAATTGTCACTAATATTCTGATAATTTAGTTTTCTCCGTTGAATTGTTGTAAAAAAATTCTGCGTTATCATTTTTTTATACAAACTTTAAACAATTTTCAGCTCTCAACTCAGATAAGACAGGAACGATCTACTTATTTTTATAATCATTAACGCACTCGTCAGTTTCATTATATTAACGTGTTTATTTTCAGCTGGCCCACTTTAGGAAAGTGCCCTTTACTCCCGAGATGGAATTTGAAATTCCAGCACCCTCTTACTCTAGAAGAGTTACCGATAAAAAATATTTTATACTACTACTGGCAATTACTGCTGTTTGGGTGAGTATTCAACATTGAATTTGGAATATTTTTTTCGCATATGCTATTCACGATAGTCGACGCTGCCATTGTATACACTACAAAATAGCAAGCGGTATTATGTAAATACACGAGCACAATTTGGCTAAACAGGACACCTCAAGTAGAAATTCAAGGACACACGAGGCAGAAAGTCGACGCTCTCTCCTTAATTCATAACACGCGTCGTTATTGATTCACACACCAGTGTCGTACGCTATTTTTTGATTTCGGGTGTTCCCATAAGTAGATTCGCCTGAATGTCGAGTGTTCTACTTAACTAATTGGTTGATGAAATAAAGAGTCAAATTTTACTCCTTCTTCTGTTGTATGTAATAATGTAACGCACACACTAGAGCTTTTAGATGTAAAAAAAAGACTCTTTACAATAATAAAAATATCTAAATAATAATATCTCAATAATAATAAGTTATTAAAAATCGGAAAGTCACAAAAAAATCATTGACGGTTTGAGTCTATTTACAATATCTGAATAAATTGTGTATATACTTCCGCAATGAGTATTCCTTCATTCAGTGGTGGATCCAGAATTCCGAGAAGGGAAGAGAGTTTAAAACTAAGTACGTAACCAAATCTAATCTGCTTATGCCAAATTAACTAAGAACCAATTTTAAAATTTCGGAATTGAATGCTTTGAAGGGGGGAGATCCGGCTCCAAAAATCCCTTCGTTGATGCGCTACTGCATTCATTCACGAATTGTCAAAAATAAATAATTTAATTAGTCACTATCTATTTAATAGATCTCTAAGCATCGATTGACAGACAACGCATGATATGTTTCCCGTGTCGTAGCATGTAGGTGAGCAGCACTAAGAGAGGATTTTTCAAAATTCAGCCTCCTAAGATATTACAAAATGGGCATTATCAGATGGACGATTTTTATGTAGTGATGAAAAGTTGGTGATCACTGCATATTTTATCTTTTTACGAATTCTTTTCTTTTTACTTCAAAAAACTTACTTTTAACTCGAAATGTTGGCTTTAATTTGGCATTTCTGCTGTTTAAATCGAAATGTGGATGAATATATATTTTATTTTTAGACATTTTAAAGTTTTTCTCGAAATTTGGAGTTTTTAGTACATATTTTCTGCACGCGATCGAATATTTGAGTAGACTTTTTGTCGAAGTTTTTTGCCAAGAAGCATATGAAAATTTCAGTTCTATAATGAAGGTATTAAATTTTAGAGGAAAAGTCAAAATTCCAAAAAAAATCCACTTTAAAAACGAAATGTTGAGAATAACGTCCACATTTCAAGACAGGAATTAAAATGGTAAAAAACAATTTAAAATTTTCTTTCATTTCTTATTTCTTGAAATTTCGAGGACAATATCAAAATCCTTAAAGTGAAAAAATGGAAACATTCTAAAAAATTTCTAATTTTTTGTTTAAAAATTTGGGAACGAAAATTTCTTCGAATTTTTATATACAGGGTGAGTCACTAAGCGGGAATCGGTCTTTGGTAGGCGTGTCGTTCGAAATATCGCAAATTGTTTCGAATAAAAGTTGTTCGAAATAAAGTTCTCTACAACCTAAAATTATTGCCAAATAATAGGCGGCCTTCCGGTTGCACCGGAAATGAACACAACTTTCTTATTTTAAATAGAACACTCTATGTATTTTTACATTTTTGGATTCCTTGTTAAAAATTAATATGAATTTATGAAGACGACATAGGCCCTTAGTTGAACCGTTTTCGCGTAATTTAATTTTTTTGGTTAAATTTGACGATTTCGGAGCTTGACGCCATTAACGATATTTTCCAAACGCAATGACTCCGAGTTGTGTGGCATACGGTTTTGGATTCAGGAAGAAATGGAGTATTTGTTTACGGCTTTGATGTTAGCAAGATTTCTTAAATTTCTTCACATCCGTCGACTCAATTCTTCAGTTGTTCAAACATGCATAACTTAATTTATTCAAATGAAACCACCTATCTTGGATTGTCTTATCGGATGCGAAATTAAATTACCTTTTTTTTGGTACCAGGTATTGCCACCTCCGTCCAATCATTTTTGAGAAATTTAGAATTCTGTAAAAATTTTAATTAATTTCGTATTATCGCGCTAGCCCTGGATGTCGCGGTTTTGTTTCGTCTCGTTTGTCCTGCAAATTACAGAAAATGTTTTTCGAACAAGAATCGGTTGATGTGTTTTACACTTTTTAAAGAAAATTATTTTTTGAAAACTAAGTCAGTTGTTAGAGTAAGGCAAACACAATGTCCTAAATATTAATTATGAACTAAAATAATTAAAATTCAAAAAAATAAACAATTTTATTAGAGTTTGTAACATGTAGGTATGCCCAACGGTTTGTCGACCAGAGATGTCCAAATTTAGTGGCATTCTTCAGGTTGTAGCTAACTGGAAGTACAGAATACGAGAAAAAGGAGCGTAGAAAACCAACGATGCATGAAGAAAACCAAGTTTCAGTAGTGGCTGTTGCTGTCCAATATCCGCACTTAAGAACCAGAAGAATAAGTGTGACATTACAAATAAGCCAAAAATCGGTTTCATGATTGTTGTGTAAAAACAAGTTTCATCCGTATCACACCTAGCAAGTGCAAGAACTCAATCAAGCTGACTAACAATCGATGCAGTTGTGTGAATGGACGTTACATAATCTGCAGGAACAAAATGACCGTTTCGGACATTGTACTATTTACCGACGAATGTACAAACATTTTTTAGGAACCGCTTCGTGGGAAGGAAACGATACACCACGATACTGAAAATCATCATTGGATTTCAATGTAAAGCATTAAAGAAAGTAAATAAACAATAAACAAATCGGTAACAGTAAGTTGCAACAAATATTAAGAAGAATACATAAACAATGGTAATAATAACATTAAATTAAATGTTCAACATAACCACCAGCTTCACGATGGCAAATGCGCAGTCTCTGTAGCAAAGAATTGTTCACATCCACCAAGACGTTTTCATTGATATTTTGGAAAGCAACACGAACCCGGTCCATCATGTCTTCTCGGGTAGTTGGTGGTTCCTGGTACACAACTTGCTTAACATGACCCCTAGTCTAGCTTAGTTAAATCCGGTGATCTTGCGGGCCAGGCCACTGGACATCCTCTTCCTATCCACTTGTTAGGGAATTGTGTATTGAGGAACTCCCTTACATCCCTTCCATAATGTGTCGGTGCCCCATCATGTTGGAACCACATTTGCCGCACGACAGCAAGAGGCAAATTGTCTATCATTTCGGGCAATTGATTTTGTAAAAAATGCAAGTAATTGTTGGCATTCAAATGTTCATTGAAGAAGTGTGGTCTGACAACAAATCTTCCTATGACACCACTCCAAACATTCAGAGATCACCTGTGCTGATGGTCTAAGGGCCTTATCCAATGAGGATTTTCAGTGTGGTAGTAATGGGAGTTGTGTCTTCCCACGAAGCCGTTCTTATGAAATGTACATTCGTCGGTAAATAGTACATTGTCCAAAAATTCATTTTGTTCTTGTAGTTTTCGTAACGCCCACTCACAAAACTGCATTCGGTTGTTGAAATCAGCTTGATTGAGTTCCTGTACTAGCTGGACACGATACGGATGAAACTTATTTTTACGCAAGATTCGTGAAACCGAGGTTTGACTTATTTGTAATTCCGTGTTTATTATACTGGTACTTAAATGCGGATCTTGGGCAACAGCAGCCGCTACTAAAACTTGGTTTTCTTCATGCGTCGTTGGTTTTCTACGCTCCTTTTCCTCATATTTCGTACTACCAGTTCGCTCAAACCTCTCTCTCAATTTAGTGAATGCCGCTGAATTTGGATGTCTCCGATCGGTAAAGCGTTGGGCATAAATTCTTAAGGCAAGAAATGGATTTCTGTCAGCACTGCCCAAGGCGTAAACCATATCGACCAATTCTTCTTGAGAAAACATTGTCTTTCAGTACTAATACCAAGACCTCGCGACAACAATGAGATAAACTGTCAGTTATTGCCGGACAAATGAGACGAAACAAAACCGCGACATCCAGGGCTAACGCGATAATACGAAATTAATTAAAATTTTTACAAAATTCTAAATTTCTCAAAAATTGTTGGACGGAGGTGGCAATACCTGGTATCAAAAAAAAGGTAATTTAATTTCGCATCCGATAAGATAATCCAAGATAGGTGGTTCTATTTGAAAAAATTAAGTTATGCATGTTTGAACAACTAAAGAATTGAGTCGACGGATGTGAAGAAATTTAAGAAATCTTGCTAACAGCAAAGACGTAAACAAATACTCCATTTCTTCCTGAATCCTAAACCGTATGCTACACAACTCTGAGTCATTGCGTTTGAAAAATATCGTTAATGGCGTCAAGTTCGGAAATCGTCAAATTTAGCCAAAAAAATTAAATTACGCGAAAACGGTTCAACTAAGGGCCTATGTCGTCTTAATAAATTCATATTCATTTTTAACAAGAAATCCAAATATGTAAAAATACATAGGGTGTTCTATTTAAAATAAGAAAGTTGTGTTCATTTCCGGTGCAACCGGAAGGCCGCCATATTTGGCAATAATTTTAGGTTGTGGAGAACTTTATTTCGAACAACTTTTATTCGAAACATTTTTCGATATTTTGAACGATACGCCTACCAAAGACCGATTCCCGCTTAGTGACTCACCCTGTATTTGTAAGATTTCATAATCGCAAGCTTATAAAAATTATTTTTACAAATCTCGACTATTTCTTAAAACAAGTGCAAATTTGGATTCTTCAATTATTTTTAATTTTGCAACAAAATACCAAATAAAATATCAAATAAAAATTGTATAGTAAAAAGCACTATTGCAGAAATTTAAAGTTTAAATTTCATATCTTATGGCTAGACTAAAATCGAAATGCAGGGATTACGGTCAAAAAAACTTTTAAATTTCGATAAAACTGTTTCTCAAAATTTCGAGAAGAAACTTCAAAACGTTTTAAAAAATTGTTTCTCCAGATTTAGACTCGAACATCCCAATTTCTAAATTGAAGCATAACATTCGTTTGGTGCTCTCTTTTCAAAACCCCTATTTAGATTTTAAACTCGAAAATTTTCCTAAATTTCGATTTTTTTAAAACTTTTCAGTCTAAACTTAAAAGTACACTTTTTTAAAAAATCAGCTTTAAAATTGATATTTAGTTAAGTCTTGCAATTTAGAAAGTCTGATTCTTCAAAAAAAATTTAAATTTTTAGAGCAGGCAAATTTTTTAAAAAGTCACTGGAACTTTCGAGAAAAATGTCAACATTGTAAAATAAATTTAAAAAAAAAGGTAAAAATTGTCACAGAAAATTAAAATTTAAAAAAATAAAAATAGAATTCCAAAAAATTATAACTTCGAGAAAAAGTCAAAATGTTGATTATAAAATGTGGAAATTTTCAAAAAAAAGTGAAAATTTTGAAAGAAATTTGAAAATTTCAAATATGTGGAAGTTTTGGGAAAAATCCAATTTTATAAAAAAGTGAAAATTAAAAAAGTCGAACTTTTCAAATTAAACTCCAATTTTAAAAAATCTAAATTGTCAAAAAAGTCAAAGCTTCGAGAAGTTGTCAAAAGTTTGAACAAAGATGAAAATTTTCAAAAAATCAAATATTTCAATATAATATTTATAGACATAAATCCAAATTTCGAAAAAACTCACTCAAAATTTTGAGAAAAGGTCACAATTTTGTGTTAAGATTTTCAAAAAATTCGAAATAAAATCAAAATTTTAAAGAAAGACGAAATTGTGAAAATTTCGAAATTTATAAAACAAGCTAACATTTGAAAAAAGCGTAACTAAAAAAAAAATGGAAAATTTGAAATTCGAAGTTTTTAAAATATAATGTTTAAAATAGTCGAAAGCCAAGATTTTCAATAAAAATCCAGGTCAGACTTTTTAAAAAATCGTCATTTTCAGATAGTGAAAATTTTGAGAAAATAAAATTTTGAATAAAGTTGAATAAATATACGTCAAATTCCTCAAGGGAGTCAATGTTTTCAAAAGTTGAAACTGTCAAAAGAAATCAAATTTTCAGAAAGAATTGAAATTTTTTGGAAAAATTGAATTGAAAAACATTCAGATTTGCAAAAAAGTTGAAATTTCAAAAAGGTCGACATTTTCAAAAATCAAGCCAAACATTTTAAAAAAGTCAAAATTTTCCAAAAAACTTCAAAACTTCGAGATAAGTCAAAATGTTAAAAAAATTGAAATAGTGAAAAGGAAATTTCCAAAAAAGTTGAAATTTCCAAAAAACGAAATTTTTAATAGACGAGAATTAATAAAAAAGTAAAAATGTTTCAAAAAAAATCAAAATATATCCAAATAAGCTAGAATTTAAAAAAAAAACTGGATTTTTTTAAAAGACAAAATTTAAAAAAAAATTGAGGATTTGGGTGGGAGTCGAATGAAAAAAGGTCGACATTGTGAAAAAGTGGATATTTTAAAAATGCTGAAAATTTTACAATAAATCAAAATTTTCAATAAAAATCGAATTCTTTAAAAAGGTGATCCAAGAAATTTTTCTTTTCTTTTATGTAGATAAAGGAGCGAATGTTCAACTAGTTGCTCTTATCTCGCATATGTGCTTCCATTAACTGAAGGTTTCCAAACCTCTTTATGCTAGCTATACTCAAGGCTTCTTGGAAATCTACTTTCTCTAAGCAAGGATTTCTCAAAGTTTTTCTACTTTAGCACACTTTGTAAATCACAGGTTCCCAACTTTTTTTACGTTGTGCCCCCACTGAGTATGAAAAATATATTTATGACCCCCGTTAACATTTTCCAAAAAAAGGTCTAAAATTCAAACAAAAACAGACAGTTGAAAATCCAAAATTTTCAAAAAAAAATGACCGTGTCTCTAAATAAAGTTTTTATTTTAAGCTACCTCTTGTGATATATTCCTCTGTTTACTCTAATATCCAACGCTTGGATGGTTATGATGACTGCGGAAATGTATGCGGCGTCTCCAACAGCTACCAAAATGTTGAATGTTCCGGCAAAGACATGTCGCTTAAACCGTAAGTTCTGAGTCACTGATATAAGAAAAATTGCTTACTTTTGACCGTTTTTAGCTACTTGGCCTTGAAGCAACAGGACACACTAGAAATAAAAAAAGAATGCGTGGACACTTGCACCCACAAGTAGTAAGTAATTGGTTCCCACACATATTTTACGGTCATGGGAATTGTATAAAAAAGCAATAATACGCTTCTTGAAAATTTTGATAACGAGCTTATTTTTCCCGCCTTTTACTTATTCAGAAGTCAAAATTATGCGATGCTAAAGAAATTTAACGTTACGGGGACAATTTGAGAATAGTTTTTAAATTAGTTTCTTTAGTATTTTTAATTAAATTTATTATTGTTTGATTTATTTTTTATTTCTACATATTAACTTTTTAATATTTTTTTATCTATATTTTGTTTTTATTATTTTTCATTTCGGTTTTTATTGTTTTTATATAGATATATGAAATTAATAAAAATAATATTATAAAACCCACACTCGTGTCAAAAAATAGCATTCAAAAAAAAGTTTAATGCTTCTGAAGATAATAAAATTTTCAAAAAAGGGTAAACGTTTGGCGAAATTGAAATATTGATGTTAATGTTACATGCCTCCCCGATCACGGGGAGGTTCTTTAAGAACTCGAAAACGGAAACAGCAAGAGTTTCATCTCTGGTATGGATGATATATGCCAGGAGTGTCCAAACTACGGCCCGCAGGCAAAATCGGCCCTCCAGTCTCATCAATCGAGCCCGCGACAGCTAATGGCCTATCGTTGTTTCTGTTGCTGTGAGAATTTAGATAAAAAAAACCAGGGCTTGGAACCGGAACTGAACCGAAAACCGAAAAAAAGCCGTTATTTTCGCCGGAACGAGACCGAAAAAAATATAGTTTTCTTTCGGTTCGTCGAATTTATATACTTAAAACAGTTTTTACTTTATACTTAACATTGGTTTTTTTTGACATTTTAATTCTTTTTCAAAAGTTTACACAATTCCATGCAACTTTCTTCTCATCTTCATCTCTCATTTCTGATTTGATTAAATTCGAAACTCACCATTTCCACATTTTCTAGAAAATATTGACTTTATTCTCAAAATTTTAACCCAAATTAAAATTTTAAATTTTAACTTGAATCTTTTTTCAAGATTTTTGACTTTTTCTTGAAATTCTGACTTTTATCTGGAAATTACTCGAAATATTTCTTTTCTTCTCCTAAAATTTCGAATTTAAAATAAAACTAATTTCATCTGTTGTATCAAGCTAGGGAAACTCGGTTTTTCTTAGAATTTTTTTTGCAAATTCGAGTTTTTCTGGAAATTTTTCTGGAAACCTTTTTTAAAAAATTCCAAATTTACTTCTTTCTTTAAATTTTAATCTTCTTTTCCTAATTTGATATCTCTATTTTTTGAAGATATTAATCAAATTTTCCATATTTTGTGAATTTTTTCCTTTAAATTCCACTTTGGTGGAACGGACTGGTTCTTGGTTATCTTCGAAAATTGAAAAACAAATGTTGTCCCTTGAAACCAAGGAAGATTAAAAAATAGAACAAAGGCTGCTCTAACGCATTTCGATAGCCAAGATATCATCTTCAGATGGATAGTAACATTTTAGAATTAGGTGTTAGCATCTCTCTGAAGATGATAGCTTGGGTATCGAAACGTGTTAGAGCAACCTCTGCTGTGTTTTTTAATCTTTCTTGGTTTCAGGGGACAAGATTTGTTTTCCCGTTTTCAAATTCCACTTTGATTTTAGTATTCCAATTTTTTTTCGAAATCCCAAATTTAAATTCCTGCTGCCGACTTCCTAAATCTTGCAAAAATTCCAAGATAAGATTTTTTCTCAAAATTTTCGCTAAAATCTCGCAGTTTCAAATTTAACCTAGAAATTTTTAAATTTCAAGTAAAAATTGCAGCACATAATCCAATATGATATTCCAATTTAAAGTCGGGATTTTGACATTGGGATTGAAATTTTTACAGTAAACTTGAAACGGTGGCATATTAGAAAATGTATAATTTAAACTTGCAATGATTTTGTTTACGTTAAAATAGTAATTTTTATTTTGAAGGCTGTGATTTTTTTTTCAAGATTTCGACTTTAGCCTCATAACTGTGATTTGTTTAGAATTTAGAAGTCAAAATTGTGTGTTCTCTTACATATTAGGTAATTGCTTTCGCTAAACTTCTGGTATAAACTCGAAACTTCGGTACTTTGCAAGTTCCGGCCGTCTGCTCCTTGAGCTTTTGTGTCAAAAACCCGTTCTAAAAATGGTAAAGTTATTGACAAATTTTTTAACTATAGCTGAAATTATTTCTAAAATTTCGTCTTTAAAATTGAAATTCGCTTACATTTTTTTTTAGAAAATTGTCGTTGAGCTTAAAATTTCAATTTTTTTGTAGAAAATTTAAGTTTAGAAATATTTGAAATTGCAGTTTTTGTGGAATTTTTCTCTTTTATTCTTAAAATTTACATTTCCATTAAAAATATCAACTTTTTGCTGAAAATGTTAGCAGAAGTTGGATTTTAAACACAAAAGTGCTAATTTGAATTAAAAATTTTATGTTATTTTTTATTTTGAATAATGATTTAAAATCTCGAAAGGATATCCAAATTTCAAAAAAAGACAACATTTTTGAAAATGTTTAAGTTTTGAAGAAAAACAAACTAAATTTGTGACAAACAATTTTTAAAAATTAATCTCAAAATTTCGAATCCTTAAAATTTTGAGTTTTCGAGTTAAGGGTCGAATATTCGATAATTCCAAATTTAAACTTATATTTGTCAATTTCTTATAGTCCACATCTCAACTAAATAATTTCGAGAAAAATGTCTATAATTAAAAAATTAAAGTTAACATGTCGATAAAAAGGATTAGGGGGTTGCTAAAGAAAGGCTAAATTTTGTTTAAAATCGAAATTTTAGAAAAAAAAAATAATAAAAAGTACGTACAAGTTTAAATTTAAAACTTCAGCATAAAAAAGTTAAAATGTGGAAAAAAAAAGTAAATACATTAAACAAAACTTTCTAAAAAAATTTATTTTTTCTAGAAATGTTGAAGTTTTCAGCAACATTTTCAGAAAAAAATCGAATATTTGGGTTTAAAGCCAAGACTTCTATTCGTGTAGAAATTTAAAAACTCTTTTTTTAAATAACTTTGAAGTTCTTTTTTGAAATTGTGAGTGTCCCGCAAAATATTAATTCAGAACTTTTTATTTTATAATTTTTGGTCTTTTTTATTTTCATTTATTTTTTTAATTTGATCCTTTTAATCGAGAGTGCTAGAAAACAAAGTACAAAACAGTAAAAATCAATTTTATTAGAAAAACGAGTAAAAGTCAAAACTTCCATAAAGAACCAAAATTATGAAAGAAAAAAGTCTTTTATATTTTCGATTTTAATCGCCAAAGTTCGTATATTCTAAAAATTTTCAACTCTAGGGTATATAATTTAAGATTTTTATGAAAATTTTGAGTTCTAAATTTGAAATATCTAAACCTGAAATTCCGATTTAGTTTTTTATAAAGTTTAGGTTTTCCTTGAAATTTGAATTCAAATTAAACTCAAAATTCACAATTTCGGCATGAAATTTTAAAAAATATTTTCCTTCAATTTTAGGCAAGGTCAGAGTAGTTACGTGTTGTGATATTAAAGAAAAAAAGACATAACATTTTCTAAATTATGTTCACAAATCAATTTTTAATTCGAAAAACTTTTAATAATCAAAAAATGAGTTACCCGAAACTGAACCGAAAACCAGAAAAAACCATTATTTTTGTCGGAATGAAAACCGAAACTGAATCGATATAATATTTTTGCCGGAACGAAAACCGAAAACCGGAACGAAAGAAATAGCGATTCGAAGCCCTGAAAAAAACACAGAATAATAATAACTTGGTTTTATTTACTTGCTAAATAGAGCTTACTCATGAATATAAACGCAGAAAATTTAACTTAAATATAATAATTAACTTCACTGCCCTTGTAAAAAATATTAATTTTTAATTGTTACTGTGCTCGAAGTTGCCAGATGCCCTAAGAGCTTTTCTACTAAATGACGACTAAATGACTAAAATAGCATAAATTTTAATAGTCTACTAAATTCATTACCAAATTTATTGTCATCGCAATAGATGCGTCTGAAAATTTTTGATAACCAAAAGAAAACCAAGTTCGCCCCAAAAGGTTCTACGACTAAAAAAAACTCAATATTTCCATTCATCTGCTCGTTTCTTCGCGATTATTTTATTATTTTCTAATAAAATCGCGACTAAAAAATATTCAATCAAAAAATCCGTATTAGTATGTCATAAAAGGATAACAAAAGTTTTACTAAACGACTAAAAATTCTACTAAATGTAATAAAAATTTTACCAAACTTTTCTTATAAACAAATTATTATTCTACCAAACTTTCTACTAGAAGCCAAAAATTCTACTAATCTGGCACCACTGACTGTGCCTTCGAAAGTATACTACTAGTGCCACCTGTTAGCGTATGGTTACAGTATATTTTCGCTTTTGGCCACCAGGTTTTCGGAAAATTAAAACGATTTTAGCCCTGAGAACTTGCTGCAGCAATCAGTGTGGGAGAATAGTTTGGAAACTTCTGATAAGTTACCTCGTTCTGTCTCGATTTTCGCTTTCGTTCCTAAAGAAGTCTGATAAAACGTCCAGCACTAAGTAGTTGTCCCTGACATGATCCAATCCTGAAAAAGGTAACACTACTCGAGGAACATTCTTAATGAGTTACAATCTTTTCTAGTACCCTAATCGACCATTTTTGCATACCTAATGGTGATCCTGATCTCGTCAAAGAAGTAAGAGATGTACTGGACTTCTGGAAGGTGACTCCGTTTGAATATTTAAAGACTGAACGTAATATCTTTTTTATCTGTTTGCAGGATATAAGGAAAGATATCAGCAACGCATGGTGGGCTATTTTCGTTTCTGTTCTTATATCACTTGGTGAGTAATTATACATTTATCATGTGGTGAATAACAAGAAGACTAATAATCTTCTTGGCTCTATTTTTCTAGCAATTGATGAATAACTCTGTAATCATGAGTCATGAGCTTTTTGTAATTTTGTCATTTTACAAAAAAGTTTTATCATTTTATTGAATTGGTGAGTTATTCTGTAAGTAACTGATACCCGCGCCTTCGTCTATGTGTCTACGTGAAAGAACAGAAACGGTTCTAGGATTATCTTTTTGAAAATTTTCACTTTTTTTGAAGAGTTCGATTTTTATTGAAAATTTTGACTTATTTCGAAAATTTCGACATTTTAAAATATCTACTTTTTTCGCAATGTTACCCTTTTCTCGTTCGTTTGATTTAATTTTGAAAATTTCGATTTTTTTCTTTTGAAATTTTGACTGTTTGAAAACTCAAACTTCTTTAAGATTCTATCTTATTTGGATATATTTTAATTTTTTTGTCCTAATTAAACATTAGCTTTTTGCTTTTCAATATGTCATTTTTTTTAGTATTTTGACGAAGTTTTCAAGTTTTTAGTACATTTTGATTTTTTCCAAATATTTAATCTTGTTTTTTGAAATTTTCACTTGAAATGTTAACTTTTTTGCAAAGTACTGTTTTTAAGTTAGATTTTTTAAAAACATTTCAATTTTTTTTTTTAATTTGAATTTTTTGATAGTTTCGATTTTTTAGAACATTGATTCTTTTAAAGTGCTTAATTTTTTTAATTCGACTTTTTTAAAATAATCATGTCTTTTTTTCGAAAATTTTGACTTTCTGAAAATAAGGACCTTTTTAAAAAGTCTTACTTCATCTTTATTGAAAATCTTGGCTTTTTTTGAAGATTTGCGACTTTTTTTAACATTTTAAATTTATAATTTGAAAATCTCACATTTAAAATGTTGCATTTTTTTATTTCTACTTTTTTCAAATGTCAACTTATTTTATATGTTTCAACATTTTCACAATTTCGGCTTTTTTTAGGATTTTGATTTATTTTCGAATTTTTTAAAAATATTGACACAAAATTTTGATCTTTTCTGAAAATTAAGATTTTTTTCAAAATTTCAATTTTTTTCTATCTTATATTGATTTTTGAAAACTTCTAGCTTTTTTTTAAATTTTCACTTCTCAAAGTTTTTGATGAAAATTTCGACTTTTTCTCGAAGTTTAGACTTTTATGTAGTAAATTGGACTTTTTTTTGAAAAATTCATCTTTTTTTCCTTTTGTGGGGGCAGATATAGGCCCTGTCACCTAGATTTCAAATACTTTGTAACTTTGTAAGTTTGTTCAAGTCTAAGTCAGCATTATATATCCCGGCCTTTACAGCCAGGCTCAACATCTGACCTACACTCATTTTTTCCGGATGTTCTGGTCTTTATGTTTCTTTGTCAGTCAGATTATACACATCAGGAAAGTCAAACACTGTCCATAGGAAGAATGTTAATGAGAGCTAATAGTGGGATAGATGGGCGGCGCCTTGTATTCTCCTACAACGGTGTAAACGATTCAACGCAGAGCGCAGCGATCAGTGCTGGTGGAGATTTCAGTAGTACATCATAGCTTCTAATGTGTTTTGTTGCGGGATTTCTACTGGCAGGCAACAATTTTATTAAAATTTGCGTACCACATGTTGTTCGTTCTTTTAGTCCGTTGATTTATTCAACATCTGAGGTAAAATAAAACTGATATTTTTTGGTAACCAAAATAAATAAACGAGATTTCTTAAACAAAATAAATAATAATTCTTATCAAGAATATAACATAATAACTCTTTAAACATTACAATATAAGGAGTTCAAATAGGCCGCCAGAGTGTGCTGAACAATATTCCAGTCTGTTGTTAAACTCTCGACGAGTTTTTTCTAACATCTAAACTGGAAGATACGAGCATACTGCGTCAAAGTAGGGGAATACGTTCAGCGGCCGTAGAAAACTATGGAAGGGACAATTCTTAGCGTTTTACATGGACAATGAAAATTTTTCCTTATCTGTATATGTATCTGGCAAGGTTTGGACAAGCACACACGATATGTAAACTTGTTTCCTTTTCAGTCCCACACAGTCAACATCGATCGCTTTCTGCTAGGTTGAGTTTAATCAGGTGTCATTTAAAGTTCCTTTAGGCAGTGAGCAGACCTAGTGCTTTGCTTAGTTTGCTTTTATTCATTGCAATAAGTGCCTCAGCCCTTGATTGCAAGGGTTTATTCTTCAGCAGTCTTGCTTGTCTGTAGGTGGTTGTTCCTCCACCGGTTCAAATGATCCCGTTCGAGATTTGTTAATATGATGTTTTTGCCTACAAAAATAATTTTAAAATTTGATTTTCTTTAAATTTCGACATTTATAAAATTTTAGAACTTTTTCCAGAATTTTCACATTTTTTGGAAACGTCGACCTTTTATCATCAAAACTTTGACTTTTTCTCGAAGTTTTAGCTTTTTTTCAGAATTTCATTTTTCCAAAATTTCTACTTGTGAAAATTTTCATTTTAAAAAATTCTTAATTTTTTTTAAATGTTGATCTTTTATTCGAAACTTTTTGAAAAATTCGCCTGTTCCCGAAAATTTTGAATAAATTTTTAAAGCAAATTCGAGAGTGACTTAACTTAATTTAGATTTTTAAAGTTGTCATTTTAAAAATGAGTTCAATTTTCGAATTTAAAATCAAATAAGAATTTTGAAAAAATAGTACCAAGCGAAATGTTGACTTCAATTTATAAATTACGATATTTAAGTCGAAATGTGGAGAAACATTTTTTTTTTAACATTTTGAAGTATGTTCTCGAAATTTCGACATTTCTTTCAAAATTTTATGAAGTAAATATTTCGAGAAATAATTTTGTAGACATTTCAAAGTCAACTTCAGTATAGAAATTTTAACTTTAGATGTGAAATTTCAACTTTAAATTTCGAAAATAATATTTTGTTATTATTCAAGGTGATTCTAGAAGTAGTACCATAAATTCAGGTTCGCATTTTAAAGCCCAAAATAAGACAAAAGTCTATATACACCAATATCGTAAAACGCTTCGTTTCCGAGTTACAGTGTGTGGAAGGTTAGTTCCTGATTATAGTTTTTAAATAATAGTTGCGAAACGTGTACAGATATTTGAATTAAATTTCGCACAATTCCATATCTTTTTGGGTCCCTTCCAAAAATATAAGGATCAATTAACAAAACTTAACCAGTGACGGGTATATCCAGAGGGGTGGTGCTTAAAACGTGCCTTATTTATATTGTGTGCACCTTTGTCGCAATTTAGTTACAAAAATACAAACTACAAACGTTTTGACATAGAAAAGGTACTGTTACTGAGATTTAATACTGTCAACAGTTTTCGAGTAAAATGCATTTTTAAATTTCGATGCATTAAAAACGCTCGCCAAAAAATCTCGAATGTGACACATAGTTGGCTTTGAAATGAAAGAAAATAAAATTAGTTAAAATGTACTTTAGAAACAAATTATTTTTATTTAGTATTTAACTTATTTTAACTAACATGAAAAAAAATGTCTCGTAAATATTTAACAAATTTAAAAACATTAGCTTTTATTTACTGAAATTGCTCAAAGTGGCCACCAGTGACAACATGGAAATGTCAATGCTATTTATTATCTTTCATTTCAATGCCAATTATCCTATAATTCTTGGCGAATGTTTTTGCGATATAAAAATGCATTTTATTCGGAAACGCAAGTGCTAGAAAAGTGCACACAAAATATATAAAGCACGTTTTAAACAATAGTTTCCCAAATATATCCTGTGTTGTCTTAATTAATTCTTGGATTTTTGGAAAGGACACGAAAAGGTGTGAAGTTGTGCCAAATTCCATTCAAGTATCTGTACACGTTTCGCAACTATTAATTAAAAACTAGAATTAAGAACTAACCTTCCACACCCTGTTCGGAAACGAAGTGTTTTACGTCATATATTTACATAGACTTTTTGTCTTATTTTGGGCTCAAAAATACGAACCTGAATTTATGGTACTACTTTTAGAATCACCTTCTTCAGTGTTTAATCTGGCATATTCACATTCATACAAAAAAAAAACTCTTCTGAGTTTCGCTTCTGGTATGGTGGTCATACTGAGTTACCGTGCTCTTCTGTCTAAACTTTTTTATCCTTTGTACCAATTTTCAATTCAGAAGAGTTTCGCCTCTGGTATGGTCGACATACTGAGTTATCGTGCTCTGATGTTTTGAAATTGGCCTTTTCATTCTTTCATTTTTGCATATTCCCTTATATTTCTCTTTTCATTTATTGTTTCTTTTCTTTGTTCCTGAATAAGGCCCCTACGATGGTGGGCGAAACGTCGAACACTTTTAGTAGTTCTTTGACACGGTCCAATCCCGGAAGAAGTATATCCTGTATAGACACTTTATTCCCTAGGTATGTTTCTCTCTGACATAAGTATCAACTATCCTGAGAGAAGTTATCCGAGACTTATCTCACAGCTAGGAGGAGCTAGCTTCTCTCAGGGTAATTGACATTTATGTCAGAGAGAGAATATATTTTATGTCAGAGAGAAATATGCGGAATAAAGTGTTTAATCTAAACGCACCCTAAACCATCCTAAGAGAAGCTATCTGAGACTAATCACACAGCTACTATAAATTACACGACATAAAATGTCGATACAAATTTCAGCCAGTGGCTGACATATATCTCAGAAGTTGTAGTCGTCTACTTTCGAGGTATTTTATGCGATTAACTATTGTATATCACTTATAATATTGAGATACTATTCCATGTAAGTAATTTGCAAATTTAATTAGACAAATTTTGATTGTTTAAAGTAGTAGACATTTTATATCGACACGTTATTTCAGTTAAAAGTGTCAGCAATTTTATTCAGTTATATTTGTGTCATAGTGTAAACGGGCAAGAAAATTTAGTCTCAGATACCTGAGATTTCTAACATGAAATAAGTCTCTAATCTAAACGCACCCTTAGAACTTGAATTTTGAAAAATCCTCTCTTAGTGCTCACCTGCGTATTGTGGGGAACACCTGTATGATATTTCATGATCCTAGATTTACCGGTTTAGACTGTGCGTTGTCTGTCAGTCTGTGCTTAGGGATTTATTAAATAAATATTTTTGTTTCCAGGTCTTACGCTTTTTACCGTCGCCTTGTACAGATATTGCGTATCTTTCGTCGTTTGGTTCGTCCTTATTGCGTCTTTGGTGTTATTTTACCTTTTAACAGCATCCTTATGGTAATTATAAATATCAAGTTGTCCTCATTCATGTTAAACGTGGATCTTCTGGCTACAGTAATAATTCATAAATTATTCTAGGTATCTGTATCTCACTGTCCCCACCGAGGAGAGTAAAGGTGGCTTGACAACTGGATTATTTTGGGCAATAATAATAACAATCGTATCAGGGTTTTTCACGATGATGCTTGTTGGTTTACACAAAAAGATCCGCTTGATAATTCAGCTGTTCAAGGAAGCGTCCGTAGCGATTTTAGCTATGCCCTCTATATCATTATTGCCAATTGCGGTAAGTTTTTTTTTTTAGTATTGTTAATCTTCAGAATGCCTCACTATTTCTTGCACACAAATACAACCTACCTCAATTCAGACTTTGATAACTAGTAGCCAAACTATATTATCGAAGTTTGCGCAACAGGATCTTAATTATATTTATTTGCTTTTTATTTTTTTTTTATATTTCTTAACTGTATAGAAACAATATAAAATTAGATAAACGTTTTGTGGAATGCTGAATCAAAATTTTCTTATAATTTTTTTGTACGTGCCGCCCCGAATCCTCATCAAGAATTAATTCGAGTTATTTTTTAGGGGTCGATTTTGCAAGTTTTGTTTGTGACAATTTTCGTCTCGGTGGTAGTCGCTTTGATTTCCGCCGGTACTTTAATGGAAGTACAACCAGGGGTGTACGATTACATCCCCAATGCTGCGATGGTCGTGACCGGAGGGATTAGCTTCTTCCTGTTGGTTTGGTACTGCCAGTTTGTCATCGATTGCCAATACATGATTGTGTCAGGAGGAATTTCCTCATGGTTCTTTACATCGTAAGTGAATTTTTAACTCACAACTGGTCACTTTTTTGAGCGAAAATGTTTTTAGCTGGCATGTTCTCAAAGATCTTCTGCGTTGGTTTTAAATAAAAGTCAAAGTTTGCACAGCTAATTTAATAAGTTAATTGAAGAAGAGAGCATCGCTTTCGAAATGCGAACGTACTTTCTATTTAAGGTTGGGAACGAGTTATTTTTTTTTTAATTCTCAACTGGGTTTCAGCCGAAAAGTTTTACATTCACTTCGATACATTTTTGATGAAACCTATCCTAGAGCACAGCTTACGCAATTTTTTCTGGGGCCGATCATTTATAGGGCTTCGAACCGAAACTAAATAAAAACCAAGAACAACCTTATCTCTTTAAGAATAAAAGCTGAAGTTGATTCAAAAATTATCGACTGATTAAGTGTTTTTTGAAATTATGACATCTCTTGATTTGAATACTGAAATATTAGAATGCAGAGGACTCGAAATTTATATTTTTTCTAGAAATGTTTAGTTTTTTCGGCCCTAATTTGGAAAATTTCAATTTAATTTTTAAATGTCTACCTTAATTTGAAAATGTTAGATTCTTGTCTTGTAGCATCATTTTTTTTTAAACTTTAACTTTTGAGTTTGAAGTTTTGATGGCCGGTACTGGACACGGGCAAATCGGGCAAATGTCCGATGGACTGACCTAGTTGACAAGCGCAGAAAAAATTGTGCTTTATGAAAAAAAATCATTGAGTGATTTCTTTACTTCACTTTAAACAGGCAATAATTTCACACCAAAATAAATTTTTCTATTTAATCACGAACTATTTATGTAAAATACAGTCACTAATAAGAGTGACAAATATGCCAGTTGCATGTTATCAATGAAAGCACAGTTTTCCTTGCACACTGAAAATGTACCTCACGTGTGGTGGCACTCCAAGTACTGCACATTCTTTTAGGTTTTTCTTTCAAAGATGCTTTTCAAGGAATATTGAGACTGAATTCCAAATTTTCCCGAAAGCTATTAGTTTCTTTTCATAAAGTTCTAGTTTTTCTCTAATTTTTTCATAAAAATCTTTGTTTAAACTGATCATTTTTAGTTGTGTCTAATATTTCGGCTTTATTTTCGAAACAACCATTATTTAATAAATTTAAGTCTTCTAGAAATTTTAATTTTTTAAAAATTAACTTCAACAAAATTCGATATACTAACGATGCAATTGTTTTATGCAAGTAGAATGCAAATTCATGCAGCCCTTCAGGCGTGTATAGTGAATCATAGGTAGCTGAACTACCAACAGTTGAAACACTGCCACCTAGCGAAGCGGTTGCTCTCTAGGAACAATTTCCCAGAAGACAAGGATTCTAATGCACAGACCAATAGGTGTGAACATTTATTAGATTCGAAGTTTGGAAACCAAAGACCGGTTTCAATATTGTTAGATCTCGTCAGTTTGGTATATCCAACTTGAATGCTAACAAATGTTCCGACAAGTAAGTACTAAAGAATTCACAGACGTCAAGCGTGTGACTCTTATTACTACCACCTATTGGTCCATAGAGAAATTATGGCCATCGCCAACAGTGTCGTATGCAAGTAGAATGCAACCTAGAGTACAAATTCATGCAGCCCTTCAAGCGTGTATAGTGAATCATAAGGTAGCTGAACTACCAACAGTTGAAACACTGCCATCTAGCGAAGCGGTTGCTCTCTAGGAACAATTTCCCAGAAGACAAGGATTCTAATGCACAGACCAATAGGTGTGAACATTTATTAGATTTGAAGTTTGGAAACCAAAGACCGGTTTCAATCTTGTTAGATCTCGTCAGTTTGGTATATCCAACTCGAATGCTAACAAATGTTCCGACAAGTAAGTAATAAAGAATTCACAGACGTCAAGCGTGTGACTCTTAGTACTACCACCTATTTGTCTATAAAGAAACTATGACCATCGCCAACAATGTCGCATGCAAGTAGAATGCAACCTAGACTACATGCAATTGTTTGTTTAATCTTTTGCATGAATTTGCACTTAAAATTATTATTATATGAAATTTCAACATTAAAATCGAAATTTCGACTATTTTTTTAACGTTTTGTATGTTTTATACCCCAAAATTCTGAACTTGAAATCAACATTTTAAAAAAAAAAGTAAAAT
Organism: Dastarcus helophoroides; assembly: GCA_028583605.1. Classification (NCBI taxonomy): domain Eukaryota; kingdom Metazoa; phylum Arthropoda; class Insecta; order Coleoptera; family Bothrideridae; genus Dastarcus; species Dastarcus helophoroides. Next base: position 38,385,495 of record CM053325.1, read on the forward strand.
TTTGTAGTTTAAGTCCATTTTGAAATAAAAGTCGAAATTTAGATAGTAAACCTTAAATGGCGACTTTTTTGACAACATTCCTAATTTAAGCTTTCATGTGTTGGCTAGCATCTTGACTTTTTCTGAAATTTTTGACTGTTTTGAATTTTTGTCAAATATTTGTAAGTTAAAGTCATAACTTCGTTTTTTCTAATATATTTCGCTCTTTGTTCACTAAATATTTCAGCTATTTTTTAAAACGTCCACCGAAATTTCTTTTCTAGAACTTTTGAGCTAAATGTTTTTATAAAGCTCAATGTTTTCCTCAATATTTTGACTTCTTTATTAAACTTTTTACCTGTATGTGAAAATTTTTTATTTTTTTCTAAAATGTCGTCTTTAAAATTAAAACTTTGACTATTGAAATTTTGTCCCGAAATTTCAATTTTCTTCTAGCAAATTTTTCGCTTTTTTTAAATTTTTTAAATTTGGAAAATTGTTAGTCCAAAATATCCACAGGGTGGACCATAAGTAATGCTACACAAAGCAATGGTGGATTTTTCGAATAAAAATAATGTTATTTAGCTACATTTACCTTATACCAAAAGTTGATATTAGAGATACAGGGTGTCAAAGTTGAAACAAAAATTTAAATTTTTTCGTATAATTATGGAATGGATTGTAATATACGAAATTTGGCACAAGGGAATTTCTTAAGTCGACAAACTCTAATTTGCCAACATATTATCAATAGCTGCATAGCATCATAACTTTTTTGTGCACCCACGTATATTAATTTCAAATAGGTTATTTTATTACCCCATTTCCTTTACGTAAAAAAGGTGTACTTTCTGAAAGTTGATACGAGCAACCGTTTCCAAGATATTTGCCTTTAAAACTTGACGTGCCTTGGTTTTACTGAGATATTAAATTTCCGAAGTAGGCTTGAAAAAAAGTAATCATAAGACAGCTTTGAAACTTATTTATGTCAAATATTACTTTGATGATAATATTATTACCTAAATTTTGAAAATCTCAATAAAGAAAATCCAAAAAATTAAGACGTAATTTATTTTCTAACATAGAGATGTGAGATATGATCTCTGAGTCCGCACAAAAAAATTTTAATAGTCTGGGTGGTCAAAGCAGATATTTGGAGACAAATTTCAATAAAGAACAGCCAGATTTTTCATTGTCTACAATCCCTTTACATGAAAAAGGTCATTTCCCACATGCTTATTTTTGAAAATAAATTTTGTTTTGGTATTTTATTTAAATTTCTTGATTTTTCTTTTTTATATTTTAAACATTTTTTTATTTTTTTTTATTTTTCAATATTTCTTCCTCATTGTTCCCTTTCCATGTTATGCACTGCTGACAAGCTCAAATGAGAGCGAAACATCGATGTCCAGTGCTACAACCTTTTTTATGTATTTTTTTATAATTTCCTAATTTATCAAGAAAAAAAAACAAATATTTATTTTTTCCATATCTAATTTTTTGTCTTCTATTTTTCATTATTTCTATTCTATGTAAAGTAAACTAACCTATTAATTTGTGAACTGTCATGAAGTGACGTTTGCAATAAATTTAAATATCACGTAGTCGCATTTCAAAAACTGTTTAGAAAATTGTCAACAAACCATAAACATTTAAATATTTCCAAACTGGGCCGAAGAAATGTTAAATAAATTAAAAAAAACATTAGAACTCTTTGTTGACTCGAAATGGTAAACAATTAGTTTTCTTATTATACAGAATGTTTACGAACATTGGTGACCTAGATCTGGGGCATCCTAACCCTTTTTTTCATTGTCATTGGTCCTTTACGCTAGTGCCGTGATTTTTTTTTAATTTTATTTTTTTACAGAAAAGGCCATTCTTGTAAATTTCTCGTAAAATGGACCATTTTTAAGGAAACAACATATACAGACATTAATGTTAAAAAAACAACAAATTTCACTCGATTATATATTATTGCATTCAAATCATAATAGAAACCCTAAAATAACACATCTTTATGACTGTAGCCACACCTATACGCTCCTAATATCTACAGATTCCGTATTTTTGGTTTGGTCAGTAAATCAGTCTAGTCTTTGGGTCAGTACTCCATCTAATATAAAATCTCTAACTTAACTGAGTGACTGAACCTGCGAACCTAGTTAATTAAAATAGCAACTATAGGTGCACCGGATTCTGCGAATGAACTAGGTGCAAGAGAACAGGTCCGCGGTTCGCTACCCATCTCTAGTAAAATCCCAATTAAAATTGAAGGGTGCAGGCAAAAAAAGCGAAAAGTCAAAATAAGTAGTTTTAAGAGGTAGATTCTCTATCATTTTTCTAATTATTTCTTATTTCTTTAATAAAAGAAAACGAAAATGTATTAGAGCTCGATTGTTTCTAATTTTGTGCATTTTTAACAAGTGAATTTAAATCAAATGAAACTTTACACCGTTGGCTAGCAGATGATGCAGGTAACTCTATTTTGGAAAAAATTGACTTATGATCTTCTTTGCCTGTACACTTCAATTAAGTACTAAAATTAACGGTGGAAATTAAACAAAAAAAGTCTCAATTCATTTGCAACTCGCAGTTCATTTTTTAGAATATTCTTAAGGATCATTTGTATTTTAGGTCCAAACCACAAACCCGATCATCCCTCGTGACCTCCGCTAAAAACGTATTCAATTTCCATTTGGGTACAGCAGCGATTGGGGCTCTCATTTTGGTACTGACGAGAATGATCAAGGTCATTCTTTTACTTCTGACAAAGAACGAAAGGATGAGATATCTCATAAATAGCTGTTTGTCCAATATAGAATCGGTTCTTAAATTTTTTTCCAGAAATGCTTACATCCTGACAGGTAATTTCGTAGTTTCGCTGTAAGTTAGGATGATGATGTCAGATTGTGGTACTACACTATTGACTTAAGTACTCTTATACAACCTTAGACCATATGTACTGATGGTATGTATGTATGTATGTACTGATGGTATGTATGTATGTATGTATGTATGTATGTATGTATGTATGTATGTATATATGTATGTATGTATGTATGTATGTATGTATGTATGTATGTATGTATGTATGTATGTATGTATGTATGTACGTATGTACGTATGTACGTATGTACGTATGTACGTATGTACGTATGTACGTATGTACGTATGTACGTATGTACGTATGTACGTATGTACGTATGGACGTATGTACGTATGTACGTATGTACGTATGTAGGTATGTACGTATGTACGTAAGTGCGTACGTGCGTATGTACGTATGTACGTAGGTGCGTACGTACGTACGTACGTATGTACGTATGTACGTATGTAGTACTTATGTACTTATGTACATATGTATGGTATAAGGGGGTATAAGGATACAACAGTGTAGTAAATTTGACGTCACCGTCACTTGAAGTGTACATACAATAAAAATGTTTGAACCATTTATATTTCGATTGGAATCTGAAAAATATTAGATAATATACTTGGTTTTTTTTATAGCGCTTCATGGCGAACCCTTCTTCAAATCGGGAAAGAGAGCCGCCAAGCTTATGTATGGTAATTTAAAAGAAGTTGTCGCTTTAAACAGTCTGGGACATTTAGTCCTTATAATGTCGGAGGTGCTAATCGTAATGATCAGCGGTATTATCGCCATTTTTATTTGCATGGTAAGTAAATTATTCCATTGATTTTCTTTAATATTAAAAAAGTAATAGGTTATATTACATTATTTTCTTAAAATTTCGACTGTTTTTAGAAATTTTAAAAAAAGTTAAATACTTGAATTAAAGCCAACATTTTGTGATTTAAATAAAAAGAGAACTGGTCGAATGAAGAACTCAATCATTACCGCAATGCCGAAACTACTGAAGTCAGAAACATGAAATTTGGGCAGTAGATTTCTTTCATGGCAAAGGTGTGCAATAAGAAGGGATTTTTGGAAATTCCTATACTAAAGGGTTAAAAAGGGAATGAAACGATGTTTCGAAATTAGTATAGGACAAGATTAATACTGCATTCTATAACCTAAAATTTTGTGTAAACAATCTATGAAAAAAATAATTGGATACGTGTTTGGTCGATTTTAATGATTCAACCCCACGATAGACTAGTCCCCCAAGACTGTTTTTGATCATTGCGTACTGTGCGCAGGTCAATAATGGGCACAACACGACAGAAGTTGTAGACTTGATAGAACAAGACTTGTCATGCGATGCCATGGCCGTGGAGAGAGAACGTATCAGAGTATGTATCATTGTGGATGTATCTAGCTAGCAGCGTAGGAATATAAATTAATTAGGCTTGATATACAGATTGACAATAAGGTTTTAGTTTTTGCAGTGTTATCACCAATATTACCTCGCTTTATCTTGAACAAGATCCGTAGCAGATAAAAGCAATGATTAAACACAAAGGATTGTATGTATGATTAGATACTTTTATTTACTGTCAATGAAATATATTTCAATTTTCAAAATTTTAATTTTTCCATTTTTACTAAAATTTTGTCTTAAACATTTTTCAAAAGAATTAGCTTTATGGCCTTATTGTCAAACTGAAATGTTTTTATTAATTTTCAAATTTAAATCAGAATAATCACAAATGGGACATTTCTTTATAACACCTGATTTATCTTCTAATGATGTCGACGTAATTTCGTGACTATGTCTCAGATGAAATGAGATCTGATTCTTTTGATTAAAGTTTTTTCAGCAAATGTCACATATATGAATTTAAAGTGGGTTGGTTTAGATTTTAACAAAGGGGCCCTCTTCAGCTGGATGCTTTGTTCTCAGATGTCTTCTTAAATTACTGTTACTAGTAAATGTAGACTTACAACTGAAAATATTTGAGATCTTTTTGATCCATGTTTATTTAGAGAGAAATGCCAATATTTAGAGAGAAATTTTAAGAAAGTTAATGTTTATCTGTATCGTCAATCACTCGTATATTTTCAAACTCACAACATTTCACAAAAGATCGGAAGTTCAGACGGTTAAGTGAAATAAAAAGTATTTGGAAATATTGCCCTTTGCGGTGTTGGCGCGCTTTTACGTCCGCTTTCACGCCTACCACTGGCATGCGCACAGCACGCAATGATCAAAAACAGTCTTGGGTACTAGGCGCTCGTAACTTACGCCAGTATGTCCATGCGCATGTTGTGACGTAGTACGTGATGTAAAAGCCTAGATGTTTACATTATACCGTGCTTCCCGTAGTACGAATAAATTCTATAAAACCGCAAACAAACATATTTAAAAAAAATGCTCGAACCGGTCGTTTTTTATTTCTAAAACCCCACTTCTTCACCCCTAAGAGCTAGCAACCCCAACTTTAAAAATTCAAATAGCAAAGTACCCGTTGCGATACCACGAATAGATCTTTTTATACTGAATGCAACAAAAGTTTTTTTTAATCGGTTAATAAATAACGGAGATATTTGCCAAAGTGTTAGCGTATTAGCAATGTTCTGTATCACATATTTGCTTTGCAATTAACGCAACCTGCGCGTATGGAACGAATTTGCGTCAAAATCTCAGCATACCGGTGTAAATCTATCGTGTTCAACCCCTAAGAGGATAAAAAGGGATGAAAGGGAGTTTTGAAATTACGATGAAACAAGAGTTAATAATTCGTTTGAAAAACTAAAATTTTATGGAGGTAATCTGTGAAATAAATAATTAAACAAGTATTTGGCCGATTTTTAAAATTCAATTCTTAAGTGAGTAAAAAGCTTATCACAAATGGCGTGTAGAAAATTGCCAAATACATTTTATAATCCTAAATTTCGTATGAAGAATATATGAAATAAATATTTTGGTCGATTTTAATAATTGAACCCTTAAGGGTAGCAAAAGGGGTATCACATTTTGAATGTAACAAAATTAAAAAAAGTATTTATAACCTAAAATTCCATATAAAGAATATATGCAAGCAATGACTAAACATGTATTAGATCGATTTTGAACATTCAAGTCTTAAGCTAGGGTTTCCTACAGAACGGTAACGTAAAAGAGCGCCCGTAATGTTACGTCGAGTGATGTCACCTAAAACCGTGCACGTGCTTCTAATAGGCAGTGTTTTCCTACAGAACGTTAGGGGCTACCGCTGCGAAAAAGTACGCCGACCACAATTTCGAAGCGACCGCTGTGTACGGTGAGGATACTGCAAGCACGATTTAATACGTTACATTGCCATTTTACGTTGGAATGTAGCTACTATAATTTATTTAACTTTTTTATTATTATATGCATATGCAGGATGTTTTATATAATATTATATCTCCCTTTTATATTATTCAATTTTTATTAAATAAAAAGTTTGAAAATACCAAATGACATAGAATTTGTTCTTCAATATGATGAAAAATTTCCGTACTTTTCGAAACAATTTTAAAATTTTACAGACATAATCTTTAAACTAGAAGACTAAGAACATATTTAATAAGGAATATGTCAGTTTATAAATTGACATATTTAGAGTTTTTATTCGTGTTTATTGCAACATTACATTCTGAAGAATTTTTTGTTGAAAATTTTGTCAATACCTCAGTCTTCTCTAGGAATTTCAATGTAATGTAAACAATATTTAGAAATAATTACCATAGCAAAAGTCCCTTGGCCTGCGGGGATTCTGATGGTTCTAAACAAGCAATTACGAGTATAAGAACAAATCTGTTCTGAATCATTAGAGGTTATCAATTTTAGAAAGAAATTTTGTCTTGCAAAACAACATACTTTATACGTTCATGAGACAGATTTTTAGTTTTCAGCTACGTTGCCAATTAAAAAAACATCATGACCAAAAATGATTTTTGCCGATCAAAAAACCTCTAAATACCCTAAAGCTAATATAGTTTGTGACTACTAAAAAAATTATAGAAAGTTAGAACAATACAGCTCGAATCGTGACAATTTTACAGCCCTAGTCTCGGCCGACGTACTCTACTGCAACGCTTTTCTTACTTTACATCAATGTTCACCGTCAAGGCGACCGTTCTGTCCTCCACCGTTGCGTGGCATAAAGCGGCGGTCAAATAACGGCCGTTCTTTTACGTTGCCGTTTGGTAGGAAACCCTAGCTTTAAGGAAGTGAAAAATCTGTAACTGAATAAGGAAGAGCATGTAAATTCGACGACGAAGGGGTATCAGCTCTCGGAGTAGTTGTTTCTTGTGGATCGGGCTTCAAATATTTAAATTTTTACCACCGTAAATTATTGATGAAACGTCTATTCATGTTAAAAAAAAATGTTTATATATTTAAATTTTTTATTTTTAAGTATTTCTTCCTGATTGTTCCCTTTCCATGTTTTGCACTGCTGACGAGCTCAAATGAGAGCAAAACTTCGATGTCCAGTGCTACAACCTTTTTTATCATAATTTATCAAAAAAACAAATTTTTTTCAAATCTAATTTTGGCCTTCTATTTTTCATTTTTTCTTATTTTATGTAAAATAAACTAGCCTATTTTTTGTCAACTGTCATGAGGTGACGTTTTAAATAAATTTAGATATCACGTAGTCATATTTCAAAAAGTGTTTTAGAATATTGTCAACACACAATAAAAATTTAAATATTTCCAAACTGGGTCGTAGAAATAATAATAGTCCACCATGAAGAATCAATCTAAATATTTAAAATGCTCCTGCTCCAATGCTGTATTATTTAAAACTATTTTTGTTCTGACTGGGTATTTACCTGAGAAAGCCATAGTCCTAGTCTCATTTGTTGATATTTACATGTCGTATTCTTGGCAGATATTTTGTAAGGCATACATGTGTCTGTGTAGATGGTTTTCTGTTTCTGCAAAAAGAACTAGGTCATCGGCATATAAAGGGGAATTTAAGATGATATACCGATCTAGGTATATTCCTATAAAACGTTTCATTTTCCATTCTGTTATAATGTTGTCTATGTATATTTTGAAGAGAGTTGGCGATATGCAGCAGCAAAATTCAAAGTTTCATGAAAAAATAAAAATTTTAAGAAAAGGTATAATTTTTTAAAAAGTCGAAAATTTAAAAGGTCAAAGTTTTCAAAATGGATCGAAATTTTGAAAAAATATAGACATTTTGAAAAAATATAGAAATTTTAAAAAAATCCATACTTTAAAAACAGCTTGGAGAAAACGGTCAAAATTTTGATAATAGAAAGTCGAAATTTAAAAAAAAATTGCAAATTGTGAAAAAAGTGGAACTGAAATTTTTAAAAAAGTCAAAATTTAAAGATCATATTTACAAGAGTTGAAATTTAGAAAATCAAAATTAAAAAATATATAATTTTCAATAAGAAGGGGATTTTCAAAGAAATAAAGAGAAATTTTCCAAAAAATTCGAAACTTCGGGGAAGTCAAAATTTTGAAAAACGGTGAAATTTTCATAAATTTTTAAAAAAGTCGAAATTTGTAAACTAGGGGGAGATTTTGAAAAAGGTTCAGATTTTCAAAAAAAAAACCGAAATTTTCAAAAGTTCGAATTTTTCAAATAACAGTTGAAATTTAAAGAAAAAGTGAAAACTTCGAGAAAAGGTTGAAAATTGGAAAAATGAAACTTTCAAAGTGAAAATTATGAAAAGGATCGAAATATTCAAAGTTGAAAAAAATAAAAAATCCAGGATAGTTGAAACAACAAGAAAAAATGTCTAAAGTTCGGTAAAAAAACACTATTTGAATTAAAATCCAATTTTCTAAAAGGTCAAAATTTTGAAAGATTCGAACTTTCAGAAAAGTATAATTTTCCAAAAAAGGTAGAATTTTTCCAAAAAAAAAATTAATTTTCCAAAAAAAATTAAATTTTTCAAAAAAATCAAGGTTTTCAAAAAAAGTAAAAACATTTTGAAAAAAAATGAAAATTTTAAAAGTCAATATTTTGAAACAAAAATAAAAATTTTCAGAATATTCGATAAAAGTAAAAATTTAAAAAAAAGTTGAAATTTTCAAAAGTCAAAATGTTTAATGGCTCAAGATTTTTAAAAATAAGCCGAAGCTTGAGAAAACGTCGACATTTTTAAAGAAGTTAGAATTTAGTAAAAACTGAACTTTCAAATTTGAAATTTTTAAAAGAAGTCAAAATTTTCACAAAATGAAAAAATGGACATTTTTAAGTTTAGAAAAACGAAATTTAAATGATATGTTGAATTTAAAAAAAGTCAATATTTCAAGAAAAAAATGAAATCTTAATAAAAGCGGAAATTTTGAAAAATCGAAAATTGCAAATTAAGTAAAAATCTTCAAAAAAAGGTAAAGATTTTCAAAAAAAGTAAAAATATTGAAAAAATATTGAAATTTTTTAAAAAAGCAAAAATATTTTTGAAAAGTGGTTTTGCGTTAAAACTTTGAAAAAAGTGAATATTTTTGATAGTTGAAATTTTTATAACTGAAATTTTGTAAAAAACTGAAAACTTTCAAATAAGGTGGAAATTTTTTTAAAAAGCAAGTTTTTTTAAAAACGTGAAAACTGAAAAATGGCAAGTTTTAAAAAAGTTAAAATTTTGAAAAAAGTTAATATACATACAGTCGACTCCCGCTAAAGTTGCGCCCGTTAAAACTGTCCGCTCGTTAAAGTTGTCAGAATTCGATCGTTGAAGTTGCGCGGATATTCCCACACTCTAATTTTCGATCAACAAATTGTACTTTCGAGTTTTAGCGCCACTTTTTAATAATCCACTCAACTGATCAAGGAACAATAAAACATATATATTTTTCTACAATGGAAGGGATAACGGGAAGAAGCAACTTTAACGGTCGATCCGCTACGGTGAACGCAACTTTAGAGCGAGTCTACTGTGATACCTAAATAATATAATATACAGAATGGACCATAAGTAATGGTACACAGAGCAATGGTGGATTTTTCGAATAAAAATAATGTGATTTAGCTAGATTTACCTTATACCGAAAGTTGATATTAACAGAGATACAGGGTGTCAAAGCTGAAAAAAAATTCGATTTTTTCTTATAACTATTAAATGAATTGTAATATGGTCACGAAATTTGGCACAAGGGGGTTTCATAAGTCGAAAAACTCTAATTTGCTAACGTATTACCAATAGCTGATAGGGGGCGCTACCTGCGATATCCTGCATAATTCTAAATCATCATAACTTTTTTGTGCACCCACGTATATTAATTTTAAATGGGTTATTTTATTTCTCCATATTTTTTACGTAAAAAAGGTGTACTTTCTGAAAGTTTATAGGAGCAACCGTTTCCAAGATATTTGCCTTTAAAGCTTGACGTGCCTTGGTTTTAAATTACTAAGATATTAAATTTTCGAAGTTTAAAAAAAAAGTAATAATAAGACAGTCTTGAAGCTAATTTATGTCAAATATTACTTTGCTGATAATATTATTACCTAAATTTTCAAAATCTCAATAAAGAAAATCCAAAAAATGGAGACGTAATTTATTTTCTAACATTAGAGATGTCAGATATGTTCTCTGAGTCCGCACAAGAAAATGTTAGCAGTTTGGGTAGTCAAAGCAGATATTTGGAGATAAATTTCAATAAAAGACAGCCAGATTTTTAATTGTTTACAATCCCTTTACATGAAAAAGGTCATTTCCCACATACTTATTTCTGAAAATAAATTTTGTTTTGGTATTTTATTTAAATTTCTTTTAGAAATTTAAAAAACATGTGTAATAATAATGTTAGTAGAGTAATATTTGATATAAACTAGTTTAGAGTTAGTTTTATTACTTTTGTTTTGAAACCTACTGCGAAAAGTTCACATTTACATAACTTAAAACAAACGTACGGCAAACTTTGAAGGCAAATATCTTCAAAACGGTTGCTTGTATCAACATTTAGAAAGTATCCCTTTTTTTTCGTAAAAAATGTAGGTAAATAAATATATTTATTTAAAATAAGTGTACATGAAGGCACAAAAAAGTTATGATGCTTTAGAATAATACAAGATAGCGCAGGTGGCGCCCCCTTCGAGTTACGACAATCTATTAGCAAATTAAAATTTCTTAATCAAAGAAACTTCCCTGTGCCAAATTTCTTGTCGATAGTGAAATGTGTTCATCAGTTATGCGAAAAAATCACTATTTTTTTTAACTTTGACACCCTGTATCTCTGTTAATATCAACTTTTGGTATAAGGCAAATGTGGCTAAATCACGTTATTTTTATACGAAAAGTCTACTCTTGCTCTATGCACCATTACTTATGGACCACCCTGTATATTACATATTTTCGAAAGTTAAAATCTTCAAAAAAGTAGAATTTTAAGAAAAAGTAGAATTTTACGAAAAAGGTGGTAGATTTTCAAATAAGGTGGAATTAAAAAAAAGATCGATATTTTTTTCAATAAAATAAAAATTTAAAATTTTCAGAAAAACATAATATTTCAAAATAAGTGAAAACTTCTAAAAGTTCAAAAATTTTTGAAATTTGTAAAAAGTCAATGTTTTTAAAAATGTTAATAGTTTTAAAAAAGCAGAATATTTCAAAGAAAGTAGAAATTTACGATAAAATAAAAATTTAGAGAAAAAGACAAAATTTTGAAAAAAATTTTTAGCAAGCACCAAAACTTTTAAAAAAGTGGAAATTTTGAGATAGTTGAAATAAGACAAAATTTCGCGAAAAAGTTTAAAATTAAAGAAAAATTGGAAAATATGAAAATGAAAAATTTAAAATGTCAAAATTTTCAACTAAGTCGATATCTTCATAAACGTAAAAACTAACAAAATTAAAATTTCAAAAAAAAGTTGAATTGTGAAATTTTTTCAAGGGCTCAATTTTCAAAAGCAGAAATTCTAGAAAAGTTGAAATATTTAACTGGGTAAACTTTTCAAAAAAAAGTCAACCAACTATTTGAAAAAGTAACATAATTAAAATTTAAAAAAAAGTTTTATATTATTTTTTAAAAAATTCAAATTTAAAATTTTGAAGAAAAGAGTGTAAATTATTTATCAAAGAATCTTTTTAAGTTGGAATTTCTCAACACTCAACAGAAAGTCAAAATTTCGAAAAAAAAGATATTTTTTTTTAAAGTCGAATTTATTAAAAAATAAAAATCAAATTCAACAATTCAAGAGAATTAATGTTCTCAAAAGTCCAAACTTTCAAAAAATTCAAGTTCAAAAAAAGAAATAAAATGTTTTTTAAAAATCAAATTTAAAAACAGTCAGACTTGTAAAAGAGTTCAAATTTCGAATTAAAATTTCGAAAAAATGTCAACATTTTCCAAAAACTTCAAAATTTCGACTTAAGTCAAAATATCAAAAAAAAAAATTGAGATATTGAAAAGACAATTTTCAAAGTAGTTGAATTTTCCAAAAAAGCAAATTTTAATAAAGACCAAAATGATTTTAAGAAAGTAAAAAAGCCAAAATTTAAAAGAAATTGAAATTTTTAAAGTCAAAATTTCTAGAAAAAATTAAAATTTTGGGAGTCGAACAACAAAAGGTCGACATTGTGAAAAAAGTGGATATTTTAAAATGTCAAAATTTTCGAAATGAGCCAAAAGTTTTAAGAAAAATGGAACTTTTCAAAAAAGTGGGAATCTTCAAAAGGGTGACCCGGGAATCTTTTTTTTTCACATAGAAGAAGGCGCGAGTATCAGCTAGTATTTATATAAATTTCTATGAATTAGATTTGGGAACATTAGTAATGTTATAGTGAGTATACCTTCCAATGAAGTATTAATCAGGTTAAAGTCGAGTATGCCAAATTGACGAGATCTAATAAGATCGAAACCAGGTTTTGGCTTCCAATCTATGAATCTGATAAATCTGCCCACCTATTGATCTATGCTTTAGAATAAATTGTCAGTTTTTATATATAATAATTAGCTAATAGTAGATTTAGCAATGATCGCTGTGATTTCAGGCTACTGGGGTGACGTACTATATGGCACCCGCCTTGATTTGCGCTTATGCAGCAGCTCTGATTGTTTCCTGCTTCTTCAGCGTCTATAAGGTAGGTTATTCCACTTAAATAAAATTTTAAAGCAACAGAAATGTGTGTTTTAGTCCTCCGTTGATACGATCTTCATATGCTTCTGCGAGGATACTTTGCTTCACGATGGCATGACCAAGCCTTACGCCATGCCAAGAGGTCTGATGCAATTCATTGAAGATTCCAAAGCTGTATTGAACAGTAAATAAGAGTAACATTATTCCCTATTCGTAATTGTGAAGAAGCAAATTTTGGTTGAAATGAAACGCTATAATGGATTATATAGAAGTACTACAAATTACAAAAACTGCCGTCTTTTCTATTTTTTTAATGTTTTAAATCTGAAGTTGATTTAATTTGATAAAAATGTATGTAATGTGTATTTTTAATAAAAACACCTTTAGTGAAACGTTTTATGAATATACTAGTAGTGCTCCCAAAGTTCTTTAGACGAAATCTATGGAGCCACGTGACAGTTCTCAAGGAACTCTTATAACTTTAAAAATGGTGTACTTCCCACTTCCCATACAAACTCAAGTCTCTTATTTTACCCCCTTAAGGGCTGAATTTCCAATAACCTTTAATTATAAACAGTAGCCTAGACACGAATTTTTATATTTCTTATTTCAAAAACTTCCATACAAATTTTCATCCCATATTTGACACCCTTAGGGGAGGATTTTTTCCATTTCTTCACAAAATTTCTAGTTTAATAGTTCATCTTTTAAATTGACAAATTAATCATTTGAGGGAAATTTTGACAGTTTCCGTTTACTTAAGTTTAGATTTTAATTTTGCATCGCAGATCTTTTCCCGGTAATTTAAGAAGGGCTTTTTAAATTCACTCGTGACTTACTGAAATGCTTATTTTTTATTTTTAATATTTCGCTTAAAATTTCAATTTTTTAAATAATTGTTATTTTATTTTCTCGACATCGAATTTATAGAGGTTTTTAAAATATCGAGGTTACATTTTTCGAAAATTTTGAAAATACAGTAAAACTTCTCCGTAGCGACCACCAAATATTGGTGGCGCTACAAAAGGACGCGGACATTTGGGCGCGCGACAATAGGACGCTGACATTTGGACGCGCGAAAAAGGTCGCGAACATTTGGTCGTACGACAAAAGGACGAGGGCGACAAATGGTCTCGGGATAATTGAACTCACGAAATAAGGTCGCATGTAAGTAGAATGTTATAGCCAGAAGTAAATAAAATAGATTATTTAAATTATACAGGTTTAACCTCAGGTGATACAAAAAAATGGCGCACACTAGGCGATTTTGTTTTCTTTTTTGTCACTTTTTGCATGTATTCAACTTGATGTAGGGTCTTTTTAAAAGGGTGTACGAAATAAAATTTTATATTTTTAAATAGAAAACCAAATATATTTGGTAATGGGCTATACAGCAAGAGAAAATACCATTAAATGTTAAATAATTTGAATTTAGGCTTGTGAATGGTGGTAACTTTAAACACGTTAATTTAAGCTGTTTTATTTTAATTATTATAATATTTTGTTTGTTATGCTAGCGTTTCAACTCGTTTAATCACACAGAACAAGTAAAATGAAGGGTAGAGCCAAAATAAATAGTTTTGAGAAAAGCCAGTTCTAAGATGTAGATTGTCTATCATTTCTTCATTATCACTCCTAACTTGGTGGTTCTAGACCAAATAAAACTTTACTCCATTGGTTAGCAGATGATGCAGGTAACTCATTTTTGGAAAAATTTGACTTATATCGCCTTCTTTGCCTGCACCCTTCAAATATTTTTTATAATTCTAAATCAGCATAACTTTTTTGTGGACCCACGTATATTAATTTTAAATGGGATATTTTATTTCACCATATTTTTTACCTAAAAAAGGTGTACTTTCTGAAAGTTGATACAAGCAACCGTTTCCAAGATATTTGCCTTTAAAGCTTGACGTGCCTTGGTTTTAAATTACTGAGATATTAAATTTTCGAATTAGGTTTGAAAAAAAAGTAATCATAAGACAGCTTTGAAACTAATTTATGTCAAATATTACTTTACTGATAATATTATTACCTAAATTCTGAAAATCTCAATAAAGAAAATTCAAAATATTAAGACATAATTTATTTTCTAACATAGAGATATCAGATATGATCTCTGAGTCCGCACAAGAAAATTTTAATAGTTTGGGTGATCAAAGCAGATATTTGGAGATAAATTTCAATAAAAGACAGCCAGATTTTTAATTGTTTACAATCCCTTTACATGAAAAAGATCATTTCTCACATACTTATTTTTGAAAATAAATTTTGTTTTGGTATTTTATTTAAATTTACTTTAGAAATTTAAAAAATTTGTGTAATAATAATGTCAGTAAAGTAATATTTAATATAAACTATTTTACAGTCAGTTTTATTACTTTTATTTTGAAACCTACTGCGAAAAATTCATATTTATATAAGTTAAAATAAACGTACGCCAGACTTAGTAAGGCAAATCTTTTGAAAACGGTTCGTTGTATCAACATTTAAAAAGTATACCTTTTTTACGTAAAAAATGTAGGTAAATAAAACTATCTATTTAAAATAAGTGTACAAGAAGTCACAAAAAAGTTATAATGCTTTACAATAATACATGGTAGCGCAGGTGGCGCCCCCTATGAGTTTCTGACAATTTGTTAGCAAATTAGAATTTCTTGACCAAATAAACCCCCCTATGCCAAATTTCTTGTCTATAGTGAAATGTGTTCATCAATTATGCGAAAAAAATCACAATTTATTTTTCAACTTTACACCCTGTATCTCTGTTAATATCAACTTTGGTATAAGGTAAATGTGGCTAAATCACGTTATTTTTATACGAAAAATCTACTCTTGCTCTATGTACCATTACTTATGGTCCACCCTGTATAATTGATTAATTATGAAAAACATTATTGTTCACTTATTCTTCCGCTCATGGCAAACTGATGCCATAACAACATAACCTCAACTTTTCTTCATATCTTTTGAATAACTTGTCGTTGGCGATCCTAAGGACATCTATCAAAATTATCTTTTAGGTACCTGCTAGATGTCAGTGATCTGTCGACTAAGAAAAGTTATCTAAATCTTAACATTTCTGTGGCTCTAAAGTCATCGCTATAATGATATCTTCAAGATATTTTTCTGATTTAGGTGCTGTACGGGAACCTATTTGACTGGTGTTGCAATTAAAAGGGTGTCAACACTAGCAAAACTAAACAAAAAATAGTTAAAATTAAAATTAAATAATTTACATTAACTTAAATATTCAAAATAACCGTCATTCACAAGTCAAAATTACTTATCACTTATTATTGACGTTTGCGACCAAATGTCTGCGTCCTTTTGTCGCGCGACTAATTGTTTACGATCTTTTGTCCTAGAACCCCAAAGATTTCATGGAAATTTGGCCGCTAGGAGTGGTAACTGCTTTGGAGGGAAAAATGAAATAAATACACTAGTTTTACCACAGTTAATTCAGTAAAAGTATGTCTACACATATTATACTTTTTGGATTTAAGACAGCTTCTATTTGATTAATTATGCCAAGTATTCAATAAGAAAACTATATTGTATTTCAGTAACTAATATAGGAGAATACGAGGGTAAATCAAATATGAATCGAAAATTGTTTTTAAAAATTTATTGGTACAAGATACATATATGAAAGTTATTAACTACTTTTGTACACAATCTCCTGATTTTGTTATATATTTTTCCCAACGGACTGGAAGTTTTTTAATGCCATCATCATGAAAAGAAGGGAGGCGTGTTTGCAGCCAATTGTGCACAAACGTCTTCAACAGTAGAATCATCATGGAATCGCTCACCTCCTAGAGCTTGTTTCAGCGACCCAAACATATGATAATCCCATGCTGATAAGTCGGGACTCTAAGGAGGGTGTTCTAATGTTGCCCAATGCATTTCCTCTAATTTTTGATGTGTCAGATTGGCTGAGTGGGAGCGACATTTCTGACCGAAAATTCGCGCCTCTTCCGACGATATGCACGTTTTGCTTTATCCAATAGCTGGCAGTAGTAGGCAGCATCATCTTCCAAAAGGCATTGAACAGCGTTAATCTTGTCCGCAGTCACATTGGTCCGAGGACAACGGACATGGGGTTCATTTTCAACTTGAGTGCCTCCTTTCAAAAATTTTTTGTGTCATTCATACACTTGAGTTTTCTTCAAACAAGTATCCCCAAACTATGCTTCTAGTCTACGAACATTTTCGGCGGGCTTTACAGTTTCAACGGCAAGAAATTTAATAACAATGTTCTGCGCAACGTGCGAATGAACCTCTTACTCACTCAAAATTTTCGGCGGGCTTTACACTTTATAACTGACGAACGGCGAAAACGGAATTTGCTTGATATCATTCACGTGATATGACGCGGACGCCACTTATGCAAATAGAGCAAATATTTTTCCCCCAGAAAATGCGCTCTAATGTCTAGTTATTATCTACTGAAATTTAAAAAAATATATTTCGAACGATTTCTGTGTATTTAAGGAAAAGCCAAAATTTTGCTTAATTTTCAACACCCTGTATCTTAAAAATAAAGCGGTTTCGGACCTATGTTGATATAAACTTTTTTTCTTAAAATCGTTCACAGATTAATTATGCTCCTTCAGTATTAGCATCTTATTGGAAAACACCCTGTATATATTTTTTTGTAATATTCGATAAAAGTTGTTTAAGCATTTTCTTTTAGAACAGTCCCTTTCACATTATATAGTTTCACTGAGAAGTTCCTTTTATTATATCTTTCAGCTTCTAAGGGGAAATATATCAGCGGAAAGAGGTTATCAGGAACCGCGTAAGTCCGACTTTGCGTAAGTCGAGGTATTACTATATCATATTTCTTTACTTTCGTGACAATTTCAACTTATTTTTGATATATGATTAATAAGAAATTTAAAAGATTATTTAAAATCATCTCATGACATCAACATAAACAAAAAACTATTAAGCTAAATTCGCTAAATCCTATTCAAGAAATATAAAAATAAAAAATAGCATGTTAAAAACTTTGACATACGAGTAGATAAAATTTTAAAAAATAATTAAGGAGACATATAAATGGAAAAGTTGGAAGGAAATTATTGGATTCGCATTTGACAGAGGCTAAATAGACTGAAGTTTGAAGCTTCTCGCAACGCGCTTTTATTCCTTAACAGACCTTTGCGAAGATAAAATCGGTTTTTTTTAGCAAATAAGCATTACATATGAGATGATGTATTGTGGAACACTGTCGGAACAAAAGTGGACCTATTGGTGAAAAAAAATCAAGAGTTTCGTTCTTTGGGTAGGTAAAAATGAAATATATAAATATTCAATTGAATCGGTGAGATTAAGAACAATACAAGTCCAAAATTTTATATTTTTATCTATCATAGCCATTTTGTTTTAAATATGAAGCTGAATCGAATCAGTAGAAAAACAGTAGTAAAGCCATATATGTAATACTTCTATATGGCCAACTCCCTATTCTCTTAGCGAATTTATTCCGCCCAAATCGGATAAAGATGGAACATGGGCGATTGGAGAGTATTGCGCATGAATGAACGAAATGCGCCAATCGCTATGCGCGGGTTAAACCGGTGTTTGTGTTTGGCCGGACACAGCTGAGTTTGGCCATGCACAGATGATTTGTAACACCTGCGCATTGTGACTCATCACCGCTCGTGAAGGTCAGCGAGAAAGAGAAGTCTTTCCCACAAGAAACGAGGAACTGGATATATAGAACTATTATATATATGAGTAAAGTCACCTTGTTAATGCCCTTTCCAGAGTTTGTTGCACTGCATTGAGTATTCTCAACATATGGCTGTTTGGAATGATTTTTGATCGGGCCTAGCTGCTTTAGTGGCATTTGGCTGAAAAAAATTAATCAAAAGATATGATCCTATATACCTTCCAGGTAAATATGAGGCAGTGACTGAGAATTCTAGAAAAAAAAACACTTACTGTAAACTATCACTTCATATAGACCCATCTATTTGATTTAAAGAATTGTGGTCTCCAAACTAAACAAAATCTGTAGAATAATAGTAAATAAAATAAATAAAACTTATACAACAGTTTGTGTGCGGTGCATTATTTCCAAGCTATGTTAAATGCTTAGATTTTAATGATTAATTCTTATTCTTTAAAGTTACCAAAACAAAATCAAATTTTTACCATTCAAGTCTGTTTTCAACCAGTGCCACTTAACAAGAAGAAATTGAATGATATAAAACATATTATAATGAAATACATGGAGGGAGAACAGTAAGAGTTTTCTTATTCTATAATATCATGGGGAACCACTAATTTGGAGAATAGTGATGATGCTGGTAACTAAATCTGATTATTTTTGTTTAATAAAATGTGCTATTTACCATCGTATTCTTATTTTTTTATGCAAATTTAACGCAAAATTCTAATAGGTACTGTGGTGAGTCGAGTTCTACTAAACTGTTCTATTTCCTCGTTTGTTTATTTAATTGAATTTTATTCAATATTTTCTTGAAAATATTAAATCTACAAATACTGTATTATAAAAATTCTTTGTAACATAACGTTTTGCGTGAGAAACAGATTTCTTAGCAGTTAACAAATTAGATAAGGGTTATTTGTTAGACCTGGTTTGTTTCAAGTTTAATTACCTAAACTGAGTAAAATAACATGTTAGTTTTGAAGGACCGCTGAAAGTCCGATATCGTAAATTATTGCACTAAAGCTGTTAGGCCTAGCGCTGACATGCAATTTTCAGTTGCGCAATTGTTTGGTTTCAAGACTGACTTCTATGGGTTTATATGGTAGCGCGCTCACATGCAACTAAAAGTTGCAGCAACTAAACAGTTTGTGTTTTGTCACAAACTAAACGATTGCAAAACTACCTGCAACTGGTTTGTATCGCATTGAGTTAAATGCAATGGCGCTGACTTGCAACTGAAACCATGCAATTTGTACAATATGATCATCGCAGACGACTGAGGGTGTAATTTAATTTCTAGGTGTAAAGTACTATACTTCTAACATTATTAACTTATATTAGGGTATAATGTTATTTCTTTGTGTAGAAATTTTAAACTTGTTGCATCAATTGGTTCCGGTAATAATGTTGAAGTACTCTTGTTATGTATAAGCTTGATAACCCTTGATTTTTGTTCCATTGCCACTATTCTCGTAATTCGAGGCGAGGGTAATTTTGAGTACAAGAAAGAGATTTGGGTTGTAAAACTTCTACAGTTAGGAGATTTGACATAATGAACCATATCGAGCCATTTCCCTTTCAGTTCCTAGAAGATAGTGGTGTTTTTTTTTTATCTTATACAGGAGAAAAAAGGAACTTTGGTATTTCTTAACGTACTTGCAATCACAACGGTTGTCTTGTATCTAATTTTTTGTATTAAACTCATTATATTACTTGTGTGTTTTGTCAAATTAACCACCCATAGAACTTAGAGTAGTTGATGTAAACAGTACGATTCGAATTACTTGACAAGTCGATATGATTTCTCCAGAACCACACGGTAAGAAACAATTTTTATACATATTTAATTTAGAAGCTCTCAATCATATAAAATGAAGTGCTGCACAGTCGCTGTGCTGCGCCACATTAGTGGACAATTAATTTTTTAAATTACCCTACTAATTAGAAATTTCCCCAACTGAAAAAAGGTTTCTTTGACTTTAAACTTCAACTATAAAGTATACAACCTGAACTTTTGTACTTAAGTTATTATTCAATATTCATCCTATTATAGTTCAAAAAAGACCGTATCACAAAAATAAACAAACAAACATTAATTATATTCTGAATGACTTCGCAAGCAAGTCTTCGTGCAATTTATAAAATTGCCCTTTTATTAAATGATGGCTTGTAAGGGGATGTAACCAATATCGTTTCCTAGGCTTTCCTTTTTTTTCTTTTACTTAATTCGAGAGCACATACAGTAGCTAATTCGAAGACGTCCATATTGAAACTAAAAAGTTTCAGTTGCATGTGGGCTCGCCTGCCTGAAACCAAACTGTTTGGTTGCGTAAGTGAGCGCGGTTTACTAGACAACGAACCAAATAGTTCCGCAACTGAAAATTGCATGTCAGCGCTAGGCCTTAAGTGTCAATAACGGAGACCGTAGCAAATCTTTCGGCAAGACCATGTGGTGGTAGACTGGAGGAATTTGACGTTCAAAAAAACGCCCTTATAAACACGTACAATTGTAAGTTATTTAAATTTCAATTATCGAAGTAAAACTTGCAAGATAAAGGGACGACATTATTCAAAAGGGGTTTGCAGTTTGATATGCACTTTAAGAATCCATTTCAAAATTTATTTAAGGGTTAATTTGGATTAGAAATATTTAAATTAGTAGGAATTCTGCATCCTCATGCCCTCTAGCGAGATGCAGAGGATGTCTTTCGGCCCCCAGAAATTAAGGGTAGGGGAATAAAAAGATAAAACACCGTAAAGAAATTTACAGGGTAGTCAAATACTGAACTTCGATGAAATTAGTTTAGAAATTATGGTCAACTTCCGGACTTATAAAAACGAGTACGAAATACGGGAGTTTAAAAAAAACTGCTTCTGTTTGTGCTAATTAACGTGAATGAACACAAAAAAAAACAATTTCTGTTGAACGTGAAGTTCTTGTGCCATTTGTGTGATGTTTGCTACGGAAAAAAAAATAGGCAAGTAAATTTTAAATTGTCCGATGATTTTATTTGATGGTTTTTCGCTCTTATATGATTTAATTAAATTTCCTAAAATTTGAGAAATTGTTATTCCTAATTTTGATCAATATGGGGTTGGGGGGGCGTACACAAAAAAAAAGAGAAAGGAATTTAAAACTTCCACAACAAACCGAATGAATGAGAAAGTCGTTGTTAGAAAATTATTATAGGGCCAAAAACCCTACCGCTGACTGGTGCAACTACCAGTCTCAGTAAAACAAAAAAAAAGAGAGAAAAAAAAACAAACACAAAGAGAATAGAATGAAAAAGACGAAAACAAATAAAGCAAATTTGCTTCGAAAATCTTCTATTTTCTTAAGGTCGTTCTTCGATGTTCTGCTGTTGGAAACTGAGTTTCCAGGGGTTCAAAAAATCAATCACACCCATCACAACAGGCTTGGTAACTAACAGCAGGCATCTATATTAGGATTTGCTGATGATGTACTGTAAGTTCTCGAAACGTGAAAAACAAGGAAAACCGGAACCGGTGTTGTAAGAAGGTTGTCTGAAGAACTTTCCAGACATAGACAAAGTCCCAACACATGTGAACCCCTGGGTGTGCTCCGCGGGAACGTACGCCTTAACACCCTAGAAGGAGTAGTAACCTCTTCTGGTTCTTGTTCTAGTGTACTCGCCCGGTCTGCCTTATCCGTGGGTCCCCTCATCGGTTACACGTCCAAAACAAAAAGGACCCCCTATATAGGCCACGGAGAATTACAACACCGCGCGTCGCGATCGGGAAGCTTTTGCAAAATTACTAATCTATATTCGCATGCCTAGATTTGCTGTCAACATAAATTTACTAACGTAGGCGGACGAGCAGTATCAGCATCAGCTCTCGTTAGGGAGATGTTTTGATGAAAGAAATGAGAACTTCTTGCCAGTTTCCCAGTTTCTATCTTTAATTTCAATGTTTGTTCTAAGTCAAGCTTAGCCAATTTCTGAGCCAGGAAACGCCCCTTCTATTAGACTAGTAGCCGTAGAAGTAGATGTAGTGTTGGAAGGGAAATTCTGCTCAGAAAGTTTCTACGAAATCTGAACAATATTTCTAGTCTATTTTATGACACTGGTTTAAGTTCGAGTGATTGAGTTTGGTATGAGAAAAACAAAAAAAAACAAAACAAAGGAACAAGGTAACAAAGGAAAGAAAGAAAGTGTGAGAGAACGAGAGATCTGTAAGATTGAATCAACATTAAAAATTTGATTTATTACGATAAATCACAACTTCATTTCCAAGCTTGAGCTCCATTTTATCTTAGCATTATCCTTTGGATATTGTTAGTTCAAAGCTTTCAGCAGGAAACTGTATCCTATGTGAAGTATGCTTGAATATAGAAACGACAAAAACACAAGAATTTGGGAATAAAAAACAGACACCTGAAAATAGTTTGAGAACCTCTGTGTACAAGTAGCGAATACCCACCGATAATCAGGTACAAAGTTAGCTGCATTTGGTTTGAAAACCTTTGAGTACAAACTAAATGGCTCAACTGGGGAAAGCATTCCACTTATTAGCGTTAAGATAAACTTTGGGAAATTTATAACTGACCTACTATATATGAGCGAAAGAGTTAAACAAAGAATGTCAGATTACTTGTGCGTAATGAATTCTCTTAATTTTCTAAAGAAATATTTCTCTCAAATCTGTGTCCAGCAAATTTAAACAAGTTGAAACAAACAGGTTCACTTTATTTTGTTGTATTATGTTTAAGAACACTTGAGAATCACAAACTTGAAATTTTGTTGATTTATTTGTTGACCTATTGTAATAAAACGTTGAGGTCAATTGTTGTTTGAATTTGATAACACTTCTCTGTCGACTCTACGAAATGGGGTTACAATTTAATAGAATAAAATAATTTTAAACACAACGTAGACAAATTGGGTCCGAAAATCGAAGGTAAATTATTCTTCGAACATTTTTAAAGATGAGCAAAATTCGACAATTTTGAAAAACTGCATAGAATCATTGGTCCTGGTCGCTCATCACATTTGGTGCCGTGACCAGGATACAATCACGACAGCTGCTCATCACAGTACCAATATTGAGATTAAGAAGAGTACAAGTGCAGATTTGTTTTTTGTGGATATTAAAAAAATGAATGAACTAATAAATTTAATTTTTTGTTTGTGCCCAAAGAAATACACTAAAACTTGTCTGTACATACTAAACCTGTAAGAAGCATAACAAACTAAATAAACATATTTTCCCAGCATCCAAACATTTGGATTTGTACTGTTCTTAATCTCACCGATTTAATTATTGATGTGTGCAAATAACCGTTTCATTGCAATCATCACATATTTGCAGCAGGTTTAACAATATTGTGCACACCTGTCTCTTATTGAAAGTTTCATCTAAATCGATAGAACCGTTAGCGAATAGTTTAACATTTTAAATTTGACTTAATTCGGCAGTATAAAGAGTACGCGGACACCGAGTTCTCTCTTCCCCGCATTTTACATTCAACGGTTCCCATGCTACGAGATGGAAGCGTTTAGTCCATTTAGCCTCTGGCATTTGAATTTATCAGCATAACAACATGCAACGAAAATTAAGTAAAAGAGGAGAAAGGAAGCGGCAGTCAAAACTTAAGTGACAATATTTTAAACATGTTTTTCTCAAAAACTGCCACTAAAGCATTAGTTTAACAATATAAACAAACAACACCCCTTATACAAACATTATGTCTAATTTCAAACATGTTTATTTAAATTTTTACATAAATTTAAGGGCTGAGTTTGATCCATTACTATGTACTTAATGCGGTTTTAAATTTCCCATAATTCATAGAAAAATACGCATTGTTTGAAAGAAGGGTTGATTTATTCTTGGTCATAAAGACTTTATGACCGTTATATAGGAGAGAATTTCCATGTAATTTTGCTAAATAATATAAGTTAAAGTGACTGCGACCGGTTTGGAGAGATTCCGTTAGAGGGGGGTACCTTCTTAGAGAAGTTGGCATTTTAACAAGCTCAAAAGTGACCGTTGCGGGGGGTGGCCATATTAAGTTTTACTGTCATTTTTCACACATTTTGAGCTGTACCGTTGAGAACATTATTAAAGAAAAATATTCTAGGATCCTCAGAGGTAGCTCTTTCAAATGATACCTCAAACGATATATTAACTCAATCTTGATTTTTGACTGACTAAATTAACCCCTCATTTTATTATAAAATGTTTTCTTTTTATTGATCGTGGACTGGCGTTATTTACGTGGGTCACTTAGAACTAACGCTGTGCAAAATTTCAACTTCCTACGTTACATAGTTTCCAGAAAAATCTGGATCGACACGAGAGTAAAATTATATGGGTTTCGTTTTTTCCTTTTAGGGCACGGAACCCTAAAAACCTAAACCCACTAGAAACTGAACCGTTATTTTAGCCGGAATGAACCGAAACGGGTTTGTTTTAATTTAATAATGATAAAAATAACAGTTGTAACTATTTATAGCGGTTAAAAAAGACGCCGGTTTCCAGATAATTCATTTATGGGTTACACTCATGGGGGGGTTTGATCCCCTTGATCTCTACTGTCTGCGCCACTGGTGCTCACAATTACACAATTCGCAAAAATTTAATTAGCGCTAATTATAAGATATAAAACGTACAATCAAATGGAATAAATGTTTATTTCTCATTAATTTTATACGGACTATTGCCGTCTTTATTTGCAGCTTTAATTTTTTGCCAATACGAGACAAAGAGAGAACCAAACTGATCTATAATGAGATACCCAATTCTTGGTAGCGACGGACGGTTACGTCACTGCGCGAATTTCATCGACGTCGCGTCGCATAACCAGCTAGCGAAATCGCCCATAGTCTCGACTTTCAAAACATTTCCGGCTGGTATAGTTGGTGCAAACTCGTTTTTTATAGAAGTGAATATTTTTAGTGTTCTAAGGCACTTTATTTGTAAGTAAAATACATTACAATCTTAATCGTGCTCTTAAAAATTTTTTATTTTGGTTTTTTTTTATCCGGCCAATCGCCTCACTTTAAAAGAATCATTTGCGTGTTTATTCAAAATATTTATAACCGTAACTTTGACTTACAACATATTATGTACTGTTACATATAAGTAATCATAAACAATATTAGGAATAGAAAAATATTTAATTCTTTTTCGCCAGTCTTGATCTTTATCTGAATAAAACGTGTTGGGACGATCTTTGCCTTTTGGACAGAATTAACATTGGCGAGGTTAGGATTGCAAACGTTCCAGCAAAATATGAATTTAGCGCCCACCAAAAGGTTGCAAGTATAAAGTTGGAAACACTTAAACACAAAAATACAAAATGCGCCCCTGCGAGCAAGGGCAAGCTACGACGCTGAGAATTAATCCGCCTAATTGATTTCTCCCAGCCCATCCCCAGGTATTATCCCAAATAATTATACATACAAATAACTGGCGACCTAAACTATAATATTCCTAAGCTTGTCAGCAAAAATATTACACTAGTGGAAAAATTAAAAGATCAAAAACAATCTGGTAATGCTCAATCCCATCACCAACCCTTATAAAGGTAAAAGTTTAATACTATTTCACTTTCACTGCAAAATATATGTCAGAAAAAGCATTATAGCAATAAAATTAAAACCATATGTTGTGTTTAATTATTCATATCATTCTACAGAAAAAAATGACTCTAGGAGTAAATCACCCTTTCCGATGCTTTTTTTTGTAAAATCCCGAGACAAGTCAATTTTATTTTTTTATTTTCTTAATGACATTGCCAAATTCCATAAAATTCAAGGGTGTAAAAGTTGGTATAAAAGAAAAAATTAAACTCATCCCTATTCAAATTAGGGGTTGCTGCAACCCTTTGGCAAAACTGATACGTTTTTAGAAGCACATTCTTGTGGGAAATAAAGTAACAATGGTTTTACAGAAAAAATCCAATTTATTCTTGAGATATTAAAGAAAAACTATTTTTGGGGGTTATCTTTAGGGGGTGGAAGTTCACCACCTAAATCACAAATTTAGCATCTAAAGAAATTGTTGATACATTATTTTGATGACATATCAACATATAATAAGTTAAAGGTAAAAAAATAAATGTTTTGATTCTCCGAGGCTCCGAGGCTCATAAAAATAGGGGTTTTATGTTATTTCATTGTTAATGCAAAATATATGTCAAAATAATCATTATAGAAATAAAATTGAAAACATATGTTGTGTTTTACTTTCCATATCACTGTACAGAAAAAAATTAACTCAAGGGGTAAATCACCCCTTTCAAGGATTTTTTTTGCAAAACCCCGAGACAGGTCAATTTTATTTTTTAGTGTTCTTAATAAAATTGTTAATTTTGATAAAATTCAGTCAAAAGTTGATATATAAAAAAAAAAAATGAAACTCAACCCCATAAAAATTAGGGGTTGCAACTTTTTAACATAACCAATATGTCTTTAGGAGCGCTTTTTTATGAGAAATAACATAGCGTTTGTTTCATCAAAAAATTCCAATTAATTCTTGAGCTATTAAAGAAAAACTGTTTTTTGGGGTTAACTGTAAGGAGTGGTTTCACCACTTAAATCGCCGAGTTAGCATCTAAAAAAAAATACGTGTCCAATGTTTTGTTATGTACTATAACATATCACAAAATGAAAAAAATCGGTGGGGTACACCTCGGGTACTTTCCTTGTTAGTGAAAAATGGTTGTACAGAAAATCTAAATAAACAAATTGTAGGTTTATGTATCTAGTTTTTGGATCTGAACTTCAAAACTTATTGGCAACAGTGGTTTTCAAGTAATTCTAAGAAAATAAATAGGAAGAAGACAGTTTTCTTTTAGACATTTTTTGTCTTTTTTTTTATTTACGGACTTTATAACTTAATTGCCATATGAACCTGATAGACTGTTCATTAAGCTTTAATTTATTATTTTAAAGACCTTGACAGGATCACTTCTCGCCGAGATGTCGATCCTTGAATGAAAAATGATTATTTTGTCTTTGATTATTTATATCTTAGCAACCAATGATTGCACAGTAAGTTTCGACATCCCTAATAAATTCTCTACCAAAACTAGCCCATAATTTTTCGACAAAAAAATGTTTTTTTATTTTTGTTTATATTAGTTTGAAAAAGCAACAAAAAAGGTCTTTTGGTGGTTTCTTGGTAAATTAAGCGCTGAACCGAAAATATGGAGGAAACCACTAATGTTATGTGTGCCTTTTTATAGTTCAATATATCTACAAAAACCTCAATTCAGCTAGCCGTTTTTTTCGTTTTATTCGATTGAATTTTTGAACAAATTAAAGGATCGCGTGTTTTGCTCTAAAAGGCTCATGATCTTATAACAAAATGAAAAAAAAAATCATCTCAACTTTTTTCACATTTTTATCGCAAATAGCGTTTAAATTTTTGAAAAAAAACTAAAAACTAATGACTTCAGGAAATCTAAGAAAACAACGCCAAATTATTTCTAATGCTATTCCGTCGCTGATTCTGCTGATCTTTTTCTAATTAAATTAAAAATAAAGTTGTTCACGCGGTTTTAGAGACTGTTTTTCGATATTTTTTGTGAACCCTTAGCAAACAGTTTTTTTTTTCAAAAATACCCTCTTTGCTTTGCTCAAAATTCGTCATTTATTTTGTAAATTTAACTTTTTATTCAAAATTTGCCTTTCTTTAAGACATCTTGACTTTTTTTTAACTCCAATTTAGTCCTTAAAATTTCCCTATTTTTTCTTTAAAATTTACCCATACTTATTCGGCTTTTTCAGAAATTTGTACTTTTTTCAATTCGATTTTCAGGAAGTTTAGATTTGTCCATCAAAAATTCGCATTTTACTAGAAATGTAATCTATCTTTTAATAAAATTTAAAATTTTGAGATAAATCTTTTAAGGCTGTTCCCATTTTTTCTCAAAATTCATCTTTTCTTTTTTTCACATTTCGACCTATTACCAAACTTTGACTTTTTTTAATAAGTGACTTTTTAAATCTTTAAGTTGAGACTTTTTCCCCGAGATGTTGTTCTTTTTCTTGAAACTTAGATTTTTCCGAATTTCGTCACTTTTCTCAAATATCAGTCTCTGAAAATGTTGACTTTTAATTGATTTCAACTTCCTACAAATTTTACTTGCTTCCCAACATTCGAGGATTTATGTTTTTGCAAAATTTGACTTTTCTCTCGAAATTTATCTTTTTCTCACCAGTTTGATTTTATTCCCAGAACTCAATTTCTTTAAATCTGAGTTAATCGGAAAATTTTCAGTTATCACATAATTCGAAATTTCTAGTTTTTTTTAATCATTTTCCTTTTCCAAATTATTTTATTATTTTTCTCAAAATTCCCATTTTTTTGAAAGTTTCGATTTTCTTAATTCGTCTTGTTCTCGAAATTTCGAACATCTTTTAAATTTCTTCTTTTTTTTATAATCGAAGATCATTTATGTAAACTAACAAAGTTTAATTTTTTGCGTAAAATACCTACTCTGGGAAATTTTTGACTTTCTTCGTCTTTTCTCAAAATTTATTTTCCAAATTTACGTTTTTGTCAAAATTATACAATTTTCCTCAAAATCCAATTTTTAGAAAATTTTAATCCTTTAAATTCGTTTGTTCTGGGTCAAGCTATTCTAAAGATTCAATTTTTTTTATCACAATCAGAAATTCTACCTTTCAAAAATATTTTCAACTTCCTCCCACTTCCGGTTATACCGGAAGTATACATCAACTTTCTTATTTTAAATAGCAACCCCCAAATTTTATACTTTATTTGGATTTTACGTAGAAAAATAAAGTGAGTTTATGTAAACACATGTTTATTGCTATCTTTGATAGTTTTAAAGATATTTCAATTTTTTGAAAAAAAAATGACAGAAAAGAGGGTTATTTTGACTCTTCGTATCTTTTTTATTATTTGCAATAAAAACATGAAATTTGGGTTGAAGTCATGGAATATTATGGAGACTATAATAACGTAATGAAGTTTTACATTTATTACACAGGATGACACAAATTTTATGATCTTTATTATTTTTGTTTTATTCAAAAAAACTCTGTTTTTTTTTAAATGGGAACTATGTATTTTAATCATTTTTGGATTCCTTACGTAAAAAGAAGAAAAAAGTTATAACGTTGCTCAATTTGAAATCTTCAAATATGCCTTTAAATGTATTGAAACAGAAGATCGTCCTTGTTGTTCTTGATGTAAATTTTTTGTCAATTATTTTCGTTTCCTATTACTTATTATGTTTAATTACACAGGCCCACAAAAAAAAAAGTGGTGTGTGCTGGGTGTCGGACCCACATAGTCTGGCGTATTTTTTTCCGCTGAACACGAATCTGTAGTTTAAATTGGGGGTCAAACTGCTAAAAGTGGAGAAAAACCAAAAAAACCGATAAAAATCACGATCTCGTATTTTTTTCTGTATGATATTATCATCTTGCAGTTTCTACTTGTTTCTCTCTGTAATATCCAACCGTAATGTGCAAATACGTTAATTCACTACTTATTGTGTCTTATTTAAGTGTCACATAGATGATATTTTGTTTTTGACAAAAAATAAGGAAATGGTTAACTAAATCGGTACATTTACCGGCAGAAACCTGCTACTCCGGAATGATTGGACTACGATGACAACTGCCCTTTATCGGGATGTGTAGAATGATTCGCTAGTCAACATTTCGGCGTATCGAAGCCAGCGAAGGCGCGCTGTTTTGCAGGGAAGCGCTAGAATATGAGAATGATGCCGTAGTGTGTCCGACGACGAGTTGACATTGTCCTTGTCAAAGTCGGAAAGCCCTCATACTTAGGCCTAGGTATTCTAGCGTGCGGGGTTTATTTATTTTCATGGATTCTTCTACTGAAAATTTTGCTGGAACTTCTAGTACTCGTGGCAATCACAAATGTACTGGAAATCCCAATGCTTTTTGCTACGTTTGTGCAAAGTACATAGGGATAAAAAATACAAAGAAACTAACAGATCGTTTCGTGACTTTGTATGAAAAGTGCTTCAATATGAAAGTTTCCCTCGATCTCAAAAATTGGATACCCAATTTTGTTTGTGGCTCATGTTATAATATGATCAATAGATTTGAAAAGCACCAGGTCAAGGCGAATCTTAAATTTAAAACTCCAGCGATATGGAAAAAGCCACTTGATGCAAGTAATTGTTACTTTTGCACAACAAATGTCAACACTGTGGGCCGAATGCATAAGGATAAAATTTCTTATCCTTCTGTGTCAAGTGTTCAACAACCAGTTGCAAACTTCATAGAAGGTTTAGAAGATGACACGTCACAAGACAGTCTGACTAGTGGATTAGACACAATGGAAGTCGACGTCGATCCTGAAAATTCAGCTTTTATTGATAAAGAGTTTGATACTAGTAGTGAAAACATTTCTAGCGAATCTGAGGAAGAAGAGTTTTCGAGCAATGAAGAATACAGACCTATTGGTGAAGATCGGAAGCCGGAAAAATACGATCAAAAACATCTGAATGATTTATTCAGAGAGGCTAAACTCTCAAAAGAAGCGGCTGAAATATTGGCTTCGAATATGAAAAAGAGAAATCTATTGACAAAAGGTACTAAAGTTTCGTTTTATCGGAATCGAGAAGAAGCCTTCCGTAAATATTTTGAAAAAAATGAAGATTTACTCTATTGCACTGATGTAAAAGGACTTATCGATGAATTTAAGCCAAATTTATATGAGCCAGAAAATTGGCGGTTATTCATTGATTCGTCTCAACAGAGTCTTAAGGCAGTCCTTCTCCACAACACCAACAAATTCGCTCCTCTACCTTTAGCCCACTCCACTGTACTTAAAGAAGAGTATTCAAACCTCGAAGTTGTCCTAAAGAAAATAAAGTACGAAGAACATAAGTGGCAAGTATGTGGTGATTTAAAAATTTTGTCCATGATCCTTGGACAGCAATCTGGATTCACAAAATATCCATGCTATTTGTGTATGTTTGACAGTAGGGATCGAAAAAATCACTACGTAAAAAAAGAATGGCCTTTACGATCTTCATTTAAGGTTGGATCACATAATATAATAAAGAAACCGCTTGTTGATCCAGCCAAAATTCTCATTCCTCCTCTTCATATAAAACTTGGCTTAATTAAACAGTATGTCAAAGCTCTTGATAAAGATGGTGAATGTTTTACGTACCTGCGTACTGTGTTTAAAAAAAAATCTGATGCTAAACTAAGGGAAGGCATCTTCGATGGACCGGAAATCCGAAAGTTATTCAAAGATGAAGGGTTTGTTGCAGTCATGGATGACCAAGAAAAGGCATCGTGGTTAAGTTTCAAGGAAGTGTGTACCAAATTTTTAGGCAATACCAAGGATGCTGATTACAAAAGCATTGTGGCAAATATGATAAGAAATTTTCAGCATTCAGGTTGCCTAATGAATTTGAAAATGCACTTCCTTGATTCGCATCTTGACCAATTCCCGGAGAATAACGGAGACTTCAGTGAAGAGCAAGGAGAAAGATTTCACCAAGATCTCAAAGAGTTTGAACGGCGGTTTCAGGGACAGTGGGGAATAAATATGTTTGCAGATTACTGTTGGATGCTACACAGAGAAACTCAAGAAAAAGGAACAAAACGTAGCAGAAATCCACTTCACAGGTCATTTGAAGAAAAAAGGGTCAGGAAAAGACGAAAATTATAAGAATGATAATATCAAACAGAAAAAAATACGAGATCGTGATTTTTATCGGTTTTTTTTTGGTTTTTCTCTACTTTTAGCAGTTTGACCCCCAATTTAGACTACAGATTCGTGTTCAGCGGGAAAAAATACGCCGGACTATGTGGGTCCGACACCCAGCACACACCACTTTTTTTTTTTGTGGGCCTGTGTTATTTAAGCTTTTATTGCCTACAGTTAATTTCCTACTTGAACAAAAAAGAGATGTGTGATTCTTTTTATTTTGAAATTTATGTAAAATACCCCTGTAACGGCACAAAATTTTAAAAAATAAGTAATATAACTTTTTTCTTCTTTTTATGTGAAGAATCCAAAAATGATTAAAAAACATATAGTTCCCATTTAAAAAAATAGAGTTTTTTTGAATAAAACAAAAACAGCAAAGATTATAAATTTCTATCACCTTGTATAATAAATGTAAAATCTGATTACGTTATTATAGTATTTATAATATTCCGTGACTTCAACCCAAATTTTATGTTTTTACTGCAAATAATAAAAAAGCTACAAAGAGTTAAAATAACCCTCTTTTCTGTCATTTTTTTCGAAAAATTGAAATATCTTTAAAACTATCAACAGTAGCAATAAACATGTATACATAAACTCACCTTATTTTCTTACGTAAAATCCAAATAAAATATATAATTTGTGGGTTGCCATTTAAAATAAGAAAGTTGATGTGTACTTCCGGTATAATCGGTAGTGGGGGAAGTAGAAAATATTTTTAGAAGATAGTTTAACCCCGATTAGCCCCATCGACAAAATCAGTTTGCCTTTATAATAAGTAGTACTCTATATAAAGGTAACCTCCCAACTAAAAAAAAACACCCAGTATACTAAGAATATTCACTTCGTGCATAATCGACCGCATCCGAACGCGCATGCGCATCTAATCATACACGTCGTAGTGTCACAATTCCTTATCTATCAACCTTAACTATTTTTAACAGCCCAGCGCAACCCAGGGTGTCGGAACTGGGATTTGTCTGCGCAAGTAGGCGTTTGAGTACTAAGAGATGGCAAAAGATGGTGCTGATATCACAACAAAGATATGTGCATCTCTTTCTATCACATTGTTAATTTGACATTAATGACATTTAATATAATTGACATTTACTATGTCAATGTCAAAAGCTGTTGTCATTTAAAACTTTCATCAATAGATGTCTCTTTCAATGTAAAATCTGGGAATTTATAATTTTAAACGTTGATTCATTGGTAATATTGTTTGAATGTCATTTTAAAAATTGCTGACCATTCAAATTTTGTCTTCCATTTATTGCAGTGTATTCTTTGTTTATTTTGATATAAATATTCTTTCTGTTTGTCTTAAATGTTGTTGTTTTTCGTAATTGAAAACTACTTTACACTCTTATTGAGTTTATGCGTTCAACAATAGAACTGACGCCTGCTACAAGGTAAGAAATCTTAATAATTGCTCACTGAATTCATAACATTTATATGCTTTATGGGAAAGAAAATCTAACAATAAAAATTGCTTTAGGTGAGCGTACTAGCTGAAAATTGTGTAAGGAATATTAGAGTTGGAGAATCAATAACCAGGAGGCTGTTTGAAATTGAAAAGGAGAAATTTATTCAAGGAGCTACCACTAAAACTTAGGAAACTTATACTGCTAACGTTAAATTTATCAAGTTAGTATCTAAAAATGTGTTTTAATAATGATTACTTATATATTTTAGTACTTTAAACCTATTTAAAAATAGCTACACGTAATTGTCAACAGAGTTTATATTATATCATAACAAAAATTCTATCAATTATGAAACAAATTATGCCGAATCCATATCAATAAAAATTTGTGTTGTTACGTTTTCCACACAGGGTCAATTGTTTTGTGATGTTAATGTGCGTTCTAATCCCTTCAAATACAGTGCAAAAATCGTAAATATAACCTAACTTTTTGTGCAAATACAACATACATTTTTATTTATGTGCATCGAGCTTTAGATATAGTAATTTAAAATAAAATGTTGAAATAATGTCAAAAATAAATAATTTTTTAATACATAGAATTTTATAAGTGACTGCCTTATAATTTGCCTTATATCCATAATATAAATCCAAATTTTTATAGTATTGCACGGTATTAAATATTTGTGATTTAAAATATGTGGCCTAGTACATTTTATATATGTATAACATATTTTAAATATACAATTTATTCTGTGCAATATTCGAAATAATTTTAAAAATATTTTGAAGTTCCCGCGTTCTGAAAAAAAGCTACAGTTTCCTGTAATACTGACATTGACAGTTAAGATATAGGGATAAGAGATTCCCATAGATGGCGGTGAAAACAGTATCTCATCTCTTTCTAAAGGAGTAGGGCATCTTTTTTGATCTTGTCTTTGGCGCAACCATTCATAAGGTTGTCTCCAGCCTTATGGATGGCCAATTAACATATAATTCTTATTTACTACTCTTAACACTTTAATATTATTATCTATCCTACGGTTTAATTCAAAAGCATGTCTAGCCACACTTGACTTCTCAGTTCTTCCGTACCTCAAATGAGTCAAATGCTCCTTCAGTCGGATTTTAAGACATCGTCTAGTTTGCCCGACATACTTTTGAGGACAATCCCTACATGAAATTTGGTAAATACCGGACTTATCCGTTTGCTCTACTTTATTCTTTAAACTACCCGAAAGCGAATTTAATTTTCTGTTAGAACTATAAACAACCCGAAAACCCTGTTTACATAAAATTCCACCCAAACCATGCGTAAGCGAGGGTTCAAATGGAAATGAGACGAACTTGAAGTTTTTGTTTTCATCAGCTCAGAAAGTTGTGATATTTACCAATTCACATTTGAATTTTTTCTTATTAATAATTTTATAAATAATATTTGGATCGAATCCATTAACTTCAGCTATATGTTTAATTGTCTACGACTCTTTTCCGAATCTTTCCCTATTAAGAGGAAGAGTCAGAAAGCGATGGGCAAGAAAGTTGAAGCTTGCCATTTTGTGTTGTATGCAATGGTTTGAATCAGAAGTTATATAGCGAAAGGTATTAGAATCTTTTCTGTATACATTAAATTTCAATCTATTTTTATTTCTAATAACTAAAGTGTCTAAAAATGGCAAGCTGCTTCTTTTTCCAACTCTATGGTGAATTTAACTGTTGGAAAACGTGAATTTAATACATCAATGAAATTATCTAAATTTTGATTTGTTGTGTCAAAAACAGCAAAAATGTCATCTACATATCTAATCCCATACCCTAGGAAACAAACTACATTCATTTTTAAAACGATTTTCAAAAACACTCATGAAGAGCTCAGCCATGAAAGGTGACAAAGGATTTCCCATGGCTGCACCCTCAAGTTGTTGATAAAACTCGTTATTAATCTAGAAATAATTTTGATCCATACATATTTTCGTTAATGAAATATATTCGTCAATAATTTTACCTGATAGGTTATTAAATTCCAGCAGATCTCGAAGGTATAATAAGGTTTGTGGTATGGGTACACTGGGAAAGAGGGAAGAAACATCAAAAGAAACCAGCATTTCACCCTCCGACAACTCTTCATTCTGAATTTTCTTCACATACTCTTGGAAATTCTTGACTGACAAAGTGAGTTGTTGGAAT
Organism: Dastarcus helophoroides; assembly: GCA_028583605.1. Lineage (NCBI taxonomy): Eukaryota > Metazoa > Arthropoda > Insecta > Coleoptera > Bothrideridae > Dastarcus > Dastarcus helophoroides. Next base: position 38,421,410 of record CM053325.1, read on the forward strand.
TCCATGCCATCCATAAGGCTGGAGACAACCTTATGAATGGTTGCGCCGGGCCTTTAGGCCATTCGTCTCTGTTAAAAATAGTTAAGGTTGATAGATAAGGAATTGTGACACTACGACGTGTATAATTAGATGCGCATGCGTGTTCGGATGCGGTCGATCATGTACGAAGTGAATATTCTTAGTATATAAGGTTAAATTTTAAGATTGGGTGTTAGTATCTCTCTGAAGATGACAGCTTGGCTGTCGAAACGCGTTAGAGCAACGTTTGTTGTGTCTTTTAATCTTTCTTGGTTTCAGGGGATAAGTTCTGTATTTCAATTTTTGAAGATAACCAAGGACCAGTCCGTTCCACCATCATTATTTCTTTCATAAATTATTTTCCGAAAATTTGAGTTCATAAAACGCATTAGGGGAAGCAGAGGTATTGGAGTTCAATTATAAAAACGACATAGAAAAATGTCATGGGGGTCGAAAGGCGGGGGGTTTACTGTAGAAATAATAAAGTGGGTGTGTTTGTTTGCGGCTTCCCTCATCTAAATTTTGTCAATTAGTTTTTGGCAATAAGTCCATAATTTTAATAATTATTTATTATTGCTACTAATATTTTAGGTATGAAGGCATTCTATTTAACCATGACGTAAATACTTTTCAATGATTTTAACTACATGTTTTTGGATTTCAACTTTAACACAAAATGATCGTTTGGCGTAATACCGTTCAAGTGACCCTTAAGCGATGTTTTACATTTTTTCAACAGATATATCCAGAAACTAAAGGAAATCAAAAAGTAATAAGCCTAGAAAAAATTACAAAAATAATATAAGTAATAACAAAAAAAGCAGTAAATTATAAGAATAAGAAAGAAAAATTTTACAGACGTAAAGCTTCGCAGGAAAGTTCTTCGGAGACCGAACATGAAGAAAATCAAAATCTTTGTAATAGTGGTGAAATGGACGTGGACGATGAAAACTATAATAAATGCAATATTTACCAAAGCTTTGGATGAAATAACGAAATATGGTATCACTGTATTACATATAGCTCATGCTATATGTTCTGCATATGGGATAGTATCCTTTTCTTAAGAGCACATCTATGATTTGTATGATTACTCATACCTATTATTTCCAGTAAAAAAAAATTATGCGTAATTGTAAATGTAGACTTTAATTTGGTTGCTTAAAGTCATAAAGTCGATCTCTTTACTATTTTACAAATATCTCTATAACATTCAAGCAATCCTCCTTGAAGGTCATTACCGCGTTACCTAATCGGTATTACGCATAGTATGGGGTAAATTTGTTTTTTTTTTAATAAGTTTTATTACTAATTTTTGGTAGAAATACGTTTTGTACTGAAGCGTTGATTATTGAATAGTTAAAGTTTTGTTATTTTGTCAGACTTTAAGTATAGATCAAAATATTAAAAAAATAAAGCGCTTTTTCTTTAAGTGAACGGCATTCCCCCTGCTTCCTCTAGTAACTTTGTTCCATATCAAACTTGAAATTCGATTTTACTTTGGAGACTGAATTGATAAAATCGCTCAAACACGAGTGTAATAATTTTTTTCGTAAAATATTTACACGGAAATGTAGGTTTCAAAATGTGTTATTAATTCTGTTCCATGCTAATTTCGAAACTTCATTTCACCCCTTTTAACCCTTCTAGAGGATGAATTTCAAAAAAATTCCTTTCTATTGCTCATATACACTAATAAGGCAATGTTCTGTCCAAATGTTGTGTTTCGAACTTCAGCAGTTGTGCGTTGATGATTAGATTTTTCAGTCGACCAGAAGTTTTCTCTTTATAATATTAGTATATAGATATAAACACTGGAAATAATAATTTTAATTTACAAATTATGAAATTTTTATTTTTGATATTATAAAATTAATTTGAAAATTCTAAAAAAGACTGTTATATCATTGTTTTGAGTTTTCACTTCTATCGGCAATCCCTAGAATGGCCCATTTTTAAACTTTTTTTCAATCGCATTCAAAATCTGTAGAGCTGTAAGTTCCTAGGCTAAATATGCGCTGAACCAAAATAGTATTACATTTTCGCTTATTTTTTGGTATTGGATTATTAAAGTAAGGTAAAACTCGGATGTAAAAGGTCAAAAATATAAATACTGAGGTGCACGATTACTATGCAAATGTTTTATAACTCAATTTTAATTTCAGCTCATCTTTTTTTTGACAAACCGCCTTCTAGTTCCAGATGGACGCCCAAGAAAGTCAAGCGGCCACTATGGAAGAGGTTAGTAAACTTTTGACATATTTCAGAAAAAAATTATTTCATAAATTTTGAGCATTTTTCGAAATTTGAATTTTAATCAGTCGGACACAAATGCAACAACAAAAACGCTTTGTGTTGTTTAATTAAAATCTTTCCTGGAATTTGATTTTAAACCAGTAATAACAATCAGGCATCCTCCTCGTTTTATAATTAAAAAATTGTTTTGGTCAATTAATATAAGATTGCTGTTAAGCGAAAGTGGTCCAGTCGAGATGATAAATGAACGAATATTTACGAAATTGTTTACTGTTTTTTTATACAGATTGTTAATAATACGATAATTTAGTTTTCCGTGGTAAATTTTTTAGGCAATATCATATTTTTTTAATCAAACTTCAAATGCTCATTACTGTCAGTTGCCAACGCAGATAAAACAAAAGCGATCTATTTGTTCTTATAACGACTAACTTGAATTTATTTTCAGTTAGCGAAATTCAGGAAAGTGCCCTTTACCCCAATGATGGAATTAGAAATTCCAACACCTCACCAGTACAGGAGATTTACCGATAAAAAATATTTTATACTGCTGCTTGCAATTACTGCGATTTGGGTAAGTATTCGACATTGAATTTGGAATGTTTTTTTCCGCTCGTGCCATTCACGTGAATAACCGACGCGCGACGTCGCAATTGAGTGGGTATACAATCTTGTATAACACGACGCTTCACCTAGAAATTCAAGGACACACGAGACGTAAAGTCAACGCCCCTTCTCAATAGGTGCGTCATATCGTAATTGAATTAATCATCAGTGGCGTACGTTTATTTTTTAATTCGATGTATTCAGATCAGTAGATTCACCTCAAATTTTAGGACTATGTGTACTTAATTATTTCATGTGATGAAATACATGTTAAAACTATGCTACTTTCTATATCTTTGTAGCATATGCATACTACATGTAGAAAACTACCAAAAACCGAAAAAATGTATGAAAAAATTATTGGTGTTTTAAATATACTTACGAAAGTAGTGAGCAAAGAAAGAGATAAATTATCAAAATTAAATAATTCAATTAGACGCTATGATTTTTGTCCATATGTGTGTGTTTCCTTTTATTCGATACAGCCTTCATATAGGATGCCCATTTTTCGACTCTCATCGCCGGTCATCAGAGCTTTACTTATTTGGAGAGTTCGAATGTTGGTTACATTATGGCAAAGTTCATAACTATTAAACTTTATTAACGATTAAAACAACAACAAATGTCAATATGGCAAAGTTGCGTATTTTAATGTTTAACGATACTCAAAAAAAAATATTAAGTAAAATGATACATTTCGAGTTATGTACTTGCAAATAAAAATGAATAAACAAAAACCAATGGAATTTACTCTTTTGCCCCTTTCAGTGGCGTAACTAGGTTCCTTCTGCAAGAAATTCTATTAAAAAAAAATCCCCTTTTTATTTTATTTGGGCTTATTGCCACGCATGTTTTCATGCCAAACCTAAAAAGGGTGTTGCGATTTTTTTAAAATTATATAATAGGAGGTTCAAGGACTGTTTTCTGAAATTTCGGCAATTTTATTGTATAAACTTTGACAATTTTAGGAGAAAGTTAAAATCCGAAATTAAATTCAAAGTTTAAAGGTTCCATTTAAAACTTGAAGTTTCCAGAATGAAAGAAAAATTAAATGAAGAATTTTTTAGAAATGTTGCATGTTTTTTTTTTCAAAATCTGGCAATTTCGAGTTATACATCGAAATCTCTGGTTGAAAATAAACAAAAATTCCGTAAGTGGTCTTTTAATCTTGACATTCCAATCGCCCATGTCACACTTCCTCACAAGTCAATTGAGTCAATTTTTTTAACATTGAGTTAATTGACTTGCAAGGTTAATTAAATTGATCCCTGCCTAAAATAATGTCACACCTAACTTAATTCTTCCAAAATTTACATTCTGTTACTGGGCACAAAAATATAAGGTTTTAAAAAAATTTCCGCTTTTACGCTGCATGTCTCCGAAAATTGACTAAAAATCAAAAATTTGCCTGACCTTATTGTATCAGGCCACTCGCAATTTCACGCGTAGTCCCGTTTTGCACATATCCATTATGCCTGAATGATGTATATAGACGTTGAAATTTCGAGTGTGAAATAAACCTCTCTAGATATTTCCGACATATTGAAGATTTTTTTCAATTTATTTAACATTTCTTCGGCCCAGTTTGGAAATATTTAAATTTTTATGGTTTGTTGACAATTTTCTAAACAATTTTTGAAATGCGACTACGTGATATTTAAATTTAATGAAAACGTCACTTCAAGACAGTTCACAAATTAAGAGGTTAGTTTTTTACATAGAATAGGAATAATGAAAAATAGGAGATCAAAAATTAGGTATGGAAAAAATTTAAATTTTTTTTTGTTTTTTGATAAATTAGGAAAATGTAAAAAAAATACATAAAAAAGGTTGTAGCACTGGACGTCGATGTCCCAGCGGTTAGGGACAGTAGTCACCAAGAGCATGTAAGTTCGACCCACAAGTGTAGTTCAATGCCGGAAGGGGTATTAGCCCTCGGAGTAGTTGTTTCTTGTGGATCGGGCTTCAAATATTTAAATTTTTAACACAGTAAATTTTTAACACAGTAAATTGATGATGAAACGTCTATTCATGTTAAAATTTCTTTATTTTTCTTTTTTATATATTTCAAAAATTTTTATTTTTAAATATTTCTTCCTCATTGTTCCCTTTCCATGTTATGCACTGCTGACGAGCTCAAATGAGAGCGAAACATCGATGTCCAGTGCTACAACCTTTTTTATGTATTTTTTTTACATTTTCCTAATTTATCAAAAAACAAAACAAACAAAAATTTTAATTTTTTCCATATCTAATTTTTGATCTCCTATTTTTCATTATTCCTATTCTATGTAAAATAAACTAACCTCTTAATTTGTGAACTGTCTTGAAGTGACGTTTTCAATAAATTTAAATATCACGTAGTCGCATTTCAAAAATTGTTTAGAAAATTGTCAACAAACCATAAAAATTTAAATATTTCCAAACTGGGCCGAAGAAATGTTAAATAAATTGAAAAAAACATAATATTTCCGGTCAATAAGGGTCTACCATGAAGAATATTGAAGATTTCCTTGAAATTCTCAATTTGTTTACGAAATATCGAGTGTAACCTCAACACGTTTATTAAAATATCACTCTAAAATTAAAATACAAACCTTAACCCCTGAAACCAAGAAAGATTAAAAAACACAAAAAACGTTACTCTAACGCGTTTCGACAGCTAAGCTGTCATCTTCAGAAATATACTGAGCTACTAAGTATCTCTCTGAAAATGATAGCTTGTCACATTTGTGTATTGTTATTTCTACAGGGAGGTGAGAATTAACTAACTTTTTTTCAAATAAAATGGTTTGTCTTGTGACCCCTCTTCAAAGAAATTTTGGGACCCTATATCACTTTCTAGTTTTGTAATTATGTGATTATCAGTGACTGCGCCAAGCTGTCGCATCTGGGAGGCCACGATGAGGCACCATATTTTTGGTGGGCACAATTGTTTCGAAAAAAAAGGGACCCATTCAGTGTTTGTTGGAGAACACGGTATGTTTATAATTAATTTTAAAAAATCATCAGAAATAATTTATAATGCAAAATTATACATCAGTAATTTAGTATAACAAATACCACATTTGATGAGTACCAATAAAGCTAGGCTAGCCATACATCCCGTAAATATAGGACTTTCACCCTATTTCGCCGCTTAGTCCCGTATTATCGCTTGTCCAGTTTTTATCCCGTATATTCCTCAAACTCTGCAAGAAGAAATTCCATTCATGTGCAATAAATCTTTATCAATAATAGTGAACAGATGTACTTTGTTTAAGAGAACAGTTCTATATTTCCAGCTTCTGTACTTTTAGATTTTTTAAAAATGTCAAAATGTTTTTTTTTCTTTATTTGGTCTACATATATTTTTGACGAATTTGCGAAGAGAGTTATAAAAAAAAATATTTTTTTAAAGTTTCACATTTTTTGAAAATTGGACTCTAAAAATTTCGACATTCTAAAATTTCCGCTCTTTTCAGACTTTTCAATATTTTACCTTAAAGAAAGCTTTTACTTTTTCCGAATTTAGGATTTATATCGAAATTTCGACTTTATAACTTAACAAAAAATTAAAAATTTTGACATTTCGACTTTTTTTAAAGTTTTTGTTTTTTTAAAAAATTTCCCTTTTTTTGCAAAGTTTTACTTTGAATAAAATAAAATATTTAGATTTTGAAAGCTACGATTTTTTTTTAATTTCGATTTCCAACATTTCTACTTATTAGAAAACTTTGACATTTTGAAAATTTGGACTTATTTTTTCGAAGGATCAGTTTTTTCTCTCGAAATTTAGACTTAAAAAATCATTCTTTTTAAAACTTTACATTTATAAAAATTTTTATTTTTATTTTGAAAATTTTAATATTTTCAAGATTGTTCTTCTTTAAAAATGTCTATCTTTTTCAAAACTTCCAACTTTTCTCGAGATTTTACTTTTCTTAGTGTTTTAGCTTTTTCTGAAAATTTTTTTAAGAAATTCAACTTTTTTTGAAATTTTTGATTCCAAAAATTTTGATTTCTTTTAAAAACTTCGACTCTTGAAAATATTGACTTTTGAAATTTTAGATTTTTCAAAACCTTTTGTCATCAAGCAAATGGTACACGTTGGAATATCATTGGTGGTATTATGAGGTCCGGGTCTCTTACGTTCTATGTATTGGGAGCAAAACGACATTACATAAAAAAGAAGGTTAATCTAATTCAAAATTTTCGTTTTGACGAATAAAATAAAATATAAAAATTCGGCTTTTTTAAAAAATTTCAACTTTCTTCAGAATTCAGATATTTTAATTTAAACTTTTTTAAAAATTTTAACTTTAAAACTTCGATATTTTTGAGAATTTCGCCTTTATTCAAAATTTATTTGAAAATTTTTAGTTTTTTGTTAAATTTTCACTTCTATTGAAAATTTCGACTTAATTCAAAATATTAACCTTTTCAAAGTTACAACTGTTTTTGAAGCATTTGATTTTTATTGAAAAATTGCTTTTAAAAACAAAACTTTAACTTAGACAAGTTGTTTTGAAAATTTCGTTTTATTTTTAACTGTTGCAATATCCGCTTTTTTTTTTCAAAATTTCGATCTTTTTGCGAAATTTTTAGTCATGTTTGAAAACCTCGAGTGTCAAATTTCGACTTTTTCTCGAAATTTTTAAATAATTTTTAAATTTTGGCTTTTTCTGCCGTTTCCAAATTTAAATTTAGACTCCTTTTCAAAATTTAGATTGTATTTTGAAAGTTTTAAATTGTTTTTTAAATTCATCTTATTGAAAATTTAGAAAATTTACACTTTTTCGCAATTAAGTTTTTTTTCAAAATTTTGACATTCCTTGCAAATTTTAACTTTTATGTTAATTTGTAAAAATGTTCAAATTTTTTGAATTGACAACACTTTTCGACTTTTTCTCAAAATTTCGATTCTTTAAATTTTTTTTCTTTCTAAATTCGATTACCTATTTTAATTTATTTTTTATTAAATTTCAACTTTCCAGTAAATTTGATCCTTTTTTAAAATATTTTACTTTGTTTTTGAAAATTTCTACTTCTTTGAAAAATTCAACTCTTTCCGGTCAATAAGAGTTCACCATGAAGAATAAACCTATTTTATAACGGAAGGAACGGACTCCGCAAATGGTGAGTGCTTCTAACTACCAAGCTGAAGAGATTTCGGCGGTTAGGAACAGTAATCACCAAGAGCATGTAAGTTTGACCCACAAGTGTAGTTCAATGCCGGAAGGGGTATTAACTCTCGGAGTAGTTGTTTCTTGTGGATTGGGCTTCAAATATTTAAATTTTTACCGCAGTAAATTATTGATGAAAGGTCTATTCATATTAAACATTTTTTAAATTTTTTTTCAAATTTTTATTTTTAAGAATTTCTTCCTCATTGTTCCCTTTCCATATTATGCACTGCTGACGAGCTCAAATGAGAGCAAAACATCGTTATTCAGTGCTACAACCTTTTTTATGTATTTTTTATATTTTTATATTTTCATAATTTATCAAAACAACAACTTTTTTTTTTATATCTAATTTTGGTCTTCTATTTTTTTTTATTTTTCCTATTCTATGTAAAATAAACTAACGTCTTATTTTGTTAACTGTCATGAGGTGACGTTTTAAATAAATTTAAATATCACGTAGTCAAAAACTGTTTCAGAATATTGTCAATAAACAATAAAAATTTAAATATTTCCAAACTGGGCCGAAGAAATGTTAAATAAAATTAATAAACATCTTTTTAAACATTTTGAACTTTTTCCATTTTTTTTTGTTGAAAAATTCGAATTCTGAAATTTTCGATTTTTTTTTAAGAATCTGACATTGTAAATAATAGATTTAAGGCAGATCTTTTAAAATTGAGTATTTTTTAAGTGTTAGTTGTAAAGTTTAAAAAAGTCGATATTTAGAATAAGAATTTTCTAGTTTAAAATGTAAACAAGAAATTTTCAAAAAAAAGCACGAATTTTGAGTAAACATTTAATGTTACATAAAAAGATCTTATTTTTAACACTTAATTTCGAGAAAAAGGAGCCTTTAACATTTCAATTCACTCAGTACTAACCGGGTCCCCATAAAGCGCAGAAACTGGGAGATTTGCCACCTTTGCCCCCTTCATTTGATGGGCCTACTCGTTAATATTAAAATCTACTTTTAAAAATGTTTTTCTATTTTTTTCTTATTTTTGCCTTTCATAATCACAAAACAAGAATGTGTACTGTCATCGCCCTAAAACTTTTTTTTCAATAATTGATCAAAGAGGCAATAGAGAAAATTTTATTCAAAAAAATCTTGAATATGACTTTTTATCCCCCTGTAGGAGAAAAAAAACTACTCTAAAATCGACCCGTTTCAGAAATATTAGAAGAAAAATTTTGGTTCAGTTTTATTCAATTTATACCAATTAAACTTATCACCCTCTTTGTAGATGTACCTAATAAGTAATAAATATTGAGTAACATCAAGTTTCCAGTTGAGACTTTTTGACAATTTGAAGATTACAGATAAAGATCAAATTTCAGAAAAATTACTCTTCATTGTGGACTTTTATTAGTCGGAAATATTACGTTTATTAATTTTATTTAACTTTTCAACAACCTAGTTTAGAAATATTTAATTTCTTATTAATCAGTCTTGACAATATTCTAAAACATTTTTTGAAATATAACTACGTAATACCTAAATTTATTTAAAACGTTACCTCCTGACAGTTGTTAAAAAATAGGTTAGTTTACTTTACATAGAATAGGAAAAAATGAAAAATAGAAGACAAAAATTTGATATAAAAAAATTTTTTTTTTGGTAAATTATGAAAATATAAAAACAAATATAAACAATATAAAAAAAGGTTGTAATACTGGACATCGAGGTTTCGCTCTCATTTGAGCTCGTCAGCAGTGCATAACATGAAAAGGGAACAATGAGGAACAAATACTTAAAAATAAAAAAAGTGAAATACATAAAAAAATGTTAACGTGAATAGACCTTTCATCAATAATTTAAGGTGGTAAAAATTTAAATATTTAAAGCTCGATCCACAAGAAAAAACTACTCCGAGGGCTAATACCCCTTCCGGCATTGAACTACACTTGTGGGTCGAACTCACATGCTCTTGGTTTTAGAATATTGTCAACCTTGATTAATAAAAATTTAAATATTTCCAAACTGAGTCATAGAAATGTTAAATAAAATTAATAAACATTTCAGAAAAAGGTCGAATTTCATAAAATCATTTCCTCAAATTCTGAATGATTACAGTCGGAGGGTAAAGTCAAAATTTCGATCGACATCTGTAAAAAAAAGTCGAAATGTCGAGTTAAAAAGTCGAAAAAAAATAGAACACCTAACTAATATCGGGTGTAGCAGACTTTAGTGCACCTCATATTTTTTCTTTATTTGCGAAAATCAAATATTCAAACTTGCTAGACGGCAATTTTTGGCATAAAAATGACATTGTCGCTGCTGTCGGTTTCGCGAAAACTGATACCAGTTTTTGATTTTTAAATAAAACACTCTGTATATTATTACATTTTTTGAATCTGTACAATGTTTTGAATACAATTTTTAAATAAGTGATGTTTGAGGAACGACAAATTTTTTAGTCCCATTTTATTTTTTAATGTAAAAGGTTATGATTCATCCTAATTAATACTAATCGACCATATGAACGCTGCAAATAAATTAGAAAACTTTAGCAAGCGTCAATCTTTTTTCATTTGTTTTCCACAGATATTCTGTTCTCATTGAATAAATCTTAAAATGAACTAAAGCCGAATATTTTGAAGTCTTTTGGATTTCACTTCGATGCTATTGATTTCACAATAGAAGTAAAAATATGGTTAGATTCGCCATTAATTATACTTTTTCATAGTACCGCAGTACCATTCTGGTGCCATTTAAGAAAATAAAATTATGATATAGGAACCATTTTTGTTAACTTTATCGGGTGATAAAAAAATGAAATACTACTTTTTTCCCGTGATTTGATATTTGTAGCCTTAATATGGTTCATTACAATTAATTAGAATTAGACATAGTCTTCTGGGTTGAAAAATAAAATGGCACCAAAAAATTCTAAACAAAACGTACAAGAATCGTCTAACTCGACTTACAAATGTGTAATTTTTGTAAAGTAATTTCACAAATTTACTAGACGATTTTCCATCGAATATTTGTCAATGTGATACATGCCTTTTTAACACGACGACGCTCTTGTTATCAACATCTCTATGGTAAGGGGCGAATTGTATTCCTAAAAAAGATCTTTATTTTAAGCTACCTTTTATCATATATTCCTTTGTTTTCTCAAACATCCAACGCTTGGACGGTTATGACGACTGCGGAAACGTGTGCGGAGTCTCCAACAGCTTCCAAAATGTTGAATGTTCTGGCAAAGATATGACGCATAAACCGTAAGGACCTCGTCACCGATGCGAGAAAAATTAATTACTTTTGAATGTTTTCAGCTACTTGGCCTTACAGGAGACTAGCATTGAAACGGAATTAAGAAAACAATGCGTGGACACTTGCGACGTCCATTCGTAAGTAACTTATCCCCTGTATATACATATATATTTTTAACACGCTTATGGCGAACGTAAAAAAGCATATCCTTGAGAAGTTTCAAACACAAACATGTTTTTCACCTTTCACCCCTCTAAAGGTAAAAATTTCGTAAAAAAAGTTAAAATTAGGTCCAACATGGAGAGAGTTTAAAGAATAGTCTTTAACTTAATATTTTTAATTAGTTTTTTAAATTAGATTTATTATTTCTATTTTTTATTGTGTTCAGTTTTCATCGTTTTATTATTTTTTATTTTTATTCATTGATTAGTTATTTTTTTATTATACAAAGAGCTAAATAAATATTAAGAAAAATACAAAATAAAAACCGAATTTCATGTCAGAAAATAACAGTTCCCAATAAAAGTGGCGCGAAATGAAATTTTTTAGAAAAGGGAAATTTTGAAGAAATTAAAATATTGGTGCAGGCCCGCCACGAGCCCATTAGTCGTCTTTGTGCAAACTTAAAAATAACGCCCCGATAAAAAAAGAAATTATGAGCAAAAAACAAGAATTTTAAATTTAAACTGAGAAATTTAAAAAGTCTAAAGTTCAGAAAAAACTAGACATTTATAAAAAATGTTTTAAATTTCCAAATTCAAAAAAATTTTAAATCTCCCTTTTAAGGAGGATGACTTGAAATAAAAAAATGCTTAAAAATGAGAATTTATTTACGGTATTTTTCTTGTAATTCATTTCTAATTTATAAATGTTCTTTTCTTAAAATTGCGAGTTTAAATTCGAAATTTAGGTATTTTTTTATTCAAATTGTAAGTATACTATTTTTTTTCGTAGGTTTGAACTCTTTGAGATCACACCTAAAATTTTAAGAACAAATAAAAATTTTCCAAGTTTAAGTTGAGATTGATTTTTCCGAAAATTCGACATTTTTCGAGAATTATTTCAAAATTTGTAAAAATATCTAAAATAATAAAAGTTTTCTTTGAAATGAATTTTTTCAGACATTTCGAATATTTTTCTTTCGATCAGCTCCTAATTCAAGCTTTCTACTTTTTTATCAACATTTCAACTTTTTCTCCAAATTCCGGTTTTTCTTAAAATTATAATCAAAATTTTTGAATTGAAAGTAAAAAAGTAAATAAATAAAAGAAAAGAATAGAAAAAACACATAAATATTCAAAAAATTTTGAAACGAGAGAAAAAGCTAGAAATAAAATGAGTATACAAATAAATTAAAGAAAGTTATTTCTGAAGTTGAAGAGTTTTTCTTCTTCTTCGAATTATTTTATCATACGTTTAGTTTTAGACGAGAAATTTTCCATTTCTTTCAAAATTCAGAATTTTTTTGAGATTTCAAATTCTCTCCAAACGTAAATTAAAAAAAAAATTTCAAACTTTTTATTCATGTCCAAAGAAAAGAATATTAAAAGTAACATATATTTTAGAAATTTAACGAATATACTCCCAAATTCGACCATTTTCGAAACCAAATTCAAAATCCTACAGACAGTTTAAAAAATGTATTTTAGACTATTTCCTTTAAATGAATGTTTTTTAAATTTCGATTTTTCTCGTTCTAAAATTTCAACTGTAATCTAAAATGTTTAACTTTAAATTAAAAATTATCATCCCTTTTTTCGAGAAAAGATCGTTATTTCCAAAAAGAAAAAAATTGTTTAGAGATTAACTTAAAATATGGAAATTCATTTTTAAAATCAAGTGTCAAAAAAAACTAAAATAAATCAAAAAGTTGAGAACGTTTAAATAGCGAAGTTTTAAAAAATCTAAATATATAAAAACAGCAAACTCGGATTGTTAGAAAAAAAAGAGAAATGTTTAAGTTTCGCCGAAAAATGCAAAATTTCGAAAATGGCTAAATTTTAAAATTACGACCAAATTTAAGGGTAGTTCTAAATTTCTAAAATCAAAACCCAAAATTTTAGCGGACAGGAAATTATCAAATTTTTAGGTTTAGTCCCTAAATTTTGATTTTAGCAGCTAATTTTCTGCTTTAAATTAAAAGCTTGGACTTTTTTCTTGAAATTTCGAAAACTAAACAAGGAATTAAAAATAAAATCAACAGAAAAATAAAAGTCCCTTAAAATTCCTTTTTCTTAAAATGTCTACCATACTTATTACCTTATTTTTTTTCGCACAAACTAGAAATTTCGAGAATAAAGCTGATATTTCAAGAAAGAGTATGGCGAAAAAACCTCGACTTTTTAAGTTTAGGTGTGGAATTTTAAAAATATTCAAAAGAGAATCCTGAAATTTCGAATCAAGCAGAAAAAAAAAGAAAAAAATCGAAATTTATATAAAGGTCATCTCGAATATTTACGATTCTTAGTATCGAAATTTCGACTTTTATCTTCATAGTTTTGGTCAAAAATCCAAAATTTCTATAAATGTGAGCATTGAAAATGGAAATCGAAAGGGAACTAAGAAAATATAGAAAAAAAATCAAATTTCGAAACTTCGAAAGGATTTCCATAAAAAAAATCACTAAAACAGAACAAGGTATTTCTTGAAGGTGAAGGTAAATGCTAAGAAAATTTAAAATATTTATCTTATCATAAAATTGTATCAAGAAATAAATCTCGAAATATACAAAAGAATTGAAATTTCGAATAAAAAATTTCAAATTTCTTCATAGATGTCAATATTTTAAGAAGAAAGAAAAACTCGATATTCAAAGTAAAAGGCAAACTTTTAAAAAAAGCGTATAAATGTATAACAGAAAAATTTTCAAAATTTTGAGTTTCCTCTCGAAATGTGTTGTTAAACTGCATCATTCAAAATTTTTCTGAAATATTGTCTCAAATTAGGTCAGACTTTAAAATTTTTATAAAAGAAATATCAATTTTGAAGCTAAACTGAACATTTTATTTAAAAGTAAAAAATTGCAAGCTTAGTCTCGGAATTATAATATCAAAATAAAAAATCTGGAAATTTATCTAAGTCCAACATTTTGGTAGGACATAAACTCGAATATTCTATATTTTTTCCGACATTTCGACTTTTAAATTCGAAATTTGCTGGAATTTTGAAATTATTTTTTAATCAGGAAACTAAAAATTCCATAACCTTAATACCTTAACATTTTGAACAAAATTCCTAATTATAAATTTGACCCGTCTCTTGATTCTTTCTTTAAAATTTCGATAATGTTCTTAAAATTTTGACTCTCTCAAAATTGGAAAAGTTAGAATGAAATCCCAGTTGAAAGGTAAAAACACTTTTTTTGTGGACCTGTGCGCAAGTCCAAAAAAAAAGTTTTGTGTGCTGGGGACCGGACTGTGAGTTTCTAGAGTATTTTTTCCCGCTGAAATCAAAATTGAGGATCAATGAGCAAATAATCGAGAATAACCCAAAAAACCGATAAGTCAGGATATTTTACCCTAGAAAATCATAGTCCGGCGCCCAACACACACCACTTTTTTTGTGGACCTGTGTAATAATAAGAACGTTATTACCGCTAACAATAAGTTCTACCTTGCATCCTACTAGCAAATCAAAACAGACGTTTCTGATTTCTGAATTGAATCTTCTCGAAGAGTTACTGAAAGTGTTCAAGGTTTCCAACCACCACCAACATCGCGGCAACATGGGCGTAGCTAGAATATGGCAGGGTGGAACATTTGCCTCCCCCCCCCCTCGTTCATGCAGCAAATTTATATGTATTCAACTGGGGAACTTTTTTCTTTTCTTCTTAGAAATTCATCTTTTCCTTGAAATATTTTTTTCGAAATTTCGACTTTTTTATCAAATTTCGTATTTTCTCACTTTTCTTTTCTTTTAGAATTTCGCATTTATTCCCAAAATTCGACTTCTTTTATCAAACTTGCGAATTTTTTAAAGTTCCGT
The DNA here is from genome assembly GCA_028583605.1 of Dastarcus helophoroides. NCBI lineage: Eukaryota > Metazoa > Arthropoda > Insecta > Coleoptera > Bothrideridae > Dastarcus > Dastarcus helophoroides. The sequence continues at coordinate 38,436,662 of CM053325.1, forward strand.
GTTTTTTTTTTTTGAAATTTGCTATTTCTCGAAATTCATCTTTTTCGGAAAATTTCAACTTTTTTTATTACTGCAAATTTGCCTTCTCCTTGAAACTGGTCAATTTTTTGATAAAAAGGCATATTTTTGCGACATTTTATATTCTTTAAAAGGGCAAAAATTACGAGAAAAATTATTTTTCTAATTTTTTGAATCCAAATTTCTGGAAGCTTCAATTTGTTTGTCAACTTTTGGACGTTTATCTGAATATTGGACATTTTCTGACCCCACATTGGGGCAACGTAAGAGCGACTGTCTTCCTCTGATTCGAGTAGTCAAGAAAAAATAAATGTTCAATCAGAAAATATTGATTTTTTTCTTAAACTATCGATTTTTTCTTAAAATTTCCCTTTTTCAACATTTCGATAAAATCTGATTCTTTCTGAGATATTTCGAATACTCACTAATATTTAAAGCTTTTTCCCAAAAAGATCTTACGCAAAATTTTGATACTTTTCTCGTAATTTGGTCTTTTTCAAAATTTTGACATTTTTTCTTAAAATTTGACTTTCTCTGGAAATTGTTGAATTTTTGACCATTTCGAAGTTTTCTCGAAATTTAGTCTTTTTTGCAAATTCCGTTATTTTCTGAACATTGACCTTTTTCTGAAAATTTCTGTATTTCAGAATCTGACTTTGTACACATTTTGATTAGTTTCTTAAAGGTTGCCTCTTTTACGAAATTTTGATTTTTATCTTAATATTCGTCATTTAATATATCTAGAAATCTCGCCTTTTTACCTGTAAATTCTTCTTTTTTCTCAAATTTTAACTTTTTTTCTTAAAATAGTCTTTTTCCTAAAGTTTGCCTTTCCCTCAAATTTTGATTTTTAGAAATTTTGATTTTATCGTCAAAATTTTGCTTTTTGAACTTTCGTATCAAAAATCGTTTTTTATTTCAAAATTCTGGCATTTTTATGAATATTTATTGTTTTCAACAAATGTCGTCTTTTATCTAAAAATGCGAAATTTTATTTTAGGTTCTGCAAATATGCATTTTTCTCTCTTTAAAGCGGAATGTTAATAAAAATATTGAGAAAAATATTTTTGGGAATTTTAAGAAAAAGATTTCTTGTAAATTCAACGCCTTTACTGAATTTTAAATTTTGAGAACAATGTTTTTGGAAATTAGTTTTTTTCTTTCGCAAAATTCGACTTTTTCTAAAAATTGTCTTTTTACGAAATTAAACCTTTCAAATTTTGGACATTTTGCGTGTTTGTCCGAAAGGTTAAGTTTTTATTTTTAATATGATTTACTAAAAATTCCGACTTTTACAAAAAAAAAATTTCTCGAAATTCGTTTTTTCGAAATTTTTTGTTCTCAGAATTCCAATGTTCTTAAAATTGAACTTTCTCTTAAAAATTGAGAATATTTTTTAGAAAGTTCGATCTTTTTCTTGAAATAGCAACGTATTTTTCAAAAATCCTGATTTTTTTTGAAGTCAATTTTGTTAATTCTTTGTTTTGTTCTGAATTTATTTTTTAAATTTAGTTTCCGGTAATCACAATTCGTTGTCCGAAATTCATTTTATTCTCGAAATTTTTACTTTTACCTCAAAATTCCATATTTTCTGTTTCTGTTTTCGCAAAATTCGTTTGTTTTGCTAAAATTGTATCAAATCAACGATATCATCAATATAGAATTTGTGAATTTCAAGAATATACCAAAATTTAGATAAATTGAAAATTCTGAGAGAAATATTTTTGAAAGTTGTAATTTTTTTTTTCTAAATTCGACTTACTCTGGAAATTAATACTTTTTTCACAAAAATCGACTTTTGGACTTTGTGAAATTTCAGATTTTTCGAAATTTCGATATTTTTTAAAGGTTTTCGAAAGCTTTTTTCTTAATGTTTGGTTCTAATTTTAAATCCTAAATTCTACTCTAATTTGGCGGAAAATTTTGTTGCCCATGAATTTTGTAGAATAATGTTGCCTCCCTTTGAAGAAAATCCTACCTACGCCCATGCGTGGGAACTTCTTTAAGAACTCGAGAACGAAAGAATTAGAAGAGTTTTACCTCTGGTGTGGGTGGATTCTTGTCTTAATCTTGACTTTCGTTTTCATATCAGAAGATGAACAAAACGTCCAACATTAAGTAGTTTTTTCCAATCTTGAAAAAAGTGCCTCTGACTACGGAAGTATTCATAATTAAAAATAAAATATTTTTCAGTGTCCCAGTCGGTCATTTTTGCATACCTAAGGGAGATGCCGCTCTCGTCCAAGAATTAAAACATGTGCTGGACTTCTGGAAGGTAATTCGGCTGAATATTAAAAGACCTACAGTAATGTTTTTTTTTTTTATTTATTTGCAGGAAGTAAAAGAAGATATTAGCAAAGCATGGGGAGCTATTTTTATTTGTATTCTTATATCAGTTGGTGAGTAACTCTTTAATTCTATCATTTGATAGTAGTTCTGCATTTAGCGAATATTATTTTATCAATTGACCAGTCTCGCTTATACGTAAACCAATTGTATCTGTAAAGAACGAAACTATTTTTCATGTAATCAATTGGTATTTATTTTATATGCACATTCTTAATTCTCACCTTGACGATGTGAGGAAATGGGAGTATGCAAATTTCGAGTCCTTTTGAACATTTCAGCTTTCATCGACAATTTTGGCCTTTTTCAAAATCTCGACATTTTTTTTCGAAATGTTAATTTCTTTTCAGAATTTCGACTTTTTTTTCGAAATTTTGATTATTATTATTATTATTTGAGAAATGCGACTTTTTTGAAGATATAATTTGAAAAAACAGATTTTTTAATAATTTCTACTTTTTTCAATTTTTTTTAATTTTAATTTTTGTTTGAAAATTGACTTTCAAAATTTTGATTTTTTTTTCAAATGGTTAATTTCAAAATTTCAACACTTACTAAATATTTCGACTTTTTGACAGTTCCGATTCTTTTACAAAATTTGTATATATTTTTTTTGAAGAATTCGACTTTTTTGACATTTTCGATATTTTCAATTTCTTTCTTTTTTTAATTTCGATTTATTTTCCAAATTTTGACTTAATTTTAACTATTTCAAGATTTCCACTTTTTCACAATTTTGCTATTTTTAGAACTTCCGAGTTTTTTCAAAATTTCGACTATTTCTCGAGATGTTTCTTTTATTGTAAATTACGATTTTCTCTGAAAAAGTTCTGCTTCTTCAAAATATTTGAAATTCACGTTACTTTTTCAAATTCTCGACCTTTTGACTTTTTTAAAATAATTCTACATTTTTTAAAAATTGCAATTTTTCACAATTTTTACTTTATTTAAAAAAATTGTAGACATTTAAAAAATGTCCACCTCTTTTGAAAGTTTTGAATTGCTTTGAAAAATTCAAATTTTTTGAAAATTTGATTTTTTTGATAATTTCGATTTTTTTGAAAATATTGACTTTTTTCGAAGCTTTGACTTTTTTAATAATTTTCATCTTTTAAAAATTTCTTATTTGAAATTTTCGATTTTTTAAAATTATCTGCTTTTTTCAATATTTCAAATTCTACTACTCGATATGTTGGCTTTTTAAAAATTCCACATTTTTTAATAATTTTATTCTTATTAGTTCTGACTTGAAAATTATCAGTTAAATTGCAAATCTTGATTTCTTTTGAAACTTTCTGTTTCCATTTTTTTAAAACTCTGATTTTTTTTAAATTTTCTCAATGTTTTGACTCATTCTAATGTTGGCCTTTTCAAAATTTCAACTTCTTTTAAATCTTACGCCCAATTTTTTTCAAAATTTTTCCTTTTTCTCGAAATTTTAATTATTTTGTAAATTTTAATTTTTGAAAAATAATTACTTTTGAAAATTTCAGTTTGGTTGAAAATTGACAAGTAATTCTGTTACTATCACTTTGTGAGTAGCTCTGTTATTCTACCGTTTGGTGAATAGCACCTACATGATTATATCTATTGAGCATTAGTTAGTATTTGAGAGATTGTGATCAGATTTCCAAGTTGATGTTTTTGGTTACAGGTCTTACGATTTTTGCCATCGTCTTGTACAGATATTGCGTAGCTTTCGCCGTTTGGTTTGCCCTTATTGCATATTTGGTGATATTCTGCCGAGCGACAGTATCCTTATGGTAATTATTACAATATCCCCTTGAGTCTCTAGTTGCAATAACTCGTAAATTATTCCAGGCGTCAGTATTACGCTGCCTCCACATTACCCACTGAGGAAACTAAAAACGTCTTGACACCTTTAATATTTGCGGCCATCATTGTAACAGTCATATCGCTGTTATACACGATCTTTCTTCTATGTTTTCGCAAAAAGATCGGATTGATAATTCAGTTATTCAGAGAGGCATCCGTGGCTATTTTTAGTATGCCTTCAATTGCATTACTGCCAGTTGCGGTATGTTTTTATTATTATTATTTTAATTTGTATTATTAATTAATATATTAAAACAGGATGTATCAGTTTTTCTTGCACACAGAGTTCCATAGGAATGAAAATACAGTAAATGCCGCTTAACAGAATCAAGTTAGTCCAAATCATTTTGATTCAAATACTAATTACCGACGATTCTATAAATTTAATCACTTTCAATACATATTCATAACTTACTGTTAATAATTAAGAACTTGAAGGTAACACACACAAACACTGTGCAAGTGTTGTCTTTTCCAAGATTGTTGGCTCCAGGTCACACATGTTTTTTGCCCTGGTCCGGTAGTTTTCAAAAATTACCCTTCCACTAAAAATTTTTTTAGCTATTTTAATATCTAGTCGACCATTTGCGAGTATGAAGACAATTCTGATACTTTATTTTCATGGCTCGGTGCTGGGTACCGATCCATTATTTGGGCAACGCTGGTTTAAAGTCTGTATATACTGAGAAGAATTTACCAATCGTGCTATTTGTTGTTCTATCCTATTTATTTATTTATTTATTTTTCGTGATCTACAACAGTCTACCAGCATTCTTTCCTCATACATTGCGCCTCGATCCCTTATCATCAATAATGTGAGCTATTTTTTCTAGGGATCGATCTTACAAATTCTGTTTGTGTCAATTTTCCTTTGGATATTAGCCACTTTGATTTCCGCCGGTAGTTTAACGGAAATACAACCAGGAGTGTACGATTATATTCCCAACGCTGCGATCAGGATAACCTGTGCGATTAGCGTCTTTCTCTTTGCTTGGTACTCCCAATTTGTCGTCGACTGCCAATACATGATTGTGTCAGGAGGAATCTCCGCGTGGTTCTTCTCAACGTAAGTAAATTTTTAGCTCACAACTTGTCACCAGGCCATTAAAACATTTAACTTTTTTGAAAACATAAACAAAACCTTTTAGATTAAATCCCAGTTGTTAGATATTTACTAAAACCAGCGTTGGTAATTAAAATTAAAATCTGATGGTTGGCATGATATATATCAAGCGATGTATATCATGATGTGTATGACGATATATACATATATTTATTAGCTGATATATATCATGATAGAGTAATGGCACCAGTAATTATCATCGCCCCAATAGTTGTCACACAACATATTTTTGGAGAAAAAAATAAGATAACCTTTCTTTACTTTAATTCCTTCACTGTCTCAATCAGTTCCCATAAGTATTTGCAACAATTTTAAATGAAGCTTTTAATGGTAGTAGCCCATATAAATGCATTGCCAAACAAAACAGTACATCAGCTCCTTGTCTAAAATATTTTATCGTGATTGTTAAGGTAGGTTGAAATAATTTGGCTTAAATTTCAGCAGTTTTTATTGCAATAAATGCATTTTTTTACTTGGAAAGAAAGTATGTTTGATAAACTTTCACTTAAAATGTTTTTAGTTTGTAATTAGATTTTGGTTATAAAAAATTTGGTTCTCACATTTACTGGATACAAAAAACTAAAAAAATCCAGTAGTTTTCACAATGTATATAGCTAACTCTTAGTAGATCTGTCAGTGACAATTTTTGTTTTAATATACAGGGGGGTCAATTTTAGTTGCAACTGAAGCCTGCAAACCATGGAGGTCATATTCAAAGACTACTATTCTACTACTATTCTCCCAACAGATATAACTAGACTACTCCGATAAATAAAGCGCCATATTTGAATAAATTATTTCTATTGTTTGTATTTGAAAATCCCACATCACAGCCACAAAAATAGGTTTAATCAGTCATGTCATTAGTTGACTTTTAGAATGACAATTATAACAAAATAAGTTTTGTTTTTCGTACTATTCAGTTACAAAACTAGTGGCTTGAAGGATCCATCGTGCAAGGGAAGTCGTCTTATAATTGTACACAAAAGACCAGAGGAGAGTTTTGTTTAGGATAGGTATAATCATATAACGATTTATTAATTTTTTGTACAATTCTATTTGAATTTATTTTCTATGATTTTTTCACTATCACATTTTATTATTATTCCTTAATATCGTGTAAAGCTATCTTTTTTTAAGGGGAGTGGCCTAACTATATCTATTGGGTGAACAGAGTATAATACATTTAAAGTATCCATAAGGGCCCTTAAATATAAAGTTTTCGAGAAAAATGAAAAGACAAAAAAGTCCAATGGATTAAAAATATTACAAGAAAATGTTTTCCACCTAAAAAAGATTATGTTACACTGACAACCCCGGGAATTATAGTGAACTCAGAATGGCATTGGCAACAAACCAAAAAAATATACAGGATGTTCCCGTTTTAAGTGCCTTAAATAAAACAGGTGATAGAAAAAATAATTTTAAGGAAAAAGTTTCCTATGAACATGTATCCGGACTCTTAATAAAAAAGATACAAGGTGTTAAAATTTGAATAAAAAATTTTTTTATTATTTCATTTTCAAGTTTTCAGAGTTATTTAAACTAAATTTTGCACAGTGGCAGAGTTGCAGGTAATCTGTGATATTGTTTTGAAAACAAAGTAGTACGCCACTAAACAAAATGAAATAAAATACAATTTTTGAATAAAGCCTTTAATTCTGAAGAAGAGTTTTTCCTTGATATATTTTTTTTGGCATTTACTACCTTATGTTTTACGTAGGAACTATTCGAATACAATGTATGGTGGTCTTTAAATAATCACTGACTAACACAAAAAGGGGTAAGTTTAAGATGCTTCGACACTGAATAAAATGAAATGTTTTGGATAAAGGTTCTTTCATATTTGTGACTATTGTGCCAGTATTTAAACTTTTGGGACTTTCCTTAGTGAAAGTACGAGTGAGAAAGATTTTTTTTCCAAAAGCAACGACATGACGCAACCAGTAGCAAATACGGAAAAAGGTCAAGAAATAACTTTTATTCAAAATTAAATATTTTACCCAAAACGGGTATTTTATTTTATTTCTCCAGTGGAGTACTGCATTTTTCCTACAATAATATCAGAAATTGCACGTAACTCCACCACTGATTTTTTGTGATCCTTCATTCATACATCATGTATGCAAAATTTGGTTTAAACATCTTAGAAAACTTGAAAGTGAAAGTTTAATTCAAAATTCAAGCAGAGTTTGGAGTGTGTATTTACGGTTTAGATGCTAAAAGCGTAGGTGCCGGCTGATCTGATTGCGACTGCTAATTGTGCCGCTTACAGGCCTAACAGCCAATAGTACTGCTAGTCATAAAGAGATAGGAGTACCTATTCTAGGGTCTAATTATTAATTTGTAAATTTGGATTTAAACAATTTTGATGAGAAAGTAGTGAACACTTTATTTCTTTAAAAGATCGTAGGGAGTATTTTGTTAAAAAAAAATATTTTTTTTGTGTTTTTATAGAGTTTAATTATAACTTTGTAATAAAATATATGTTATTTTCAAATGCAGTTTTCATGAAAAAGTGATATAATTTTATTCCTATTGTAGGTTTCGGAAAAATACCTGAGTCCGTTTTAAAATAGAAAATGTATTAAACTAAAATATAAAAGAAAATATGAATAACTAAATATAAAAATTAAGTTCATCAACGTCTTAAAAGTTCGTCTTCGTTTCTCGCGTCTTTTTTAACAACCATAAAGAAAGTATATTGTACTTTCTTTATTTTAACAACTGCCCCACGGTCATCACACAACAACCCTCAAACCCAACTCGAAACACAAGCACTTAAGGATGCCAGTGGCGGTTCGTTCCCTACAATATGAAAGCAAACAATTTTAATTAAGTAACCCAGAGCCGTAACGACGTGCAACCGTACAGAGTACTTTAAAGGGGCTCAGAAATCTCGATAATGTTTTTTTTTTGTACTCGATGAAAATAATTTAGAGATGGTAACCCAAAAATATTTTGGAGGTTATAAGATGTTAATTAAGTTTAATTCGTAAAAATACTATTAAATATCACACCTTTTGTATCACTTTTGTTTCTCTTAAATTTAATACCTTGCTATGGCACCGGAGTCACCTAAACTCTTAACTATTAATATTTTGCATGTGCGCACCTCCGTCAAAAAGTCACCAATCGCCACTGGTTTCAAGTTACGAAACCTTTAGCCACATACATCAATGAAATAGGAAATTCAAAAGCAATACAAAGATGCAATAAAAATTGTAGGTCCCTATTTAAAATAACGTACTTGATGATGATGGCAAGAAGATGAAACGTCTAATAAAAAACTTTTCATACCATTTTGTAAAGGATAAAAAATGCTAATAAAAAAGCTTTTTTAGTTTTTCAATTACTCTTGAAATAACGCCAAGAAATAATAAAAACAAGAATTCCAAATTAAAAAACAACTAATTACATTTTTTGAATTTTTTCAATTGGACTTCAAATAAACAATTTACAGCTGATTTTCAAAAATGGCGATTTTCAGTTTTTTCTAAATAAAATCAAGACGAAGTGGAATTCAATTGTTTTCTCAGCAGAATAATGTTAGGTATTAAATTCTGCACTACTTTTCCCATTTAAGCTTCCTAGTATCTCCAATGATTTACGAGATCCCTGTAGTGGAAATCAAATTTAGTTCAACCTGTATACAGAGTGGACCATAAGTAATGGTACACAGGGCAATGGTGGATTTTTTGAATAAAAATAATGTGATTCACCTACATTTACCTTAAACTATAAGTTGATATTAACAGAGATACAGGGTGTCACAGTTAAAACAAATATTTCGATTTTTTCGTATAATTATGGAATGAATTGTAATAAAGGCACGAAATTTGGCACAAGGAAGTTTCTTAAGTCGATAAACTCTAATTTGCTAACATATTACCAATAGCTGATAGGGGCCTACCTGCGCTATCCTGCATAATTCTAAATCATCATAACTTTTTTGTACACCCACGTATATTAATTTTAAATGGGTTATTTTATTTCCCCATCTTTTTACGCAAAAAAGATGTACTTTCTGAAAGTTGATACAAGCAACCGTTTTCAAGATATTTGCCCTTAAAGCTTGACGTGTCTTGGTTTTAAATTACTAAGATATTAAATTTTCGAAGTAGGCTTGAAGGAAAAGTAATCGTAAGACAATTTTGAAACCAATTTCTGTCAAATATTACTTTGCTGATAATATTATTACCCAAATTTTGAAAATCTCAATAAAGAAAATCCAAAAAATTAAGACGTAATTTATTTTCTAACATAGAGATGTGAGATATGATGTCTGAGTTCGCACAGCAAAATTTTAAAAGTCTACTTGGTCAAAGCAGATATTTGGAGATGAATTTCAATAAAAGGCAGCCAAATGTTTAATTGTTTACAATCCCTTTACATAAAAAAAGTAATTTTTCACATACTTATTTTTGAAAATAAATTTTGTTTTAGTATTTCATTTAAATTTGCTTTAGAAATTTAAAAAATATGTGTAATAATAATGTCAGTAGAGTAATATTTGATATAAACTATTTTTTGTAAAACTGTTATTAAAAGTGACATTTTTAGTTCATTGATAAGTGAACTAAAAATTGACTTTTATAATGACACGTAACAAAAACACTTTTAACACTAGTGCGAAAAAACTTTTTCGCACTAGTGTTAAAAGTAAATATAGCAGTGTTTCCCAAACTTTTTTTGCCCTAACCCGGTTGTTTTTAATATTTTCCCTTCGCCACCCACTAAAAGATGTTTTAATTATATCTTAATGCTGGAAAGAACTAATCATTTGTGAGTATGAAGACAATTCTGCAGCCTGGTATTTTATTTTTGTGGTCCGCTGCCGGGTTGTGACCCACTGTTTAGGCGACACTGATATATAGCAATATGCAATATAAAATAGAAAGCTGTACTGGTAAAATTAGAAAGATATTTTTTATGGTTGAACGGACTGGTCCAACAATATTGTGTTTCCAAACATTAAAACATTCAAAATAGTTGTAAATTATTTATTTATAATATTAATATTACTATTACAATCTGAACGGTTACTTATTTTAGTTTTCCTGAGAAGTAATTGCAGAGGTATTTATGCAAAGTAATCCGTGCAAAAACCAGGACGGATGTTGCTTTTAGTCTTCATAATATAAAACAAAGATTTTTCAATATCATCCAGTGTTAATTTACAAAATTCTTGATAGCGACAGACTCCAAATAATCCAAAAACTGACGCAACTTTTTACTGCATATTTGGTGTCTGGAGCTTCATTCAAAAAAATCTTGTACGCTGGTTTTAATACTTGCTTATATCCTAGTTTGATTTAAAAACTAGCTTTTATCATAGAGAGATTCCATAACTTAGAATTTCCTTCGGCGTAAACCAAAAATATATTTTTAGTGAAGTTATCCGCTAGATTCTTTATTTCATACCATCATATTTTTGTCCCGATTTCTGGAGCAATAAATCTCAGTTGATGTATTTGCTGTTTCTTCAACATCAGATGGAATAATAAAATTGCTTTAATTTCCAATCTTTTCTTCAAAATTCATGTTTATTAGCCATAAAATCTACAATATTTTAGGACAGGTTCAATTGTGGTTACTAATTAACATTAAACAACTTACAATTGTTTTACTTAGTTACACTCTATCCAATACCTGACTTGATTGTCAGATGTAAATGTCAAATATGTAATTCAACACGCAAACAATAAATCTAAAATTCAACCCTAGGGACAGCATTTTCTCTTTTAATTTAGCAGTTTTACAAAAAATATTGTATGATACACTTGTTAAAAGTGATTTTATTTTGTTCGTGGGGTTGCTCCACTCGCTACGCTCGTTCCGCAATACTCCCCATAGCCCAGTCGGCGAGGAAATCGCTATAAAGGTGAAAAATACAAACTAATACAACAGCGATTTTATTATTGCAATCTATTAGTAGGTCAATTTTGAGCATATATCTAAGTTGGCGCGGCGCGGGGGGCTGTGCGTCAGCCGCCATTTTGATAAACGCGTTTTAGTAAATATCTCGAGAATGGTCGATCCTATGAAGAAAATACAAGAAACCATATTTATAGAAAAATATATAATTTAACTTTTTTATAAAACATATTTTTCTATAAAATAAATATTTTACGAGTTATTACAATGAAAAGATTTTACTTTTTAGTTTTTTTTAATAGTTTTAAAACGGTTAGCATTTGTTGGTAACAGTTAAAATCAAAGTTATAGAGCATAAAATTCTCTACCAATTTGATATATATTTTATTTTTCTAAAGTTAATAGTTTGTGAGTTATAGCGCGATGAAGATCTAACGGTGTCGATAAATTAAATAAATAAATTTTAAGTTACGAATTTCGTCACCACCTAAAGAACATAACACAGTAAAGAACTATTCTGTACTAGAAATCAAATGTGTATTTATGCCAAAGGTGCTTTTAACCACCAAACACTAATTTGATGAGACAATATAAAATTGTATTTTCAATGAATTTTAGAAAAAACAGTTTCATCACATTAATCTATATTAAAAACTATCACATTTAAAAAATATGCCAATGCGGGAATTATGATGAAAAGAGCATTGTCTGCTCGTAAAGGAGGCACTTCAGCAAAATAATACATTTTGTCGACTTACAGGCTGACGCGATCAAAATATTTTTCGTGCACAAGCTGCTATTTTGATAGGCCGCTCTTTTATTTAGCCGCTTCTTTTAAGTAGCCGCATTTGTGCGATACATATTTACGCAGTGGTCGTGATAATTGTATAATTTTTCAATCTTAAACGGAGTTTAGCACTACTATAGGTAGCAGTAACAAAATATATTTTGTTTCTTGAAAGGGCGTTTCTATGGTAAAAAGAATGAGTGATTGTTTCATTTGTGGAAAAACCTTAAGTAAAGGTGATGTTGTGAATGTTAAAAGTAGAGGTATTAGATCTCTTTTAACTGCCAGCAAATTAAGAGGACAGAAGGTAGATGAAGAATTTCTGAAAAATGTAGAGTCTGTGAGGTAAGTTAAATAAAGATAATTGAACTACATAGTTTTCATTGTTTAAGCAGATAGTTTTTTTGTGAAAAAAATCTATCTTTGTTATTAATGTCCACAAGTCATGTCAGAAAAATTATGCTGATAAAAGGAAGGCATCTGCGGCTATTCGTCGAAGAAGTCCTACTCTACAAATTTTAGGAAAATCCATTTTTTTTTAAATTGTAGATTTTCTAATTCTCTTACAATTTTGATAGTTACTGTTATCAATTACTCTTGTAAGCCGCTTACCAATTTTACTAAACAAAAACTAAAAAATGAACACTTCAACGCTGTTACTTTTTAGAGTAGCAGCCAAAATAAACATTTTCATCTTTAAAGGTTGCTTGTAGTTTCTTCATAAAACCAACTATTCTCAAAATATTTACAAAAACGCATTTATCAAAATAATGGCAAACGCACGACGTCCCATATCACGACCATTTGGCGTCATAGACAGGATTGTCCCACTAATGTATTCATAAAATTGCTGTTGAATTATACTTCAAATACATTTTTCCCACTGCGTAACTGTGAAAAAAAAAATGAAAAAAATAGGAAAGATCATATTGATGCAAAAATAAGTAGTTTAATATTTTTATTGGAAGCGATTTTTTAGACACATATTTTAAACTTTGTTTTTTTAAATTTATTTAACATATTTTAAATTATTACGCCAAAAAATTGTCACTCATTTTTTTCTTAATCTACTTCCAAATCGGCCAACAGCATATTTATAGGGTATAAAACTGTCTATAAATTTTATAAAAACATTTTTGTAAAGATCATAGTTTATAAAAGCTATAATAACAAAAGATCTAAAATTATACCTATTCTCCATTTGTCCAGTAAATATTGGAGCAATGAGACATTCCAGTTAAAATAACAACTGCGGTCGATAAGTCAGCATTTACTGCGCATACAATTTGATAAAACGCCGTTTTCTTAATTAACTCGGATAGTTATTTTATTACAGCTCCTAAACTATAAACATCAGAAAAAAATGTTTTATACAAAATGTGTAAATTTTTTTATGCTCTACAACTTTGATAATAACTATTATCAATGTAGTGTTATTTGTTTACGAATTATCAAGCAAAAACTAAAAAGAGAAAACAATTCAACGTAGTAACTTTGAAAATATTTATCCTATACAAAAATATTATTAATAAAAAAGATAAGTCATATATTTTTCTACAAATATGATTTCTTGTACTTTTTTAATAGGACCAACCATTATCGAGATAATTACATAAACGCGTTTATCAAAATGGCGGCTAACGCACAGCCCCCCGCACCGCGCCAACTTGAATTTATGCTCAGAATTAACCTATTAATTGATTACAATCATAAAATCGCTGTTGTATTATTTTGTACAAAAAAAAGCTTCGCCGACTGGGCTACCACTCACAAAATAAAATGTCACTTTTAACACTTGTATCATAAATAACTATTAGAGTCAGTTTTATTACTTTCATTTTAAAACCTACTGCGAAAAATTCACATTTACATAACTTAAAATAAACGTACTACAAACTTTGAAGGCAAATATCTTGAAAACGGTTGCTTGTATCAACATTTAGAAAGTATACCTTTTTTACGTAGAAAACGTAGGTAAATAAAAATATCTATTTAAAATAAGTGTACATAAAGGCACAAAAAAGTTATGATGCTTTAGAATAATACAAGGTAGCGCAGGTCGCGCGGCGCCCCCTATGAGTTAGTGGCAATCTGTTAGCAAATTAGAATTTCTTGATCAAAAAAACCCCTATGCCAAATTTCTTGTCTATAGTGAAATGTGTTCATCAGTTATGCGAAAAAATCACAACTTTTTTTCAACTTTGACACCCTGTATCCTGTTAATATCAACTGTTGGTATAAGGTAAATGTAGCTAAATCACGTTATTTTTATACGAAAAATTTACTCTTGCTCTACGTACCATTACTTATGGTCCATCCTGTATATAGCAAGTTTTTTTTTAAGTGACACCCTTATTTCACTTATGAGCCTGCCAATTTCTCTTTGGCCGTAGAGATGTTAAAAAAAATAAAGCGACGAAAATATCGATTTAGAAAAAAAGCACAGTCATACCTTAAGAATAAATATAAGTTTAAGATACCAGTGACCAAAGTTATGTGGGTAAAAAGCAATTACCATGACTGAAAATATTAAAACAACATACCTAGGTACATCTAGGTATACATACTCAAACACAAATCACCATGTAACACGTCTATTAATCCTAAAAACCTATTAAAATGCAGCATAAATCCTGACAGAAATATGCAAGGAAATGAGGATAATTCTAGCTGAATGAGACATCTTTCCACATTTCCATCGATCATTACTTTAGCTGGAACCAAAAAAGGGATAACGAAGGAGTGAAAATTATATTTTCCCACTCTCACCTGTATATTCACACAAAAGAACTAAAGGAGCTTGAAGAATTATCAGAAAAGACATATCAAACCAGGAAAGTCTAACATACATAAATAACATTTTATATATTTGGGTATGTACATGTGTCTTTAAAACATTTTCATGTATTTCCAAACAATAAATAAACCTCCATATTTTTCAACTTTTTTTTTCCAAAGCAACTTAACGATTCAAATTTAATAACAATTACTTTAAAAATTAATGACAATTATTGGTTATTGCATGACAATTTCCGGTTAAATGACACTGACAAATATAAATATTTTTATTAAAAAAAATTATTTTTTGACATAAGAGAGTTGATACTTTCATAGGAAAGAAACGAAACTTCCTTTAAAGAATTCATGTTATTAGAAAAATGCTTCCAGTTTTTTCGATATTAGTAGTAGAGGTATATATGTATGTCTAATAAGGCTGGTGCTATTACCCTATACATCAAAAATTGCACGTGTAAACAACGTGACGACTGTTTAAACTACCGAATGTGTTTAGGCAAACTGAAAATGAAGTCTTTTTAGGTTAACAGAATATGACAAAGACACAGTGGTGATTATAAATACATTTTTAACAAAACGGATTCTAAAATTTCTTTGTTGTTGGTAATATCAGTACTCTTCGTGTAACTGCGGAACAGTGGGACTCAAAGCAAAGTGTGCAAAGCGCAAGTGCTTCAAATCATACACAAAAAAAAGACATTATATTGCACCCTAAAACACCCCTTGTTTTTATAAACATCAATATTTTCATTCATTTTACTGTTACAGCAGCTGGCTTCAAAGAATTTTTTTCGAACTTTGGATTAAATGATTTTAAATCATGAAATCACCTAAGAAGTGAAAAGTCGGACAACGTATGTTTCTGTTCCACTATTTAAATCAAAAAAGTGAAATAAGAAAACAGAAGTTGAAATTGTTTTGTTCAAATTGTGAATCACAAGAGAACCAGACTTTTGGATTGTTTAAATTTGTTATGAAGATATTTTTTTCTTTTATTTTGACCAATAAGAAATTAATATATATCAATAATATATATCGGATATATATATACCTGATCTATGTGACTGATATGATATTTATAAAAATATCATGATATTTGCCAACTCGGAAAAATCTCAACTATTTTGCAACTCATAGTTTATTTTTAGACTATTCTCAAGGTTCACCTCTATTTTAGATCCAAACCAGAAACTCGAGCATCCTTAATGACATTCGCCAAAAATGTATTCAGATTCCATTTGGGTACCGTAACGATTGGGTCTCTCGTTTTGACATTGACGAGATGCATCAAGCTTATTCTTCGGATTGTGATATCGAATCAAAAACTGAAATGTCTCATGGCTTGTTGTACATCCAGTATAGAAATGGTGACTAATTTTTTATCCAGATATGGTTACATACTAACAGGTAATTTTATACTTTTGATGTAAATTAGAATGATGACGCTAGGTTATGTTGAGATACTAAGTTACTGACTTAAGTCTCTAATACTCCAGATATAGAGATCTGTTTCGGATAACTTCACTTGGCAACAATGCTGTGACGTCCCTCGAAATTTGAAAAATTTTAGATAGAAAAATATTAGATAGCATACGTGTTTTTTCTAGCTCTTCATGGCGAGCCCTACTTCAAATCGACAAAAAGGGCTGTTAATCATATGTCGGGCCATTTGAAGGAAATTATTGCCCTAAACAGTCTAGGATGCTTCGTCCTCATAATGACGCAGACACTAATCGCAATCGTCAGCGGAAATATCGCCTTCTTTGTCTGTTTTGTAAGTAAACCATTGCATTAATTTCTTTAAGTAGTTCATTATTATTATTGTTATTATTTTTAAATTTTTAACTTATAAAAAAAAGTAAAAAGTGACCATGTGATTTCGAAGTATAAGTGGCACTATACGTAGTAATCACATGGCCGAAGTCCATTAATTTCAAAGTGCCGCCACATTTATAAGCATTTGAGTTGGGAGCTGACGATCGAAAAAGATCGAATCGGTCTTTGGTTCCCAAACTGTAAATCTGATAAATGTCCAAACCTATTGGTGTATGCATTAGAATAAAGCCTGTAACTTGTTAGAATGATTTTTCTGCTAAGCATCAATGGGTCAACAGTTTATGATCCGCTATTAAACATTTAGAGGGCTGACTTGTGCACTCTAGGTCGTATTCTATTTTTGGTTTGGTTTTACAAACGAATTAATTATCATTGATGGGATTTCAGCTTGCTGGAATGTCGAATCTTTGGGTACCCACCATCATTTGCGCTTATGCAGCAGCTCTGATTGCTTCGAGCTTCTTCAGCGTCTACGAGGTACGTTATTCCGCTTAAATAAAAAATTAAACCAACAGAAATGTATTTTACAGTCCGCCATTGATACGATTTTCATATGCTTCTGCGAGGATAATTTACTTCACGATGGTACGACCAAACCTTACGCCTCGCCAAGAGGTCTGAAGCAATTCATTCAAGACTCTAAAAGGATACTGAGGAAGCAGTAAATAAAAATGTAATCAACCCTATTCGTGATTTCGAAGAAGCAAGTTTTTGTTTTTAATGAAACGCTTAGTAATGCTTTAATGGGTTATGTAGAAATACTGGACATTACAAAAAACAACTGCCGTTTTTTTATTTTTTTAATGCATGTGATTTAATATGATTAAGAATGTATGTACAATGTACATATATATTTTTAATAAAAACATTTGTAGTTAAACGTTTTGTTAATATTTAAATATAAAATGTAGGATTATGGAATGTGAAATATTTCAACATATACACGTTGAACCAAATTTGATTTCCACTACAGGGATCTCGTAAACTATTAAAGATACAAGGAAGCTTAAATAGGTACAGTAGTGCAGAATTTAATGCCTAATATTATATTGCTGAGAAAACAATTGAATTCAAATTCGTCTTGATTTTATTTAGAAAAAACAGAAAATGGCCATTTTTAAAAATCAGCTGTAACTTGTTTATTAAAATCCGATTGAAAACATTCAAAAACTGTTATTAGTTGTTTTTAAGGCCATTTTATTGGTATGCGTTTATTTTTTCTAGTTTCCAAGCAAAATATATCAAATTCGTTATTTTTTATGAATGCCATATTGAATTTTATTATATTCGAATTTAGCATATGTTTCTGATTAATTTGATGTATGACATGTCATACTTCAAATGTGGCAAAGCGAGTTAAATAAAGTAATTTATTAGTTTTAAACAAAAAAATTATAGTAGGCGATGCAAGTGTGCAAATGGCGTTATTCTACGAAAACGTGTAGATGTTCTAAAAATGCTGTCGGCAATTTTTACAAAAATTCTTTTAACCTTGAATACTTACTAACATTAGAAATAACTCTCATATTTATGCACATTATCCGTCTTAGAACACTTAACTTCTCGAGAAGTTTAGAAGGCACTCTTGGGTATGAGTCATTGGAAAGTCGCTCCTAATAAAATCTTAGAATGTTCTGGGAATTACGTTATTTACAGGGAATCATGCACATTACGAGTATTAATAAATGTTTCAATATTATATAGTTTGTTACAATATTTTTGGTTCTTCAATAATAACTATTGCTTTTTTAGGGAGTGTATTTTTTATTATTAAGAGCCATAACGATTGCATTATCTACAATGACCCATTTGTTTTAAATAATAAACTACTTTATCGTATCATTAAAAATTAAGTGTCCTTAAAATTAAAGCTTTATGGATAATTATTAACCTCATAATATTTAGCAGCTTCATAATAACTTAGTAGTACATAATACATTATAGCGATAACTTTAAGAGCCACAGAAATGTTAACATTTAGATATAACTTTTCTTAGTCGTCAGATTACTGACATCTAACAGATACCTATAAGATAATTTTGATAGATGTCCAACGACAAGTTATTCAAAAGAAATGAAGAAAAGTTGAGGGTATGTTGTTATGGCATCAGTTTGCCATGTGCGGAAGAATTCTGTGGTGAAGTGAACAATAATCTTCTTCATAATTAATCAATTTTATAGTATATTTTTTATAGTTGTTCGGTATTTGAGACAGTTATTTTACAATATGAAAAAGGACGTTGTCTTTTGTTATAGCGCCTGTTACTAATATACAGTGACTCACAGCTTGAATGATGCATTGAGCATACAACAGATAAAACTACTGGCACAAACATACAGAAAGAACTAAACAGAAAGAGTTACTAATAGTTACAAACCTTTGCAAATATAGTTCAAACTTTATTGTATGTCAAGCTTTAAAAGTAATGTACCTGACAAAAAAATTCAAACAAAAGGATGCACCTATAAAATAGAGCCCATGCAGTCATTATACTAACCATAAAATACCATAAATTTGTACTTTATCAGTAATCTAAAGGTCTTTCTTTGTTTTCAGTAACTGCCTGTAATCTTTTAGGTATTGCCTCTACTAAGATTTGGGTGTATTGAGAAGAAATTGCCTTTCGTTCTTCAATGATCATCTTTAACTCATTTTTATTGTTCACGTTATGTTTAGCGACTTTTTACTTTTATATTGACCATACATTTTCTATTATATTAATGTTAGACGATAGTGGTGGTGTATTAAGACACGCCAGACAATTTTGAAATAACCATTCTCGTACAGTACACTCTGAAAGTTTTGGGTTGTTGTTGTTGTAAAAAAATTGAAAATTCTGTTGAATGTTTATTTTCTAGCACTATATTGTAGGAACTGTTTTAAAACATTAAAATAGTAATACTAACCCATTGTACCATCACTAAAGTGTATTTTGACGACCCTGACAAAAGACATACAACCCCAAAACATCACGTGTTGACCATCCTGTTAAACTGTAAATTTCAAATTCTTAAATTTTAATCCTTCTTTAGGTTTTCTCTTAAAGTTATCTTCCCATCTGATGAAAAAAGCCGTTTCATCGGCCAATAATACTGATTTCACGCAGATCATTCATTTATTAAGATGCTTCTGAGTGAATTCCATTCTTAGCTTTCTTTTTAGGGGTATATTCCGAGCTGTTCTTCCGTGTAAATTAACTCCCCTTAAAACAGATCGTATTTTTTTTGTGCAACATTGGTTTTTGATGTATTATGAACTTCTATTATTAACTTTGAAGCCCTTAATTTGAAGTTTTTGGTGCTTGTTCCTAAATCCGCTCCTTGTCGTATTGAGTAAAAATTTTGTTATAAGCTTTTGTTAATTTATTTAAGGCCCTATTTTATTTTGGTATAATGTTTTATAATATGTTGAACTGTTCCTTGACCTTTTTGACCATTTCAACAATTTTCTATAGTTTACTATTATTTAGTATATTATTAAATTGGTTAATCATCAGTTGTGACTTCTCAATTGTGGTATGACGGTCTGCACAGCTTTTTTGTGTCTGTTTTACAAACATTTGGCATAAATAATATGACACAAAATTAAGATTTACTATTATAAACATCTAATAATTGGCGAAATCGGAAAATTCTTTCGTTATTTTAATGATATGGGCAAGTATTGCAGCCTGCATCTTTTAAGCTGTGATGCTGAATTTACCGGTTTCCACAAATTTTCATTTATATTTTGGTTATTGTCAGCATTGTATTTATATTATTCTAGGGGTAAATTACATATACATACGCCTATTTACTGCAACCAACATTTACCCCAGTTTTCATTTGCTTATTTTTATATGCTCTTTTATAATAAAATATGATAACTGCATCATTTAAGCTGTGAGTCACTGCAAATAATTTGGCGGTAAGTAATCTTTTTCATAATTAACTTTGTATTTTCCCTATTTGTTCAGTAATATGCGGTTTAGTTTTCTATTGTTGTTAATTATCAGTAAGTAAAAGTTTACCGGGTAACATATACCGGGTTATTCACCACATATGGCACTGAAGATTATGCCCACGGTTTCAGTTTATCGTGATTACGTCCACGGTTTCAGTTTATCGTGATTACGTCCACGGTTTCAGTTTATCTTGAGTATGCCCACAATATGATTTTAAACAAAGGTTTGTTTTGGGAGGTGGTTCAGGACCCATTGGCGGTACATTTTAAAATTAGCTTCATAATGTATCACGTGTCGCAAAAACACAATTAATAATAAGGTTAACTTCCGCTAAATCTTAACGTTGTATTTTAATTTTTGGACAAATTTATGTATCAAGGGTTCAAAAAGTTTTCTAATCTAGAGAACTGCTGCATTTGTGAGACATGTTCCCGCATGTTCCTTACTTGATTCGTACTCAGCAAATTGACATTTAACCTTGATATAAAAAATTTGTATTGCTATCAGGAATAGAAGAGATCCATTCACGATTGCTTCTTGGAGCTTTTCGAAATAATAAAAGATTTTTCTCCCATTGTAACATAAAATCAATAAAATATTTTTTAAGGTTATGTTTGTTCACCTGTCTGTCGATCAAGTAAGGAACATACGTAAACCAGTGAACTCTATATAAACTGGAACGGGCACGCCGTGTTAAACGACTGAGGCAAATATTTTTTTATGCAACCCGCACTAGTGACGTATTTCGCGCTCTCTCTAGCACACTATTTCTTATGGGCTTGAAGAACCAAAATTAATATAAATTGAGATTTATTAAACATAAACAATTAGCATAAATAATTGTTTGATATGTATTAATCTGTTACTTACCCCACACATAGAGAATTCCATAAACAGCAATAACATCATTTTAAACAATAAAATGTAGGTTATTTAGAAATTTCTCGGCCAATTCTCTAAAATTTGACTTAATTTCCACTTACAATTGGTACTTACAATTAACGTCTTGCGACTGACAATAGTACTTGCTGTAATGTCATGTATGAGTCCCTAGGAGGTTTTACCCCTTTGCTTAATTAATTAGCTAACTAATCAATTAAGACACTCGAAAATGCCAGTTCTGCTGGCGAAATACGTATCGCGTAATTATTTGATTAATTTCCCATGTGGTAGGGTAGAGGTAATTTATAAGTCACAGTATTTAATTCAGGGTGAATAAAATATAATTTATTATGCACAGTTCAAAAGCAGTAAATGCGTTTTTTTTACTACAAGGAATCTATTTTAATTTTTTTTTAACGTGATGATAGAATTATAATAATAAATTTACTAAATAATCATACATTTTATAACGATGTATGTAAATACATAGTTTTTATGTCAGCTCGGAACATATAAGACATTTTGCGAACGTTTTTCTGAAATATATATTCAGGGTAGATGCAACTTTCTTTCTTAGGATCAGTATTAATCGTTAATTGGTACAAAAATACACGAAATGTAGGATATCGAACAAATTACTGCATCTTAAGTGCATCTCTAGTAAATATAATAGGTCCTACACAGGTGCGTATCACCTATTTATACCTGGATTTTATACAGCGCGACTGACAAACCCCTATAGTACACACAAGTTAACACAGGATAACAATACGTCTTCCATAAGCTATCTTTGTTGTTTGCCCCTGCCTCAGTTTGCTTGTGTAGCAGATACGACACGAGTCCGTTCCAGTTCTTATAGAGTTCACTGACGTAAACATAACAAAAAATGACAGCAGTACACTAGATTAGAAAACCTTTTGTACACACAGTATATAGAAACAATTTTAATGTTTAAATTCTCTCTCTGTTACATTTACATTTATCGAACCACTTACCTTTCTGTTCAACCTTAGCATAAAAACCAAAACATTTCCATCAGTATGGAAAAGTGCAAAAATAACTCCAGTGCTCAAAGGTGGTGATCCCAAAGGTATGTCGAATTATAGACCTATCTCTTTGCTTTCGGTATTCCCCAAAATATTCGAAATGGTTTTGTTTAACAAGATATGCGTTGATATCATTCCCCTAATCTCTACCAACCAACATGGTTTTTTGCCCGGTAGGTCAACAGTTAGAAATTTGACTTCCTTTACGCAATTTGTAGCTGAAAAGGTAGATCGCGGTGAGCAAGTAGATTGAATTTACACTGATATTTTAAAGGCATTCGATCGCGTTAATCATGAACGTCTTTTGCAAAAACTTGATGCCTTTGGATTTAGTACTGATTTGCTTGAATTGTTTAGATCCTATCTTATTAACAGAGAACAGGCAGTTGTGTACAAAGGGTACAAATCGTACATGTATATGCAGACATCAGGTATACCTCAAGGATCTGTCCTTGGGCCATTCCTTTTTCTTGTATATATTAAGGATTTTTTAAGATGTATTGATAGTCGCTTCCTATTATTCGCAGATGACCTAAAACTCTTTCCTACTATTAACTCTTCCAATGACTGCAAGGAGCTCCAGGCAGATTTAAACAGAATAAATAGTTGGTGTGGTGAAAATCATCTTAAATTAAATATTAAAAAATGTAAAACTATTACCTACAAGAAGAAAAAGTTCTATGTTAACTATGTATATCACATCGATACCAATATAATAGAAAAAGTTCGACTCTATACAGATCTTGGGGTAACGTTTGATTGTGAACTTACCTTCAATCCACACATACATTTTATTATTGCTTCATCTTTAAAAATGCTAGGATTTATCCTTAGGTCGGTGTCAAACTTTCCATCTGTAGAAGCATTGAAGATTTTGTACAAGGCGTTCGTGAGATCAAAGCAGGAGTACTGTGCTGTAATTTGGTCTCCATTATATGTTTATCAAAAAACAAGGTTAGAAAGGGTTCAAAAAAAAGCAGCAAAATATATGTTTAAAGCAATTGTTGGTCGTTTCCCGTCAAGATCATGTGATCATAATGAGTTGCTGAATATTTGCGAGCTTCAGTTTTTGGATTCACGACGTGAAATAGCATCGGCGAAATTCCTTTACAAAATTTTATATAATGTAACCAACTGCTCAGACATATTGTCCAAAATTTCTTTTCATGTTCAACGAACAAACAGAAGGCACTCTAACTTATTTTACCTCTCAAAAGCGCGGACAAATTTAATGGTGAATTTCCCTATCTACAGAATGCTAAAGTTGGGAAACCACATTGCGGGTGATATTTTTGGGAATACTTGGAACAAAATTCATTGCATCTTGAGGAAGGAGCATGCATTCGACTGCGATTGTGATTTGTTTTTTATAATTTAATAAGTTTAGAGAAAGGGGTTGAGTTATCAAAGAGCTGAAGAAGATGTGAAGCGGCGGCTTATGGTACTGATGAAGGCCTGTTTTAAACAGCACATATTCAGCTTTAGAATGTATTTTGGAATGTTATTGGTTTTCTTTTCTTGTTTTCTTTTACGTATTTTTTTCTTCTTTCTTTATTTTTCTAATTTTGTTTTTTTCTTTAAATATATTTATTTTTTGCTTCTACAACAAAACACTGTGGTATTAGTTTTATGTTAGGCTTATGTTATTGACAATTTAGGGTAGGAATAATTAAGTGTAAAATCTAAATTACTATGTTTTATTGTATTGTTTTTTTTATATTTGTCCCATAAATGGACTTGTTCTGTCGGGCAATAAACAATTTATTATTATTATTATTACATTTGTAAAAAATTGACTACTATAAACGTGTGTCCAAAAATTATGACCAAGCACTAACAAGTTTTAAATTCAATAACTTTTTTATTTTACATGGAACACCCAGTACCTTATGTCACCATTAGTTGTAGAATTAATTAAATTCCTTTGTCAAATTTTATTACTTTCTTATGTAGGGTACTCTATTCAAAAAAATACAAATTTCCTAGGTTTTGGGAACTAATTTTAAAACACACTTCTAATGGGTCCTTATCCACCATCAAAACAAAACTTTTTTAAAATAGACTAGTGTGGGTATAATCGTCCATGTCGTATGTCGTGAGTAACCCGGTATTATATGTATAATAATCTAGTTTAGGTAATTTATTTAATTAACAGGCTGTACCAGACCACGGATGACAGGAGGTCCCATTAATGCTATAATCGAGCCCAAGGAAGTAGAAGATGTCCTCTTTGTAGTCTCCACAAAAATTTTGGGAGCATGACTTTTAGTGCAGAGATATATTGTCTTATTTGGTTTAGCACATTCTATTTTTGTACTTAAACTATAAAAATCATGTAGATGAGATTTTATTGTTTGTTTATATTATATGTATATATTTTTATTTAACTAATAAATTAAACTTATATAATTTTAGGTGTTATGTGACGAAGGCTTCCACAGTCAGTCGGTAAATGATATACATCTTCCGGGATTGGACCATATCAAAGAACTACTACTAAAAGTGTTCTACCACCCTCACAGGGAACTTCTTCACGAACAAAAGTAAATAAGAGACATTACAAAAATATAAGAATATTATAACAAATGAATTTTGAGTTTGCTTTTTCGTTTCTTGTATATTTTCGTAATTTCCTGGATTTTATTTTGTTTCTGAAGAAGCCCTTTATGAGGTGGGCAATACCTTAAACACTTTTAGTAATAGTTTTTTGATACGGTCTTATCCCGGAAGAAGTGTATCATTAACACTAAAAAACCTCTTCCTCATTATTACTGTTGACATTCTAATCTCTTTAATAAGATGTCATAACAAAGTTAACTTTATTATATCAATTTTAAGAGAATTTTGGGATAACACAAAATGGCGCATGAGAAATCTTTATGTTAACTTTCTGTCAATATTTCCTGATGTCAGACTCTAAAAAATGTTGACTGTAAGAGCTCTTTAAGAGAACTTATAGGTGAGCGGACTTTAAATAAACAAGTTACAGTTGATTATTAAAAATGGCGATTTTTAGTTTTTTCTAAATAAAATCAAGACTAATTGGAATTCAATTGTTTTCTCAGCGGAATATTGTTAGGCATTAAATTTTACACTACTTTGCCCATTTAGGCTTCCTTATATCTCTAATGATTTTAGAGTTCCTTGTGGTGGAAATAACATTTGGTTCAACCCAGTGGCGGCTGTTGCTAATAAAATTTGGGGGTTGCAAAGAGACATTTGGAAAAATGTGCCGAAACTGGAAATTTTAAATTAAGTTGGAGGAATTAAGAAATATTTTATTTTTATTTTCGCAAAAAAAACAGAAAGAAAAAGAAGAACAAGTCCATCTTTGGCATCTTTTGCCATCTTTGGAACTTTGGCAGCTGCAAATTTATCAATAACTTTTTACTGAAGTCGAATATTCCTTGGATTAAGTCCTTTTCTTTGAAGACATCGTTAATGCGGACAATCTTTCCTGGCATAATGTATTTTTTAAAGAGTTTTTATTCTTTCCAGACCGGACAAGCACCATTCTGCTTCAGCGGAAGTCATTGGGATAGTTATCAGGATTTTTAAAAGATTTAGTTTCACTAAGCTCACTATTTTCTGAAATAATGTTATAGAGTACAAGTAAACCAAAAGCAGATTTAAACTTTTCTGTTTCGTAAATTAGGGTTAGTTTAGTTCTTAGTTTTTGTAAATTAAAAAATGGATGAACCTTGACGGTTTCTTTAAAATTCTTTTCAGGAAAAGTGATTCTATGTTGGTTAAACTTTTCAGAAAAAAATAAGGTTGCTACAATTAAAAGGTCAGTGCAGCTGAATCGTTTTTTTGCCTAGCAGATAACAATGTCGCATAGGTACTTCTTTAGCTTCGCGAACTACTTCTGTTAAAACATCGCTTTTTACAAAACACCGTCTGCACAATATTTAAGTCTGGAATAGGTCATCCGCGTCGCTTAATTTCCAGTTTTTTCGACACAGATCGGTTACAGAATGGCTGTGCAATTAAACTTTGCACTGAATTCATTTTTATTTGTGTTTCAAGACTCGGAACATTGCCCGATGATAGATTATAATAGCGAATCGATATTTGGTTTGCACCCACAAGTGCAACCTAATGCTTGCTTACGGGCAAGTATTTTAAGCGAACAAAATATGAGTTAAGGCGCAGGTGCATATGTGTAAAGCAAAGTTTGCAGTCTAGCCTGCAAACTTTGCAAACCGTGGACCCAATATGTCATCAAACGCTAACGAATCGGCGGAATCCGCAATATTCAGCAGTATGGTTGGTAGCAATAAATCTGTTATCAATAAATGAAATAAACAACATAAAGAACAATTTATTTTCTTTTTTATCCCAGCGACTTTTTGGAGGTTGCGCAAATCTGCAAACCTTAGCACTAGCCGCCACTGGTTCAACCTGTATATTATAATTTTAATTTCAATATACATTTACCACACAGCAAAAATAGATAATCTAGATTAAGTTTAATTTATTGACATTTTATATTCTTACATCGACTTTAAAATAATTTGAAAACGCTGCAGTGGCGTATCATGTTTTTTATAAATAGGGAGCTAATCCAGAAACAAGTTTGGACATTTTTCAAAATTTCGATTTTTTTTTAAGAATGTCGACTCTGAATTCCTATTTCTTCTATTTCAACTTTGAAGATGAACTTTCGAAACTAAAGACGCTTTATGAGATTAACGTCAAGGGTTTTAAGAAAAAGAACTCGAAAAATAAACAACATTTTTGAAATTGCTAATAAAATTCAGAAATTTGTTTTTATGTTTTGGAAATTATGATTTATTTTTCAAAATCTCAACTTTACTTTCATAATGTCAAGTTTAAACTTGCAATTACTAATTTCGAAAAAAAGCTGAAATATTTCTTTGGAAATTTCGACTTTAATATGGAAATTTGCAGTGACGTGTCATGTATTTTATAGACAAAAATTTCGGATAAAAGAAATATCGATAAAAATTTTCATAAGGTAATTTTTAAATCAAATTGGAATTTTCCCGGTTTTTTTGAAATTTTAAGTTATTTGAAAAATTTGACTTTTACCTCGTATTTGAATTATAAATTCGAAATTTTAATGCAAGTCTCCTTTCAATTTCAAAATGGAAACTTTATGAAAAAAATAGAATTACCAGAAGAAATAAATTACTGGGTAAAAAAAAATTTTGACAGTAAAGTCAACAATATTCGAAACTTCAGCACAAGAAATTTTTGAAAATCTTGGCATTTCTTATTTTTTTTCAACTTTATTATTACAAACATCCTAGCATTTACAATGTCAAACGACAATGTTGTAATAAATAAAACAAGATAACCTTTTAAAGGTATATTAACTTTCAAAAGTGAGGTACAGCTATTTTAATATCATAGTGAGACAATATAAAAACTTTTTTTTCTAATCACAGACATTTACAAGTTTTACTTGGTCAACAGAATACAAAGAGAGATTGGTATGAAAGTTAACTCTTGTCCTAAGAAGAAAATACTTAAAACTATAATTGAAATGTCACAAGTTGGCAAGTAAACCCAATACTCTCATCAGTGTTTCTGGCACCAAAAATAAATAAGTGTTTACATCCTAAACAGCAATAAATAAACTTATTTTAGAACGTGTTTAGTCATGCTGGCGCGACGCATGGGGAATGCATCCGAAGTTGAGGAAAATACTGATGTCGGTCGGCCATATTTAATATGCTGAAATAAAAAAAAATTGGTCAAAAAACTACAGCCAATCTGGAATTTTATTAAATTAATATGCTAAGACAACGAAACAAAAACCAAGATTGGTGGATGAAGTACATTCATGTATTTAAAACCGTTTTAGTCTTAATAATTCAACAAAATTAGAATACAAAAGAAAAAATGTAGGGAAACCTGAGGATGGGATCCAGACAGAATTTGTGTGGACACCGAAGGCATATTTCCCAAAATTACTATCCCTTTCACAAGCATTCATGCTCCACTGATGGTTCTAGGCGGAGGCATGCCAATTTGAAAGGATGGAAAAAAAAATTACAGACTACTTACATTGACCATTACTGAAACCGTTCTTGCCATTGCTGAATCTGTGATGTTTTGGGCCTTGATTCTCTCTGCCCCTGTAATTGCTGGAATAACCCCACCTGCTTTGTCTATTTCCACCATAACCACCTCCTCTACTGGCCAATTCTGCTAATTTTGGATTCACAACCTGTAAAAGAATAGAAATTAGAGAATGTTTACAGGCTATGGAGTCATGTCTTACCTGATTTGCTTCCTTCAAAACTGAAACTAGATCTCTAGCTTGTTTAAAGTTAGAAGGTGTGAAGAAAGCATAAGAGGTTCCCGTGCTGTCAGATCTTCCAGTTCTTCCTATTCTATGAATGTAATCTTCAGAGGAATTTGGGAAATCATGGTTGATTACATACTTGATACCATCCACATCTAGTAGTTAAAAAAATATTAATGACTGCAAATGTAGAAAAGAAAAACTTCTAACTTGAAACAGCAAATGACAGCTTGCTATAAAAACTGAATTTGATCTATTGCACAATGTATGAAAAAGCTAGAAGTTTTCCCAATCATTTGGAATTATGACAAAATCCAGAAAAACCATTGATATAATTATTAAATGTTTAATAATTACTTAACAAAAAATGAATACTAACCATGTGCACGCATGAGTCATAAATCCATTGCAACATCTTAAACTAGTCATGTGCAAGCTGCTGCAGTGGACAAAGTGCAAAACATGATGTGGTAATAAGTTGACACATTTCGACCAGGAAGAAATATCAAAGTCCTGCAACTATGTCGCCGGCTTAAATTGTTTTTTTTTTATGATAAATGGCGCATAGTTGTAATGCAGGTCCGTAAGAATACCATGAAAATCTTCCACTGGCCTTCTAAACCACACCGAGGCACCGCAAGAAACAGAATTGCATCCTCAATTAAAAGAACACAACAAGGCATTATAGCTGACAGTTTTTTTTAAGCTAAATACCCTCTCATCCTGCATGTGCCTCTGAAACAAAAAAGGATACCCAGACTGATTAATCACCTTGAATAAGCAAGTTGACAATATAAATTAATTGAGCAATAATAAAAATTAAATAGTAGCAGGAGGAGGGAAAAATGGGACATATTTAAAATATCCAAGGGAAAATCGGAGCGGTATATTTTAGACAATTTTTTTTTAGATATATAGTCGGTAAATGTAATCTATTTAAACAGCTAAGAGATTTGAATGTATTCAGTGATACCTTGACACGCTATACATTACAGGAAAACTTGCTAGACTTTTTAATATCAGTTTTTTTTCACTAAATTTTAAGTATAAAAATTTCAAA
Organism: Dastarcus helophoroides; assembly: GCA_028583605.1. NCBI lineage: Eukaryota > Metazoa > Arthropoda > Insecta > Coleoptera > Bothrideridae > Dastarcus > Dastarcus helophoroides. The sequence goes on from CM053325.1 coordinate 38,466,490, forward strand.
CTTTTGTTACAGAATAATTACAGAAAATTAAGATCAACTTTCCATACATGTAAAAATTTGTTTATAAATAAAAAGTTTTAACAAATTCATAGTATTCTCAGAATCTGACAGTTTTTTAAAAAATATTTTTCTAATCGAAATTTTTATTTTTCAAAATTTTCAGGTAAAAATTTATGAGTTTTCTCAATATTAATGAAACAAAAGACGAAATTTCTTCCAACAAAAAACTTGGAAATTTCAAGTTTAACCTGCAATTTCCATTATTAGTCCTAAAATCCTATTTCATATAAAAACTTCTATGGAAAAATAAAAATTCAAGTTTTTTCTAAAAATTTTGTCTTCAATCATTTGAATTTTGAGTTCAAATTTGAAATATATTCTTTATAATTTTTAAAATTTGAACCTTTTGCCAAAGAAAATAATCATAAACACAGAATACTTTTTGAAATTTCAACTTATCTTCAGATCATATTTTTTTTAAAATAAATTTCCAGTTTCCATTTAATATGGATCACTTGTATGTAATTAACAGTTCAATGTGGCAAAAAATAATATGGTTTTCACTTATACATGCCTCTGGGAATCTATGTTTTATTACATTGGTATTATCCTGCCCCTGGGAGCATGTGTGCATTGTAAGTTAAACAGTCATCGAACAATAATGCACCTAGGAATATGTGCCACAGTGAACACAAAAAAAAATGAAAGTCTTACAATGTAACTATAAAAAAAAATGCTTCAAACTGTGAAGAATCTACAATTTTCATGTTATACTCCGCAATCATTACACCAGTCTGGCAGATCCAATACTTTAAAGACTCGAACATCATGGCAATATTCAAAGAAATTGGTTTTTCCTCTAGCCAAATAGCAACTATAGAGTACATACCTAATCCCCTAGCTGCTACGTCTGTAGCGACAAGTATCGAGGCTTTGCCGTTCTTGAATTCACGTAAGACATAATCACGTTCTTGTTGGCTTTTGTCACCGTGCATACATACTGCTGGCCACCCAAACCGTCTAATTGTCCTTGTAATACCTTCAACTTTCTTCTTTGTTTCTACAAAGATTATAATTTTCGAGCCAGGATCACCATTGGTTCCAATTTCTTGTAACAAATTATTTAACCTGAAAAAAACAAACAGTGGATAAATGTTTGCACTCTTTTTAAAAAACAACAAGGTAGATTTAGGCTACAAATCAGGTCTTCTTAGAGGTATTGGGTGTGTGTAAACATCAGAACTCAGATAATTGTTTCATCATTTAAAAATGATTCATAAAAGTAAGGAAAATTGTCTCAAACAAATTAACATATCAACTTAAAGTTAAAATAGTAGTCTAAAATATCAAACCAAATAAAAATACACTCACTTTGATTCCTTTTCATGTTCTTGACATACATCAACAATTTGAAGAATGTTGTGGTTGGCAGACAATTGCAAAGACCCAATGTTAATTTGGGTGTAATCCTGCAAGAAATCCTCCGCTAGTTTCTGCACTTCTTTGGGCCAAGTTGCCGACCACATGAGCGTCTGCCTATCCGGCCTAATCTGTTGCAAAATTTTCCTAATTTGAGGCTCAAAACCCATGTCTAACATACGATCAGCCTCGTCCAAAACCAAATAAGTGCATCGTTGGAGATTTGTGGTCCCTCTCTCTAAGAAATCAATCAAACGACCGGGTGTGGCAATGACGATTTCCACACCTCGTTCCAAATCGCGAGCCTGGGGTCCTTTAGGAGCTCCCCCAAAAACGCATGTGTGTCTAATGTAAGAATTATTTCCAAATTCTTTGGTAACTTCTTGAATTTGTTGGGCCAATTCTCGTGTGGGGGCTAGCACCAAAGCAATTGGGCCTTCCCCTCGCTTGATTTGCTCTTGGTTGTTAATATGAACAATAGCAGGAAGAATATAAGCTAGAGTTTTCCCCGACCCGGTCTTAGCAATACCAACCATATTTTTCCCAGACATTGCAATCGGCCACCCTTGAGCTTGAATCGCCGTAGGGGCATCATATCCCTGCTTCTCTATATTGCACATTATATAATCAGGGAAACATGTCTCGTTGAAATTCTGAATTGGGTTCGGTGCGTCCCCCTCAATGGTAATTTCTTTGGCCCGGCGATACTGTTCTACTTCGTATTGCGAGCGATTTCTAACATGTGGGTGAGGGACGTAAAAATCTTTCTTAAAAGGGGTCAGCTTCTTTGAATCCCAGTCTATTTCGCGAAGTCCGGCACCGTTAGAGCCGCGACCGCCGAAACCGCCGCCGCCTGCACCGCCACCGAAACGCGAATTGTTCTGGTATCCACCCTTTTGGAATCTGCCACCGGATCCACCTCCGTAGCCGTTGCGCTGTCCGCCGAATCCATTGCGGGGCTTGTATCCGCCGCCACCACCGCCTCCATTTTGCTTATTATAAGACCTAGCCAAATACAAATGATTATCAAAAACTAGTTCCATGATAAATTTCAGGAAGCAAGATTGACGCTTTGGATTATTTATGAAAAGCGACGTTCGATTGTTCGATTACATGAAAATTTGAAACGTAGGCGACTGTGACGTAGCAAATTACGATCTATTAGCACGCTTTGCAGACATGACTCATAAAAATCAATGAAGCGCCGTCTAGGCCAGATTTTGCAGCATTCACACTGAAACATAATTAGAATCTGCTCAAAACACTCAAGAAGACGAAATTACCCACATTTTACAGTAAAGTCGAACATGACTGTAAAAACGTGGGTAATTAATGGCGGAAATAGTTGACCATTACTGACACCATTAACACGACTGTTACACATCGTCACAGCCACCGATTGCATCAAAAAGCCAAAACATATTACAATATTTAATAAAATGGAAAAATTTGGTGTACTTACATGATACTTCCTAAGATTTTTCGTGGAGTTCGAACGTTGGAAAAGATGGTGTAATTTCTTTCGGTGTTGCACGATTACCTGTAAGTGACACACGTTCGAATTAGTATTAATGTAAGCGCGAACACAACACTTTGCAAAATGAAATTTCAGAAATAAATTCTCGTGGTTTTTTTTAGGCGAAATTAAGCAAAAATTCGCAGACGTCCACTCACCTCGACAACAACCAGGGGAAGAGGCAGACCGGCGTTCCCCACTTCACCAGGTAAATTCGGTAGAGGGGAGTGACGTCAGTGGGATTTCCGGTGCGGAGGGGAGGTTGACCTTCGGATACTTTTCGCCGCTTCTGGCTTAGCAACAGGGACGAATGAACTAGCGGATGATTGCACTACTCCCGAATAGGCGCCAAATTCAAACTTAAAATTTTAAGATACTTTCTTCAACTGTACGTATTTATAAATATCTGATAATATTTATTTCTCCAAATTTCAATTATTAGATATAAACGTGCTAGTTTTGGTTTTTACTAAAAATTGTCTCTTCAAACTCAAAATTTCGAAATTTATAGAGATTTTCAATTTCTTTCCGAAATTTCGACTTTCAAATCGACTTGATTTTTTCAATATTTGTCAACAAGCAATGTTTTATCACTTCTATAAATGTAGCCTACAATCTATTAAAATATTAGTACTACTCTAAGGGTTTTCTCTACTTTAATCTTGACTTTAAGAAAAGTATTCTTAAAGTTGTGTTTTGTGTTTATACTTATTTTTGGAAGGTTCACTTTAATTTCAAACTTTCAAAACTTTGCACTTCTAATGTCCCTTTTAAAAAAAAAATTAATTTCGATTTGTTAAGTTTTCGAAATATTTCGAAATTTCAAATTTAAACCTTAAAAGTTTTTCTTTTTTTAGTTAGATCTTTTTTTTCGAAAGTTCATTTTTTTCTGTTAGTAATCAAAATTTTTGGTTCTACCATTCTGAATTTAAACTCAAAATTTTGATAGAATGATTTCATAGGTTTGAAATTTCGACTTTTTCTCGAAATTTCAAATTTAGTTTAAAACTTTTAAGTACGACATTTTTATTTTTATTTTTGTAAATAGAATATTTTTCAATAAATTTGGATTTTTTTGCTAACATTTTGGATTATACTCAAAATTCCTAGAATATAAAGGTTTTATATTTAAAGAAACTTTGAATATTTTTATATTCTAAGCAAAATTGTCACTTTGAATTTAAAAACATTCGAATTTAAAGTCTTTTCTCTTTAATTTTTTTCTTACCAAATTTCGCCAAAAAAATTGAAATTAACAAGTTTAAAATAGGAGCTCTTATTTAAATTTCTTAACTTCATTTTTAATATGGAAATTTCGTCTTTAATCCGATGTCGATGCTACCCCCAAAATTTCATAATAATGTTGCAAATTTACATTTAAGTCAAAATTCCAAAAAAAAAATAGTCATTCTATAAACAATTTTGAAAATGTTGAACTTAAATTTTAATTTAAATTTAACAAAAGGAATAAGTTCACTCTTCAATTTGAAAAAGTAAATTTGGAGTTTCTATTTCAAGCCAAAGTTTAGACATTTAAAAAATGTCTGTATTTCAACCAGGGCCGAGCGGTAAATTTTCTCAGTATGATGCAACTCTTCGAAATGCCGCCCCATATTTTTTTTTAATTTAAAACAAACAAAACAACCTTCGATTATGAGTTCAATCAATGAAAAGTTAAGTCTAAGCTTAAAGCAGAACTGTCAACACATATGTAGCAATTATTTCAAAATTTCGATTAAAATATTTAATTTTTGTAATATCGTATAACACAAAATATCGAATGTCTATGTCGAAATTAAAAATGCCGACTCGAATTTTTGGCGTTTTGAAAGTTGTGATTTTTTTTTTTGTCAAAATTATGACCCTTAAAAATTGCGATTTTTCAAAACGTTTATTATTTAAAAAGTGTCGATCTTTTTTTTTCGATTTCCACCTTATTTGAAATACTTGACCTTTTTTGCAAAAGCCTGCTTTTTTTGAAAATATTAACTTGTATTCCAAGGTTAGACTCTTCTGAGAATCGCGACTTTTTTAAATATTTTCATTTTTTCAAAATTTCTATCTTTTTTGAAAATTGTCACCTTCTTGGAATATTCCTATTTGTTTAAAATTTTTCGATATTTTCGAAATATCCACTCTTTGCGGGATTTCAAATTTCGAAATTGTGTCTTTTTGAATATTTCGACTTTCGATTCGATGTTTTTGAAATTCCATTTTTTTAAACTGACTTGAATATTTCGATTTTTTTGAAAATGTTGACACTTCTACTGAAAATTTCAAATTTTAGTTTCAGTTTTTCAAAATGTCCATTTTTTTAAATACGACTTTTTCTCAAATTTTTGATTTTTTTTTGAAAATTTTGATTTCCAATATCAACTTTCCAAAATTTTAATTTTTTAAAAAACTTTACTTTTGGAAATTTTGATTTTTTGAAAATTTTTATTTTTTTGTGTATTTTTTTGAAAACTTCTACTCAAAATCTCTTTCTACTTTGTTTAAAATTTTAACTTTTGAAAAAATTCTACTTTAAAAAAAATGTAATAAAGATGTTTATCTTTTTTTTTCAATTTCGATTTTTTTTTAAGTTCGATTATAAGGTTCGAATACTTCCAAATTTTGACCTTTGTTGGGATTTGAGTTTTCTTGAACATTTCAAATTTTGTTCAGAATATTTATTTTCCTAGTTTCCTTTTAACTTTAAAAATTTCACGATCTTATTTAGTAATTTCCACTTCTTTTTTGAAAATTCGAATGATATGCAGTTACTTTTATCGTATTATTTTACTTTTAATATTATTTGTATTTTTACTAATTTAATTAAATTAATTACAATCCTTGGCATAACTATAATTATTGTGATAACGAAGGCTTCCACGGCCAGGGTCAGTACAGGATATACTTCTTCCGGGATTGGACCGTCTCAAAGAACTACTAAAAGTGTTCGACGTTTCGCCCACTATCGTAGGATGAAGAGAAGTTTAGCGTCTGGTATGGTGGCCATATTGAGTTACCGTGCTGTTCTGTCCAAACTTTCTTATCCTTTGCACCAATTTTCAATTCAGAAGAGTTTCGCCTCTGATATGGTGGATATACTGAGTTACCGAGCTCTGATGTTTTGAAATTGGCCTGTTCATTCTTTCATTTTTGCATATTCCCTTATGTTTCTCTTTTTATTTATTGTTTTCTTTTCTTTGTTCCTGAAGAAGCCTCCTACGATGGTGGGCGAAACGTCAAACACTTTTAGTAGTTCTTTGACACGGTCCAATCCCGGAAGAAGTATATCCTATAATTATTGTGATTTACATAGTGACCTCAACTGTGTGCCTAATATGAAAATAGGTCATTTAAACTTACGTTCAATATTCACAGGATTTAGTGAATTCAGAAATATTCTTGAAGATAATGATTTTGATATAATATTAACGGAGACGTGGCTGTCTGAAGATGAGGATATAGTTAGAATAAGTATTCCAGGGTACACCTTTCTTCACAAAGATAGGGCAGGTAGAGGAGGAGGAGGAGTGGCTGTCTACATTAAATCTTGTTATACGTCAATACATATGGATTTAGATTTTGAAGTAAGGGAGTCACTTGAATATCTACTTTTTAAAATTTAAATACAGGCACAGCATATTGTTTTTGGAGTTTTCTATCGTCCACCTCATACTAACATAAATTTTTACATTAATGATTTTGATAATATTTTTTCATACATATACCCTACACTGGATGAAATTATTTGTTTTGGGGATTTCAATGTTAACTTTTTAAATCTAGATAATCTTCTTAATCATTGGTTTGAGTCCTATAAGTTTGTTCAGGTTTTAAACGAACCTACAAGAATTGCTCGCAATTCCGTCTCACTACCTGATCCAATTCTTATGACTAATAACATTATTATTACTAAAGCTAGTACTATTTCTGTAGATAATATTTCTGATTAGTTAGTATTTTGTGATCTTAACTTAAAAAAACCGAAAACTGAACCCAAAGTTATAAAGTATCGTTGCTCTGATAATTTTAATCATAATTTGTTCTTACAGGATCTAAATAATTACTCGTGGCACCATATCTTATACGAAAATAATATTGATAATAAAATTAGTTTATTTAATGAATTTATTTTAGGTACATTTGATAAACATGCTCCTATTAGAGAAATTAAGGTGTCGAAATCTAAAGCGCCCTGGCTCACACCTAATTTAAAACTATTTATGAGGCAAAGAAATTTGGCTTTGCAAAAATATAAAAGGACAAAATCTGAGCATGATTGGTTAGAATATAAACGCCTTAGAAATTTTACACTATATTTAATCCGTAATGAAAGAAAAAAATATCTTAATTCCGTTTGTAGAGAAAATAACTTACGTAGAACTTGGTCAACTCTCAAACAGTTGAATGTACGTCCGAATAAATTGGCTACAATACCTGATTGTATATTGGATCCTGAAGAAATACAAAAATATTTTTCTCCCTTTTTGCAACACAATTCAAAATGTAACGAAAAAGTCAACTATTATAAAGCCAGTAATATTAATGTACATATAAGATTTTCTTTTAGATTATCAACAATTTCCGAAGTAAATAAGCTAATAAATAATAGTAAAAAGAATGCTGTTGGAGTTGATGAAATATCATCACTTATGTTAAAATATTGTAGCCCTTTTATTGACCAATGTATAACCCACATTCTAAACTATTGTATTGAAACCAGTTACTTTCCCAACCTTTGGAAAATTGCTATAGGTAAGCCTCTTCCTAAAAACTCTAATCCTACTTCATATTCGGATTTAAGAATTATTAGCATTTTACCTGCAGTTTCAAAAATTTTCGAGAAAGTACTCTATTCACAGATTTATGAATATTTGAATAGCAATAATATATTGCCCAGTTGTCAGAGTGAATTTCGCAACGGATTTAATACATTAGTGGCACTGACCAAAGTTATTGATGATAATATTCAGTCTTGTGATAAGGATAGGAATTGTGCCCTGGTGTTGCTTGACTTCTCTAAAGCGTTTGATACTATTAACCACAAGGTAATATGTGCTAAATTAAAATATTATGGTTTTGACAATATTTCTCTAAATCTAATGCAGACCTATTTGGATCAACGGTCTCAAAAAAAAATTTGTAGTAACAAATTTTCCTCTGAAATTAGAATTTCTTCTGGTGTACCACAAGGATCAATATTGGGGCCTCTATTATTTTTGATTTACACCTCAGATATTCTTAAGTCTTTAAAGAATTGTAGGATTCAGACATTTGCTGATGATACACAAGTATACCTCGATTTTCATTATAATGATTATAAGGCAGCAGAAAAATATGGTAATGATGATTTAAAAATATTGAGTGAACTATCTGCTGATCATAATTTGAAACTTAATCCATCAAAATCTTTTTTAATGTTATTTGGTAATAAAAATCGTACTGCGCTTATCAAACAATTTTTTTAAATAAAAATAATGGCTGTTAATTTACTTGTAGTATATTTTACAAAAAAATTAGGTATTATATTAGATTCAGACTTTTGCTTCAGAAACCATGTAAAAAAATTGTTTCAAAAATCTTTTGTTTCATTAAAACTTCTCTTCTCCAATCGCCATATTTTAAATATATCCTTTAAAAAAACTCTTTGTGAGTCGCTTGTATTATCACATTTCAATTACTGCAATTTTTTATATGGTTTTTGTTTAGATAGTGCCGATAAAAATCGTGTTCAAAAGGTCCAGAATTCATTGGCAAGATTAATTTATAACCTCAGGAAATATGACCATGTTTCATATACATTTCGTGATCTTAAATAGTTACCAATGGAAAATCACAAAATTCGTCAAATTGGCAATATAGTTAGGAAACTCTTAGTGGATGTTGATTCTCCTTTATTGTTAAGAGAAAAATTGTTACATCGCACGATATACATAATTTAAATTTGCGATATAATGATAAGTTAACAATGTCAGTTCATCGGACAGCCATGTTCTGTCGTTTTACATTCAATTCTGTAAATCTCTATAATTCAGTTCCTAAAGAGTTACTTTCATTAACCCTAAAATAATTTAAAATTAAATACAAGAGATACCTTCTCGAACAGCAGAACCTGTAATTCAAAATTTTGCTTAAAATATTTATTGCTATTTTTAAGTATACCTGTACAACATTACAACATGTAGAATATAGTATAGTTAGGTTACAAATTTGCTTTTCTCTATTAAAAGATATTATGCACAAGTGTATTTATGTTGTTAAATTATCTCTCTAAAGATAGGTCATGGTTAAGTAGAGTAGCTATTTAGCTAGACTTCGTCATGGATTCATACTGTGTCTTTTTCTCAATGTTTTTCATTAATGTACATTTTATTTTTGATTTAAATAAAATCGTTTATTATTATTATTACTATATTCAAAAATTTGATTTATTCTCTCAGTTTTTGCTTTACTTGAAGATTTTTGAAAAATTTTACTTTTTTAGAAACCTTTGACCTTATTAAAATATTTACTTTTTGTGGAACTTTTAAATTTTTTGCTCAAAATTTCGATTTTTTCTTCTAAATGTCATATTTCTCTACAAATTGTAAAATTTTTCTCGGCAAGTTTTTGCAATTTTTTTATTTTTTCAAAATGTCGACTTTGAAAATTTTTTTTCACAATTTTGGTTTTTATCAAAAATTCCAACCAATTTTCAAATTTTCGATAGTTTCTCAAAGTTGTAACTTATTTTCAGGATCTCGACTTTTGCTATAAATTTATAATATTTTTTTTAACTTTGTCCATCTTTGATCTCAACAATTTTAAAGACATTTTTCGATTCTTTTTTGAAATTTGTAGGTTAGTCTCGAAAATGATAAGAATTTTAAAATGTAAACGCAGAATTTTGAGAAAAAAAATGAAAATTTCAAGAAAAAACTCGACATTTATGAAAAAACTATCAAATTTTCTTTAATTTTTTTTCTTTTTCATGAATATCAGATAATCAAGATGAAAAAAAAATTTCTAAATTAATAAAAGAACATTAAAATTTCAACGGGAGCAGCACTCAACTCAACGAAGAGCAGCATGCAACGCTCAGAGCCACATTTGCCCACCCTTGACATAGACCGATGTGGAAAAGGGACAGGTAAAATGGCTCAAATTAAATGTTGATTTAGATAGCTGCTTATGCCGCCTCTTTAAGGTGCCGCCTGATGTCGTTGTCTCTTTGCATCATAGCAAGGAATGGCCCTAATTTCAACTTTAACGAGTTCGTCTCTTGTCTCTTGCAATTTAAAGTGTAGTTAATTGCCGGAAGGGGTATTAGCCCTCGGAGTAGTTATTTTTTGTGGATCTGGCTTTATTTAAATGTTTACCACCGTAAAATATTGATGAAACATCTATTCATGTTAAAATTTTTGATGTATTACAATGTATTATATTTAATTACTTCTTCCTCCTTTATTGTTCCCTTTTCATATTATGCACTGGTTACGTGCTCAAATGACAGCGAAACATCGATGTCCAGTGCTAAAACCATTTTTTACATTTTATAATTTTTTATATTGTCGTAATTTATTTAAAAAAATGTTTATATCCACTTTTGCCTATTTTTGTCAGCTGTCATGAGGTGACGTTTTACGAATTTATACAGGATCCGCCATTAGTGCGTGGACGGAGAATAGCTCCTAAACCAGTAAAGACATTAAAATGAAACTAAAAGACTATCAGTGACTGTTTATGTTGCAAATTGGTTAATACTACATCATACTAAGTGTTTACAAATGGCTGCATCGAAGTCCTATTTCCGGATTTATGATCCTCTATTAGGAAAAGGACCCATCAAAACCCCCATAAACCCTATATTATTTTGCTGCATTTTTATAGGGCTATCCAAATATGTAAAAATATACGGAGTGTTCTATTTAAAAAAAAAGTAAGTTTATATCAACACTCTGTATATGATTGGTACAATAAAATGAAAATCATTTTAAAATGTGCTCCCTATGAATGTACACCATTGGACAAAATATCATTTTGATATCTTCTCAGGCTTAGGAGCTATCTTCCGTCCACGCACTAATGGTGGACCCTGTATATCACGTAATTGTAGTCATCTATTTCAAAAAATGGATAAGAATATTGACAACTTTCATTATTAAAAAATTTAAATATTTCCAAACTGGGTCGCAGAAATGTTAAATAAAATCAATAATACAAATGTTTCCGACTAACGGGAGTTTAAAATGAAGACTAATTTAAAATTTAAGTTGAAATTTCAAAAAAAACTCGAAAAGAACATTTCTTTGAAACTTCGACAAAATGTTTTATTTCTTAAAATTTCGAGACTAAATTCCAAAGTTCGACCTATTTTTTGAACTCTTTATCTTAAAACGCGATGGAATTTCGTCATTCGTGTAAAAACTAATGATTAAAAAAAGGTAGTCTCACATTTGAAATAAAGTTTGTACCTAATTAGGTACAAACTTTATATAGGTAGATAGGTGCTTTCTGGAATTAAAATGCAATTTAGTTTGTTGGTCATAAACACCTTGCTAATTCATTAAGGTGTAACGTCTAAGAATTTTGCCCATATTCTGAAATGTTTGCCTAACGATTGTTATCCTTGAATTTCGTCAAAAAAAAAGGATGCCTTTCTCAACCTTTTTGCTGACGTCACCTATTAAAAAAGCAAAAAGATGTTTTTACTATCATGACCCTTCAATAAAACCTCAAAATGAAAAATTATTTCAGACAACTTGGTTTAAGATATTGTAACGAAATGTGAATTGTAGAATTTAGTGCATAAGGGGAAAGCGGCCGCTAGATCTTTCTAGAAACTTTTCTTATGCACTAAATTCTACAATTTACATTTCATTACAATATTAACTGGTAATATGTAACATTTGATAATAACAGGATTTTTTTGTAACAGATCTTATTTTTTGGATTGATTGCGAACCGCAGGTTGAGAAAAAACCTTCAGTATCATCATTTATACTTTCTTCTCTTAAAAAATTAAAAGTACTAAAAGTCAGGATTAAAAGAACCAACAAATTCTCAACAGTTCTTTTCCAAATGGTCTTGCTTAAAGAAGCCAAATTTTGAGTTTATTTTTAATACATTTTTTCACTTCTCAAAATTCAGAATTTAAATTTGACACTGTTTGTAGCTTTTTTCCAATTTTGAATTGAACGTCCATTTTACTTTTTGTAAAAATTATCTTCTATTTTGATTTTTTTCTCTAAAAATTCAGAAAAAATTTCTAAATTAAAAAAAACTGCAAAAACTTGAAATTTCAAGTCAAAGGTAAAGATTGTGAGAAAATGGATATTTCCAAAAAATACTCAGAATTCCGGAATTTTAATTCATTTATAATTTAAATCTTTAATATTTGCTTTGAAATAGAATTTCCTACTTTAGAAACTCAAGCTCTCCAGTATGTTATCAAAATTGTAGATACAATGGCAAAAGTTTGTAAATGAATTGAAAATAAAGTTTTGAAAATATTTTTATTGTAAATTAATTTTTTCTTCTAATTTTTTTTCCCAAGGTTGTCATTTTAAACTTGAAAATTATACCTAGTAAAATCTCAACAATAACATCAAAATTTCAAGTTAAAACAAATTTTTTTATAAACAACAGCTTTACTCAAAACTAGACTTTTTCCAAAAATTCTAAATAGTTTCTGCTCAACAGAAATATTGCCTAGTTTTGGAACTCAATTGAAACTGCTCAGTCTTTAATATATTATCTTAAGTTGGATTATGTTAAAATTAAAGAAATTTATGTTCAAGCTCCCTTTAAAAGTTTTGTTTATAAATAAGTCTTGCGTTGCCTTACAAGCAGAATTTTTTGCAGCTATCTGATAGTTCCTTATGGACAAAACAAAGTAAAAACCGCTGATCTAGAAAAATTATTTTATTTGTATTACATTTACATAGGTGGCTTAAGTCTTACAACTAAACAAAAATGAAGCCTTTCATAAAAAATATAAAATCACAGCTAAAACTAATTATAATTAATACAAATCGAAACTAAACAACTACATTGTTTTATTTTATAATACCTCAAAGTACCCATAAATAAATATTATTTATGTCACATAAGTCAAGAAAAATTATTGTACTTGTAAAGTAGTTTCATTAATAAGTCTGGAATTAATTTGTCAATTGAACGAATCATCCTTTAGTAAGCTGCAAACAGTTAAATTAGTTACCAGGATATGTAGGCATTTGAAATTCAACTTACATCCACTGTTGTTGTAACTGCTCTTGTTGGCACCATATCTTTGCCTTGGTCCATGATTTTCTCTACCTTTGTAACCACCGCCGTAGCCCCCTCCGCCGCCACCCCATCGACTTTTGCTGCCCCCGCCATAACCGAGCGATTTGTTAGCGATCTCGGCCAATTTTGGGTTTATCATCTGTCAAAGAGAACAGTTAAGTCAGATTGGTTAAGGTAGTACTATCAATACTGCTACAGTCAAAAGGACATCAAAGGTAGACATTATCTCGTTTGATTAACGCAGTATTTGGATTTGATAACATAGCGATGAAATAAAAGACAGAGAAAAGTCTATAACCAAACAATTTCATCGTCAAAATCATTCAGTTACAATAAATAATTTATTGGAAAAGTAAGAGTTACTTAAAAAAACATTTGAGAACAAGCTATAGTAGGTTTATGCTAAAGACACACGAAGTGGTTTTCTCCGACTCGGCATTTGATTCCATCGGATTTTATTGTAGTGAAGACACGCAGCATCACGCCGAGACTGTGTCGAGCGAACACTCGTCCGGACGAGGCGCAGCTAGCGTTTTTATTACTTCAAGCGTAGTATCGTCTATACTTACTTTACGGTGGTGTTCGTGCGACAAACGGTTTTTAAGCTGTGAATATCAAGCGTAGTTGTCAAATCTTCCTTATGTGCAATTTTATGATTTTTTCGCACGAGAAACAAATATTCCTTGTGGTTCAACAAAAAAAAGGCAATAAAAAGCTAAATGTGTGGGCTTATTACAAGTTGGAAAACGTGTCATCACTGCGTCTTGCTTCGATATGTCCCCTTTTATCAAACCCACTAATTTATTAAATAAATTTTGAGACATACATAAATAATAAAAAAATCTTGCGACAACTGGACATTCCCACATACGATTTTTTTTTCAATCGACAATATAGTAAACTGGCCTAAAATTATTCATTCGTCGTCAGAATCCATTGCTTCAGGAAAAACTGGCAACACGTTCACTAACACCGCGCGCGCTGTCAGCTTTGAAGACGAGTCGTGTGTTTGCTCCAAATTGGTGCCGACTCTGCCAAAACCGCTTTGTGTGTCTTTACCCTTAATTGCCAAAGTAATTAACATAATCTTAAAACGGAAGTAAATAATGGTGATTCATTCGATGCAGGGGCCGTTAATGGTCGTCCAATTGTTTACATAAAAACGACGTTCCCACATCTAATAAATTATGGGAAAAATACAATAAAAAATAGATTTTTGATATTTAATGGCTAATTACTACTATCACACGCTCTAAAGCTGTATTTCTAAGTATCTGAAATGTTTTATATGTTATTTCCCATAATTTTCTCACTAATACTCAACTTTTCAGAAGAAATGTAGTTTGACCGGTTTTGAAAAATTTGATGAACTAATTAGATTTTTTATGAAACAATCTAGTGTTAGCCTTTAACATGTAGAATAAAATTAAGTGCACATAAAATGAAAAATGTGGGGAAACTTGAGGATGGGATCCAAACAGAATTGTGTGGACACTGAAGGCATATTTCCCGCGTTTTATATCCCTTTCAGAACCATTCATACTTCACTGACCGATTCTTGGTGGAGGCAAGGGTTCGGACTTCTGAAATCTTACACTAAAAATAAATACCTGATTGGCTTCTCGAAGAACAGAAATCAGATCTTTGGCTTGTCTGAAGTTGGATGGTGTAAAAAATGCGTAAGAGGTACCAGTTGAATCAGAACGAGCCGTCCTACCTATCCTGTGAATATAATCCTCTGAAGAGTTAGGGTAGTCATAGTTTATAACATATTTTATCCCTTCCACATCTAAAGTTCAGAGAAAAATGTGTTAGACGTGTACAATGTTATCAGAGGTGGATTTGCGACATTCAAGCTGTTACGAGTTGTACCACATTGACTCAAACAATTTAATGAATATAAAGCACTCGATTTTGAAAACTCTCATTGTCTGGACCACCGAGTTTTATATTTGACCGCCCGTTATGTTTTGTTTAAAATTAAATGCAAAGTTATTTCAGACTTTAGACAATAGACATAAAATTTTACATTAGTATCGATACATAAGAAACACTTGAAAAAGTAACTCCCTTTGAATGAATAGCTTGAATGTTTAAGTTTACTAACAAACACAAGGCACAAACATTATCCAAGAATTAAAAATTAGCGAAACTAAAATGTACTACTGGATGATGTTTAAATAAAAAGTAAATAAAATAACAAGAATACTAACCATAAGTTCGCTCGACATCTTGATTGTCGTTAACAATAATTCGCAACAGCAGTAGCAAAGAGAGGCCGCTGCAGTGTTCTTATGACGCGTTTCTCTTACTATACATTTATTTGTAACTGTAGGGCGCACACTGCAGACTGCTGGGACCGACAGGAAGACAAATGTTCAATAATTTGAATGACATCTGTTTGACGTTGGCACCTGATTGTGAACTGCATCATCCCTCGTTGAAATTTTTTTAATCGAGCGATGTTTTTATTTAGATTCGGGATATTTAGGGGTGTGGGGGTTTAATTTTGGTGTTGTTGTGTGAAAAGCGTGTGCCATACTGATGTGATCCAATGCCACAAGATCTTCCATCGGTCTTCTACCACCTCAACTGAGCTACTGTCCGAGAAGCACAAGTAGCCAGGCAGAGGCACCGCAAGAAACAGAATTGCATCCTTTAGTAAGAACACAACTATGGGCGTAAATTAGCTTTCACTCTTATTTTAGTTTTTTTAGCTAAATACGCTCATCCTGCATGTGCCTCTGAAACAAAAAAAGGATACCCAGACTGATTAATTGTGACACAGCATAAACCTTACAACTAGATAACAAATATGGTAAGACATGTAAAAACTCATTACTTTCGCCGACTTATCAACGCATGGATAGATGATTTAATTATGCTAACAGTAGTATGTCAAACATTGATATTTTACATTTTTAATAGAACTTTAACTAGGTTCTGCCCAATCCCTTAGACAAGTCGCCTTGTAGACTGTTATTAGAAATGGAAGCTTAATAATATAAGACTGTGAGATATCCAGAGACACTGTGAAAATCGGAAGAAAATATTTAGATTATACTTGATTTACCCACTGGGTAATTCCATGACAAACTTTCATATAATTTTATTTTCACATCCTAAACCATCAAAATACAATGAAATGTATGTCAGCATAATAGCTTTTTTAAGATTTTAACCCATATTGCTGTGGAAAACAATGTTTTAAAGATGAATTAGGTTATTATTTGTAACACCTGTGATCGGTTTCTTATTTCTGTGTAAAAATATCTAAACACAATTTTGTTAGGCTACATCAATGAACTTCTAATTTATATTTTAAAGAAATGATTATATAGGAAAATTCGTACAAATCTACAAATAATATGAACAAAACTGAAAGAAAAAACTCTACGTCTAATAAGCGCTCAGTTTCAGTTAGTTCTATAATTTTTTACTAATAATGAACATAATTAAATAGTGTTATTATCTTAACAAAGATGCAAATACAGAAGCTGATCAGTTATTAAAATAAATGGTTTTTATAATAAATTAATGATAAATTGACGCCTGAAAGTGTATAAATTGTAACAAAATGAAATGGGTGTTACATGGAATTACCCCTCTGTAAGTCAACTCCTTTTAGGTATTTTCTATTTATTGGCACAGTTAATATTCTACCAAGTTCTAAATCTTTAATTTGCTGTGTCACATGCATACAAATTCTACCCACTCTACATATTAGGTGTTACGTCACATATAAAATTTGACAAGTTAAAAGTACTGCAGTTGAATTAGTTCCAAGGTATGCAGTTCTATAGATTAGTTTAAAAGTAAATTAGAAAATTTGATCGTGAAAAGTTAAAAGATTTTGTTGGGAATCCTTCTGATAGAACCCACACACTGACAGTGGCATGAGCATCGAGGTATCCTCCCACTTATTTTCCTTCCATGGTCGCACACCTCTAGAATAATGCATGCTGCCCTCCTAGAGTTATAATAATGGAAGGCCGAAGAAGCTTATCCGCGGCCATCACTACTTCCCCAATTCGACTAGAAACTACTTTCTTATGAAAGAAGTTCAGTTTCAATAAATTAATTTAAAAACAAACCAGTCTGGAAAATCCCAAAGGCTACTTGACACTTTGCGCATAGTTGACTAAATGAATCAGCAAACATGGTTTGATTTCTAATAACTTCCATTCGTTCAATTACCGCCAGCAAAAACTCTGAAACTCACCTAAACCTCTAGCGGCGACGTCTGTGGCTATGAGAATAGTGCACTTCCCATTCCTGAACTCCCTCAAAACGTAATCTCTCTCCTGCTGGCTTTTATCGCCGTGCATGCAAACGGCCGGCCAACCGTACCGCCTTATAGAGCGAGTGAGACCTTCTACCTTCTTCTTAGTCTCAACAAAGATTATTATCTTGGCACCGGGTTCACCGTTGTTGCCAATCTCTTGCAAAAGGTTGTTTAACCTGGAAACATGTGAACAAGTTCAAATCCAGCGTTAAGTTGAAAATAATGGTTAACAAGGAAGAGTTGGTAAGATCAGGTCTTCTTAGAGGATAATGGTGTGGCAAACATCACAATTTTCAGTCTCTTGTTCATCATTTTGCTTTTGTGTACTTATAAGGACAATCTAATGCTACAAATAATGTTGAAGTCAAATTTCACATAAACCACAAAAATAGATTTAAGAAAAATATTATTTTCGCTGTTTTCCATTATAAATTGGAATGCCCAAAAAAAATTATGTTCTCTAAAACTAAAGTGACAATTCTTTAATATGATTCTGTTGGCAACCGATACATACAAGATAGCTGACAAAATTCTTGTCATAATTTTCCTAAAATGACACAACTGTGTCATGAAATTTTAGAATATATGGAAAGCAAAATTAAATCTTATAATCTAAGGTAAATAAAACACAACTTACTTCATTTCCTTTTCATGCTCTTGGCACACATCGACGATCTGCAGGATGTTGTGATTGGCGGAAAGCTGCAAAGAGCCGATGTTAATCTGCACGTAATCCTTCAGGAAATCTGAGGCCAACTTCCTAACTTCCTTGGGCCAAGTTGCTGACCACATCAGCGTTTGCCTATCGGGTCTGATCTGCTCAATAATCTTCCTGATTTGGGGTTCGAACCCCATGTCTAACATACGATCAGCTTCGTCCAACACAAGATACGTACATCTTTCTAAATTGGTGGTTCCCTTTTCCAAGAAATCGATCAGTCTACCAGGCGTGGCTATGACAATTTCGACGCCTCTTTCCAGATCGCGAGCTTGAGGCCCTTTGGGCGCCCCACCAAAAACGCAAGTGTTTCTAACATAGGACGTACTGCCAAAATCGTTGGCTACTTGTTGGATTTGTTGGGCGAGTTCTCTTGTTGGGGCAAGGACCAAAACGATTGGTCCTTCGCCCCTCGAAATCGGCTGCTGATGATTTATATGAACGATGGCAGGAAGAATATAAGCCAAAGTCTTCCCTGACCCAGTTTGAGCGATCCCAACCATATCGTTACCGCTCATGGCTACAGGCCAACCCTGAGCTTGAATTGCAGTCGGTGTATCGTATCCCTGCCTCTCGATCATCTTCATAACGTAATCGGGAAAGCAAGTCTCTGAGAAATTTTGAATTGGATTTGGCGCAGGACCATCGACGGTGATTTCCTTACTTCTCCTATACTGTTGCACTTCGTAAGCGGACCGATTAGCAACCGCAGGATGAGGAACGTAAAAATTCTTTTTAAATGGTCTCAAATTCTTCATATCCCAGTTTATTCGACGGAGGCGACTGCCGGCTTGACCGCCGTTGCCCCCGCCACCTCTGTTACCACCGAAGCGGCCACCACCACCACCCATGCCGCCCCCGCTACGTCCACCACCTCCGCCTATGCCGCCCCCGCTACGGCCACTACCCATTCCTCCGCTTCCTCTGCTATTTAACGAACTGCTTCGTCCACCGTCGTTGTTGAAAGGCCCTCGACCACCGCCGCCACTATTCTGCCCGCCACCGCGGAATCGTCCACCCCCAGAATTGCTACCGCCGAAACTGCTGTTCCGCTGATTGCCACCACCGGAGCCGCCGTAACTGTCATTTCTTCCTCTGAAGGAGCCGCCTCCACCATTTTGTCTACCGTAAGACCTAGCAAAAAGGAAGAATGATTGGTACATGAAAAATGAAAACATAACATCGTAGAAATCAAATTGCATTTAAAATATTTTTCAGTAAATCTGTTGAAAATGTTTTAAAACTTCAAATAAGGACATTAAAAGAAATTCGGCCTGCTTATATCTTTAGAGTTGCTTAAGGCTTTTGATGCAGCAGACTACCAATGTCAAATCATGCAAAATTTAAGTTTTTTTTTAATGTTAGAATCGTACTTTATAAATAGACGAAAAGTGAGGTTTTATCTAGTAGGTATTCAAATGAAAATCATCAAGTGTGCTATGATCTTGTGTTAGAAAGGACATAGCGAAAAGAAAGGTATGCAACTGCCATATCATAGTCCCAAGACACTGAATCTTCTGTGCTGTCTGGAGAGAAAAAATGGATGACTGTGATAGGAAATAAAAAAAATCATCTTGGTGATGATAACTTTCAAAACAAAAATATTACTGTTGATTTGTCAATAATAAGGAATTCATTTGCGTTTCCACATTCCTTGTCAAGTTTGATCAAAAATAAATTTTATTTCAATATTTGGAAATAACCACACATTTTTAGATATAGAGCCATCTAACAGTCTGTAAAAGTATGGAATAGCTTCAAAAACTGTGATTTAAGCAGGATAGGCATTATTGTCTATCCTGCAATAATGCCCACATCTAGAGGGCTGCGTTATTGCAGTTTAGGTCATTTTTTTACAAAAATTGCAGGTAAAATTTGTTTGCTGATAGTCTTTGCAATTTTTTTAATGCTGTTTTGTATATTTTTGTAAAATTTTGTTTTGCGAATACTGGGCAGTAAAATATAACAAAGTGAAGGGTTTTATTGTCTATCAAGTATTTTTTAATTGTACCCACAATTTTTCACAGCACGTCCTATAAATTACGTTTCCATCACTAATTCACTAATTTTGGTAAAAAGTAATTAAGAGATTTTAAGTATCAATCGAACAGAGGTCCTAACAATATCAAGTTGTTATGAATCCCTTCTCAATTTTTCCCCCAAAAAGGTAATTAAGGTGCAATTAAGTGAAAGTAGAAAGAAGTTGCATCAGAAATAGGAATTTCTGAATAGGGTAACAATTAGGGAATCACCAATATTATTACTAATTAGTAATTATAGTTGTTGCGGCCCAACTATTACTACTAACAGGTGGAAAATTTTATAAAATTGACAAATAATTTCATTCTGGACTAAAATTTCACAAATTGCAATAACACTAAAAATGGCAAAAATTGCAATTGCCATTAACATCCGGTCTTTATGAAAGTTCAAATGTACCTTGCAGTGCATCACCCATAAATTTATGTAAGACAGTCAATTTCAGATAAATACGCGGAACAGTAGGCCGTGAATTACTAAATCAACCTTTAGATAAGATATTAGAAATATCACCAGAACTAAAGCTGGCTTAACGAATAAATCCAGACTGCCCAAAATTAGGTTGCAACATTTTAACAGCGGATTCTTTGTCCGAAAATATGTAAAAAGTTTCATATAAACCTATATCGGGAGAAGCTTCGTTTTCAAGATACAAGGTGTCAAAGGTAAAATGGAAATGATCGTCTTTTATTGTTTTCGAAATGTGTCAAGATAAATAACTAAAATTTGGCACACTCATTTAGATTTTAGTGCTCTATAACATTAAAATAGGACTAATTTTATAAACATCCTTGATTTCTTGATAAAAATGCTCCTTTAATTTTTTTTGTATAACGAACGGTTTTCGATTAAGATGTCCTTGAATATTTTTTAATCAAGAAAATAGCAAGAATAAAGAATCCCGCCACTGATTTTTTTCTCAAAATAAATATGCGTTTTATTAAGACTTTTTAATCCTTGGTAAAAAATTATCTCTTAACATTTTTTGTCCAACGAATGGTTCTTGATTAAAAAATAAAATGCATTTCGATAGGCGTCTGATACTTTTGTACATATTGGTCCTTGTGGTTTCTTTATGAAAATTTATGTTAGATAAGTTAGATTTACATGTCTTTTGGAAGTAACTACTTTTAATAATTAATAAACCCATAGAATGAAATAAGTAAACATAATGGTTTTTAAAGCTAAATAATTTTTTTAATGGCAAACCTTTCGTCAGGCGAAAAAAAGTAAAGGCAGCTTTTTATCAAGAAATAAAGGCTGTTTATAAAATTGGTATTTATTTTGAGAAAACGCAGTGGCGTACCATTTTTTTCGTTAGGAATCCTTAGAAACGTGTTAGCACGGACGGCGCTGCTAGAAGTAGAGCAAATATTTTTCTTGCAAAAAATGCTTTTTGGTGCCCAGATAGTATTTACCAAAAGTCAAAAAATTATTTCAAGCGGTATCGAAGTATTTAGGGAAAGACCAAATTTTTTCTTAATTTTTAACAGATTGTATCTTAAAAATTAAACGGTTTCGGGCCTAAACTTTTATTTAAAGATTTTGCTCCTTCAGTATTGGCATCTTATTCGAAAACACCCTGTATAGACCATATGCATGAGAAGGCTGTGAAGTATTAATCTTTAGATAAGTTACTAAAAAAACCTCCAGAAATAAGGCTGCTTTTACGCGTAAAATATTTTGATGATTAATGTGCTGCCTATATTTCAGGAGTTGTTTAGCAGATATTCTTTTTATTTGCATTACTAACAATGTAATAATTTTCAGCCGAAATCTACATAAAATACAAAAGAATCATTCTTAAAACAACCGATAACAAATGAAAATATTTAATGATATTTAGGTTGGGATTTTAAGAACATAGAACATCATTAACCCTTAAGTGTGGACATTTCATTATTATAACACTAGTCTGGATTTGGAGTCTCACAGACTCCGACATTTGAGAAAAAATGTTGACCACAAATACTAATAAAATTGACAAACTAGGGCTGGGAAAAAATAAATAGTTCTTAAATGAAAGGATTTATAGCATAAGAATTCAATTTTTATAATGGGGAACTATAATTAGCAAAAATCCGTAAACATGAAATTTTCAATCTTATTTGACATGAGATCACTTGGAGTAATTTTGTTAAACTTTTTTTTATAAAAAAGCAAAAAAATCTAGGTTTTTCTTAAAGTCTATTAAAAATCAAATAAAAAACACAAAAAAAATTGCCCCTAAACTATTAAGGAAAAAAAATGACACCGATCAATATTACTAAAATTATTAGCATTCCTTACAGAATCGCTTTGAACATTGTAGATATACAGAATGTCCCACATCGTTATATTCAAATTTTGGGAGTACAAGCTAGACTTAATTCTTAGATTAAAAAACATAAAAGTTGTAGGTCGATCTTCTTTTGTTTAAAAGTTACAGGCCTATGAAATTTAATCAAAATCAAGTAACAACATTATTGAAATAATAAGTTAATTTATTTAAAAATTATAAATGAATTAAGTTTTCTAAAGGCCAACTTCCTAACTGAATACAGGCCTGTGCGCCTAATCCAATGGACATAGTGGTACTTCTTATTTGAAGTCTATTTATCCGAATTTGTTAAAGCGATTGCTGAATACGTTCAATTAATTCTTCTCTCGTGTTTGAAATTTTACTGTAAACTAAATGTTTCACATATCTCCAGAAATAAAAATTTAGAGAGTTATGGTCAGGGGACCTAGGTTGCCATGCAACAGGATCCCTTCAACTAATCCGTTGTGGATAAAGTTGCATTCACAATGACAAAATTAACGCCACAATTAGTAGACCCAATTAATATTCAAATTTGAATTAGAATTAATCAGAACAAACATTCACAATGCCTAAATTAATACATGAAATTAGTTTCTACAAAATGGTGCTGCCATCTGTTCGAATTCACCCAAATAGTGAATAGAATTCTAGGTCCAAGAAGGTTTCACCCCTTTACCACATCGGCAATTTAATAAATAATTACGCAGTAATCTTGGACTTAATAACAAGCCACAGTGTTTAGTTCAGTGCTTTAGTGAATAGAATTCTAGTTTCATGTTTTTAGTTGACAGTAATTCTCGCCTGTCACAGAAATTTTATTTAATTGTTGATAAGATAATCTCGTATATTTAAAAAACATTAAAGAAGCAGATAGGGGCATTTTTTTGAAGCAATTTGTAATAATCTCCTTGCATGCGTCTTTTTTGGTTTATGGGACGTACCCACCATTTCCTTTTATTTTTGGTTTTCCTTTTTAAATAATAATAAGCACCTAATGCTACCGCCAGACGTGCTAAAGATGTTTTATCTATATTCATAATAATTTATCTTGATAAAAAAAAGAAATATCTAACCTTTTTAATTTAAAAGTTTAGATAACTAAAATATATGTCAAGTTCCCACTTCCAATTAGTACGAAAAGTTTGGAGTTTGCAAACTCTCGCGTAAACCACCAGTGTGAAGACAGCGGCCAAAACCCAGCAGCCACTTTTACGAGGTTAACCGAACGTCCATGGGCGTGCGAGTATCGCGATATGAGTTGCCGGCAACGAGCATGCAGACAGAAAATAATCCGTCGTAGCGCCCAAAATATTAGCAGCGTTAGGCGACCATTCGATTAAAGTAAATTTATAAATCATATAAAAATTCATATAAACCAAACGCGTTGACCTAACCAAATAAAACTTTAACATTTTGTTCACAAAAATATGGGAATTCAATTCGTACAAGCTCATCAACTAACGGCGGGATCCTCAGGGTGAAATGGACCCCTATATATGAATTATAAAAACAATCAAATCATAACTACAGCCTCGACCTAACCAAATAAGATTTTGACATTATATTCGGGAAAATATAAGAAATTAATTGTAAAAAGCTGATCGGCTGACGGGGGGATCTTCGGGTTCAAATCTAACCCTATCTATAAATTCTAAAGAAATTCCAATCATAACTATAGCCTCGACCTAACCAAATAAGATTATGGCATTTTATTCAAAAAGATATAGAAAAGCAACTGTAAAAAGCTGATCGACTGACGGCGGGATCTTCGGGGTGAGATGTACCCCTATCTATAAATTTAAAAAAAATTCAAATCATAACTAGTGCCTGGACCTAACCAAATAAAACTTTGGCATTCTATTCGGCAAAATATGGGAAATTAACTATAAAAAGCAGATCGACTGACGGCGGGATCTTCGGGGTGAAATGTACCCCTATCTATCAATTATAAAAAAATTCAAATCATAACTACAGCCTGCACCTAACCAAATAAGATTTTGGCATTATATTCAGGAAAATATAGGAAATTAATTGTGAGAAGCTGATCGACTGACGGCGGGATCTTTGGGGTGAAATGTACCCCTATCTATAAATTATAAAAAAATTCAAATCATAACTACAGCCTAGACCTAACCAAATAAGATTTTGGCATTTGATTCAGAAAGATATAGAAAAGCAACTGTAAAAAGCTGATCGACTGACGGCGGGATCTAGAGGTAGTAATTCATCAGTAAGGAATTGTAAATTATTAAATGAAAGGGAGTAGCTGAAATGAATATTTGAGGAATTTACCACTGTCGTCTGGTTTATCTATCTAAATAGTATTAACATAGTCACCGCTAAATTTTGAGTTAAATTAAAATTTGATCCTGTTAGCACTCTTGCATGACTACCTAGATCTCTAATTTCTTATTCCTTAACAATTTGTAACATAAATTAAGAAAAAATCTCTTCACTCTGCTTATTGGCTGGATAATTTTATAGGCCCGTAACTTTTGAACATATGGGACACCTGTACTGGTTACCGGTGTGAAGACAGCGGCCAAAACCCAGCAGCCACTTTTACGAGGTTAACCGAACGTCCATGGGCGTGCGGGTATCGCAATATGAGTTGCCGGCCGGCAACTAGCATGCAGGCAGAAAATAATCCGTCGTAGCGGCCAAAATATTAGCAGCGTTAGGCGACCATTGCATTAAAGTAAATATCTCTAAATTATATAAAAATTCATATATACCAAACACGTTGCCCTAACCAAATAAAACTTTAACATTTTGTTCACAAAAACATGGGAATTCAATTCGTACAGGCTCATCAACTAACGCCGGGATCCTCAGGGTGAAATGCACCCCTTTATACGAATTATATAAAAATTCAAATCATAACTACAGCCTGGACCTAACCAAATAGGATTTTGGCATTATATTCAGGAAAATATAGGAAATTAATTGTAGAAAGCTGATCGACTGACGGCGGGATCTTCAGGGTGAAATGTACCCCTAACTATAAATTCTAAAAAAATTCAAATCATCACTACAGCCTAGATCTAACCAAATAAGATTTCGGCATTTTATCCAGAAAGATATAGAAAAGCAACTGTAAAAAGTTGATCGACTGACGGCGGGATCTTCGGGGTGAAATGTACCCCTATCTATCAATTATAAAAATATTCAAATCATAACTACAGCCCGGACCTAACCAAATAGGATTTTGGCATTATATTCAGGAAAATATAGGAAATTAATTGTAGAAGGCTGATCGACTGACGGCGGGATCTTCAGGGTGAAATGTACCCCTAACTATAAATTCTAAAAAAATTCAAATCATCACTACAGCCTAGATCTAACCAAATAAGATTTCGGCATTTTATCCAGAAAGATATAGAAAAGCAACTGTAAAAAGTTGATCGACTGACGGCGGGATCTTCGGGGTGAAATGTACCCCTAACTATAAATTCTAAAAAAATTCAAATCATTACTACAGCCTAGACCTAACCAAATAAGATTTTGGCATTTGATTCAGTAAGATATATAAAAGCAACTGTAAAAAGCAGATCGACTGACGGCGGGATCTTCGGGGTGAAATGTACCCCTATCTATCAATTATAAAAAAATTCAAATCATAACTACAGCCTGGACCTAACCAAATAGGATTTTGGCATTATATTCAGGAAAATATAGAAAATTAATTGTAGAAAGCTGATCGACTGACGGCGAAATCTTCAGGGTGAAATGTACCCCTAACTTTAAATTTTAAAAAAATTCAAATCATAACTACAGCCTGGACCTAACCAAATAAGACTTTGGCATTCTATTCGGAAAAATATGGGAAATTAACTATAAAAAGCTGATTGACTGACGGCGGGATCTTCGGGGTGAAATGTACCCCTATCTATCAATTATAAAAATATTCAAATCATAACTACAGCCTGGACCTAACCAAATAGGATTTTGGCATTATATTCAGGAAAATATAGGAAATTAATTGTAGAAAGCTGATCGGCTGACGGCGGGATCTTCAGGGTGAAATGTACCCCTATCTACAAATTTAAAAAAAATTCAAATCATAACTACAGCCTGGACCTAACCAAATAAGACTGTGGCATTCTATTCGGAAAAATATGGGAAATTCTCTATAAAAGGCTGATCGACTAACGGCGGGATCTTCGGGGTGAAATGTACCCCTATCTATAAATTTAAAAAAAATTCAAATCATAATTACAGCCTGGACCTAACCAAATAAGACTTTGGCATTCTATTCGGAAAAATATGGGAAATTAACTATAAAAAGCTGATCGACTGACGGCGGGATCTTCGGGGTGAAATGTACCCCTATCTATCAATTATAAAAATATTCAAATCATAACTACAGCCTGGACCTAACCAAATAGGATTTTGGCATTATATTCAGGAAAATATAGGAAATTATTTGTAGAAAGCTGATCGACTGACGGCGGGATCTTCAGGGTGAAATGTACCCCTAACTAGGATACGGATACATTTCACCCCGAGGATCCCGCCGTCAGTTGATCAAATTTTTACAATTAATTTCCTATATTTTCCTGAATATAAGGCCAAAATCTTATTTGGTTAGGTCCAGGCTCTAGTTAAGATTTGAATTTTTTTTGAATTTATAGATAGGGGTACATTTCACTCCGAAGATCCCGCCGTCAGTCAATCAGCTTTTTATAATTAATTTCCTATATTTTCCCGAACAGAATGCCAAAATCTTATTTGGCTAAGTTCAGGCTATAGTAATGATTTGACTTTTTTTAGAATTTATAGTTAGGGGTACATTTCACTCCGAAGATCCCGCCGTCAGTCGATCAGGTTTTTATAGTTAACTTTTCATATTTTTCCCAATATAATGCCAAACTCTTATTTGGTTAGGTCCAGGCTGTAGTTTTGAAATTTTTTAGAATTTCGAGAAAGGGGTACATTTCACCCCGAAGATCCCGCCGTCACCAAATAAGACTTTTATAGTTAATTTTTCATCTTTTTCTGAATAGAGTATTAAAATCTTATTTGGTTAGGTCCAGGCTGTAGTTTTGATTGGAATTTTATTTAAATTTATATATAGGGGTACATTTCACACCGAAGATCTCGCCGTCAGTCAATCAGCTTTTTATAATTAATTTCCTATATTTTCCCGAACAGAATGCCAAAATCTTATTCGGTTAGGCCCAGGGTTAGTAATGATCTGACTTTCTTTAGAATTTATAGTTAGGGGTACATTTCGCCCCGAAGATCCCGCCGTCAGTCAATCAGCTTTTTACAATTGCTTTTCTATATCTTTCTAAATCAAATGCCAAAATCTTATTTGGTTAGGTCTAGGCTGTGGTGATGATTTGAATTTTTTTAGAACTTATAGTTAGGGGTACATTTCACCCCGAAGATCCCGCCGTCAGTCGATCAGCTTTTTATAGAGAATTTCCCATATTTTTCCGAATAGAATGCCAAAGTCTTATTTGGTTAGGTCCAGGCTGTAGTTATGATTTGAATTTTTTTTAAATTTATGATAGGGGTACATTTCGCCACGAAGATCCGGCCGTCAGCGGATCAGCTATTTCCAGTTGCTTTTCTATATCTTTCTGAATCAAATGCCAAAATCTTATTTGGCTAGGTCTAGGCCGTAGTGAAGATTTGAATTTTCTTAGAATTTATAGTTAGGGGTACATTTCACCCCGAAGATCCCGCCGTCAGTCGATCAGCTTTTTATAGTTAATTTCCCATATTTTTCCGAATAGAATGCCAAAGTCTTATTTGGTTAGGTCCAGGCTGTAGTTATGATTTGAATTTTTTTCAAATTTAAAGTTAGGGGTACATTTCACCCCGAAGATCCCGCCGTCAGTCAATCAGCTTTTTACAGTTGCTTTTCTATATCTTTCTGAATCAAATGCCAAAATCTTATTTGGTTAGTTCTAGGCTGTAGTGATGATTTGAATTCTTTTAGAATTTATAGTTAGGGGTACATTTCACCCTGAAGATCCCGCCGTCAGTCGATCAGCTTTCTACAAATAATTTCCTATATTTTCCTGAATATAATGCCAAAATCCTATTTGGTTAGGTCCAGACTGTAGTTATGATTTGAATATTTTTATAATTGATAGATAGGGGTACATTTCACCCCGAAGATCCCGCCGTCAGTCAATCAGCTTTTTATAGTTAATTTCACATATTTTTCCGAATAGAATGCCAAAGTCTTATTTGGTTAGGTCCAGGCTGTAGTTATGATTTGAATTTTTTTTAAATTTAAAGTTAGGGGTACAGTTCACTCCGAAGATCCCGCCGTCAGTCGATCAGCTTTTTATAGTTAATTTCCCATATTTTTCCGAATAGAATGCCAAAGTCTTATTTGGTTAGGTCCAGGCTGTAATTATGATTTGAATTTTTTTTAAATTTATAGATAGGGGTACATTTCACCCCAAAGATCCCGCCGTTAGTCGATCAGCCTCTTATAGAGAATTTCCCATATTTTTCCGAATAGAATGCCACAGTCTTATTTGGTTAGGTCCAGGCTGGAGTTATGATTTGAATTTTTTTTAAATTTGTAGATAGGGGTACATTTCACCCTGAAGATCCCGCCGTCAGCCGATCAGCTTTCTACAATTAATTTCCTATATTTTCCTGAATATAATGCCAAAATCCTATTTGGTTAGGTCCAGGCTGTAGTTATGATTTGAATATTTTTATAATTGATAGATAGGGGTACATTTCACCCCGAAGATCCCGCCGTCAGTCAATCAGCTTTTTATAGTAGTTAATTTCCCATATTTTTCCGAATAGAATGCCAAAGTCTTATTTGGTTAGGTCCAGGCTGTAGTTATGATTTGAATTTTTTTAAAATTTAAAGTTAGGGGTACATTTCACCCCGAAGATCCCGCCGTCAGTCGATCAGCTTTTTATAGTTAATTTCCCATATTTTTCCGAATAGAATGCCAAAGTCTTATTTGGTTAGGTCCAGGCTGTAGTTATGATTTGAATTTTTTTCAAATTTAAAGTTAGGGGTACATTTCACCCCGAAGATCCCGCCGTCAGTCAATCAGCTTTTTACAGTTGCTTTTCTATATCTTTCTGAATCAAATGCCAAAATCTTATTTGGTTAGTTCTAGGCTGTAGTGATGATTTGAATTCTTTTAGAATTTATAGTTAGGGGTACATTTCACCCTGAAGATCCCGCCGTCAGTCGATCAGCTTTCTACAAATAATTTCCTATATTTTCCTGAATATAATGCCAAAATCCTATTTGGTTAGGTCCAGACTGTAGTTATGATTTGAATATTTTTATAATTGATAGATAGGGGTACATTTCACCCCGAAGATCCCGCCGTCAGTCAATCAGCTTTTTATAGTTAATTTCCCATATTTTTCCGAATAGAATGCCAAAGTCTTATTTGGTTAGGTCCAGGCTGTAGTTATGATTTGAATTTTTTTTAAATTTAAAGTTAGGGGTACAGTTCACTCCGAAGATCCCGCCGTCAGTCGATCAGCTTTTTATAGTTAATTTCCCATATTTTTCCGAATAGAATGCCAAAGTCTTATTTGGTTAGGTCCAGGCTGTAATTATGATTTGAATTTTTTTTAAATTTATAGATAGGGGTACATTTCACCCCAAAGATCCCGCCGTTAGTCGATCAGCCTCTTATAGAGAATTTCCCATATTTTTCCGAATAGAATGCCACAGTCTTATTTGGTTAGGTCCAGGCTGGAGTTATGATTTGAATTTTTTTTAAATTTGTAGATAGGGGTACATTTCACCCTGAAGATCCCGCCGTCAGCCGATCAGCTTTCTACAATTAATTTCCTATATTTTCCTGAATATAATGCCAAAATCCTATTTGGTTAGGTCCAGGCTGTAGTTATGATTTGAATATTTTTATAATTGATAGATAGGGGTACATTTCACCCCGAAGATCCCGCCGTCAGTCAATCAGCTTTTTATAGTAGTTAATTTCCCATATTTTTCCGAATAGAATGCCAAAGTCTTATTTGGTTAGGTCCAGGCTGTAGTTATGATTTGAATTTTTTTTAAATTTAAAGTTAGGGGTACATTTCACCCCGAAGATCCCGCCGTCAGTCGATCAGCTTTTTATAGTTAATTTCCCATATTTTTCCGAATAGAATGCCAAAGTCTTATTTGGTTAGGTCCAGGCTGTAGTTATGATTTGAATTTTTTTCAAATTTAAAGTTAGGGGTACATTTCACCCCGAAGATCCCGCCGTCAGTCAATCAGCTTTTTACAGTTGCTTTTCTATATCTTTCTGAATCAAATGCCAAAATCTTATTTGGTTAGTTCTAGGCTGTAGTGATGATTTGAATTCTTTTAGAATTTATAGTTAGGGGTACATTTCACCCTGAAGATCCCGCCGTCAGTCGATCAGCTTTCTACAAATAATTTCCTATATTTTCCTGAATATAATGCCAAAATCCTATTTGGTTAGGTCCAGGCTGTAGTTATGATTTGAATATTTTTATAATTGATAGATAGGGGTACATTTCACCCCGAAGATCCCGCCGTCAGTCGATCAGCTTTTTATAGTTAATTTCCCATATTTTTCCGAATAGAATGCCAAAGTCTTATTTGGTTAGGTCCAGGCTGTAATTATGATTTGAATTTTTTTTAAATTTATAGATAGGGGTACATTTCACCCCGAAGATCCCGCCGTCAGTCGATCAGCTTTTTATAGAGAATTTCCCATATTTTTCCGAATAGAATGCCACAGTCTTATTTGGTTAGGTCCAGGCTGTAGTTATGATTTGAATTTTTTTTAAATTTGTAGATAGGGGTACATTTCACCCTGAAGATCCCGCCGTCAGCCGATCAGCTTTCTACAATTAATTTCCTATATTTTCCTGAATATAATGCCAAAATCCTATTTGGTTAGGTCCAGGCTGTAGTTATGATTTGAATATTTTTATAATTGATAGATAGGGGTACATTTCACCCCGAAGATCCCGCCGTCAGTCAATCAGCTTTTTATAGTTAATTTCCCATATTTTTCCGAATAGAATGCCAAAGTCTTATTTGGTTAGGTCCAGGCTGTAGTTATGATTTGAATTTTTTTAAAATTTAAAGTTAGGGGTACATTTCACCCTGAAGATTTCGCCGTCAGTCGATCAGCTTTCTACAATTAATTTTCTATATTTTCCTGAATATAATGCCAAAATCCTATTTGGTTAGGTCCAGGCTGTAGTTATGATTTGAATTTTTTTATAATTGATAGATAGGGGTACATTTCACCCCGAAGATCCCGCCGTCAGTCAATCAGCTTTTTATAGTTAATTTCCCATATTTTTCCGAATAGAATGCCAAAGTCTTATTTGGTTAGGTCCAGGCTGTAGTTATGATTTGAATTTTTTTTAAATTTAAAGTTAGGGGTACATTTCACCCTGAAGATCTCGCCGTCAGTCGATCAGCTTTCTACAATTAATTTTCTATATTTTCCTGAATATGATGCCAAAATCCTATTTGGTTAGGTCCAGGCTGTAGTTATGATTTGAATATTTTTATAATTGATAGATAGGGGTACATTTCACCCCGAAGATCCCGCCGTCAGTCGATTAACTTTTTACAGTTGCTTTTCTATATCTTTCTGAATAAAATGCCGAAATCTTATTTGGTTAGGTCTAGGCTGTAGTGATGATTTGATTTTTTTTAGAATTTATAGTTAGGGGTACATTTCACCCCGAAGATCCCGCCGTCAGTCGATCAGCTTTCTACAATTAATTTCCTATATTTTCCTGAATATAATGCTAAAATCCTATTTGGTTAGGTCCAGGCTGTAGTTATGATTTGAATTTTTATATAATTCGTATATAGGGGTGCATTTCACCCTGAGGATCCCGGCGTTAGTTGATGAGCTTGTACGAATTGAATTCCCATGTTTTTGTGAACAAAATGTTAACGTTTTATTTGGTTAGGGCAACGCGTTTGGTATATATGAATTTTTATATAATTTAGAGATATTTACTTTAATGCAATGGTCGCCTAACGCTGCTAATATTTTGGCCGCTACGACGGATTATTTTCTGCCTGCATGCTAGTTGCCGGCCGGCATCTCCTATCGCGATACCCGCACGCCCATGGACGTTCGGTTAACCTCGTAAAAGTGGCTGCTGGGTTTTGGCCGCTGTCTTCACACCGGTGTACTGGTTTACTGCATACTAGACGTGTATTCATTGTCATTCTATGCAATCTTATTGAATATATGTGTTAGCATTAGGGAACCCGCCACTGTCTTTTCCACATAGAATGTGCCACATGTGATACAAACCCAGGACCTCTAGCCACGTGAGGGAGCAAGGGGAAGAAGGCAGTCGAGAATGAGCCGAGCCGATATCGAGAGGATATGTAGAAGAGACCAATAAAGCTTGTGTTAAGTAAATTGGGTGTTATTCCATCGACAATTAATTAAGAATCATCATTAGAGTTATAGAATGTGCCACATGTGATACAAACCCAGGACCTTTAGCACGTGAGGGAGCAAGGGGAAGAAGGCAGTCGAGAATGAGCCGAGCAGATATCGAGAGCATATGTAGAAGAGACCAATAAAGCGTGTGTTAAGTAAGTTGGGTGTTATTCCACAATTAATTAAGAATTATCATTAGAGTTTAACATATGTATGTAGATAACATTTTTTTTTTTCATTTTGACCATGTTTTTGAGGATGAACATCTTCTGTATTTTTTTTTATTGTCTCCAAAGTTAAGCTCATATCTCTTAGCACTGCGTCTGTTGAAATATATAGTCTTTGTGTATGAGGGAAAACTGGAGAATGTATTACACTTTTCACAAAAAAACTACTTCCGACTTGTTTTATTTGGAATTGTTTATATTCAATACGCAGGTATTGAGATTACTCAAATCGAGACATTGAAAGACTATGGTGACCATAGGCTATCTTTTAGCTCGGGCGTCAGCTGCTTGTGTAAACTCAATACTGCTTGTGTCAGTTTCGTAAACACCTCCTTTGCTAGAATTAATAATAACACATAATTTAATGATTTTTTTATCAACATTGATTTGTTATTGTGATGCATTGAAGATATAAGGAACAAAACTTTACTTGGACTTGTAAGCATAATGTATTTTGGCTTGTAAAATTGAACAAAGTGAAGGTGTGTAATTTCTCGATACTTATGTGTCAGGAAACTCATTGGATAGCTTTCTTTTTAAAAATATTCCCTTTATGAGAAACGTGGACATGGGATTTCACAGACCCGGCCGGAATTTTGAATAGGCATTAGCTTATTTAAAACACACCAAATACACAACTTCTTTCTACACCGGCGCTTTGGTGACTAAATTTGAAGCTACTCAGATGCTGGAAAGCACGCGAACACGAGAAGTATTGATTGTTAAAAATCACAGAACCCAAGAGGTCTGTGAGATCCCTTGTCCACATTTAAAGATTAAGAAATGTCACAGCGCTGCCACAAAACCATGTCTAATATACTTATTGCTGCTGCTATTGCCACTACAAAATTAAAAGTCCAGGGCCTACTCTGATGCAGATTTATCGAAAATGTATGTTAAAAATATAAGAAATTATAACGGTCAACTTTAATGACTTTTTCATTTAAACGGTCGATAGTTAAAATAATTGAAATCAAAGCCTAACTGAGATAGCCAAAAAATAAACTGTAGTCAGGTTAAGTAAAAATGTAGTCTCTGAACTACCTGGATACATATAGTAACTACTTAATACATTTTATTTTTAATCCATTTGTATGTAATATTTTTGATATAAACATTAAAAGAAAGGTAAAATTGTTTCCTGCCGCAGACTTCAATGACACGCTTTTGTCTCTATGTCACTCTATCATTTTTAAATGTATCAAAAAGGGAAGGAGTAGAGATGTCATTCAACATGTTTTAGACGCTTCAAAAGCATTTTTTGTTTATAAAAGTTACACAAGCAAAAATCCACAAGATTCCAAAATATTAATTTTAAGTAGTACTAGGGATGGTCGGTTTACCTGAAGAGTCGGATAGTCCGAGGTCAGACTAACGGGTTCTACTACATTTGGTAGTAGACCAAACGAGCTGTCAAATTTGCTATAAGTGGCAAAACATTTAAAATTGCACAGGCCAAATGGAATTTTAAAGTATTGCTGCTTTGACCTCAACATACATAACCTAGTTTCGAATTGCACAGACACGAAAGGCAAAGGCAATTTTCAGAATTTGTTCAAATTACGTTATAATTAATTAGCCAACGAAAACTGGTACCTTTCAGAAAAGAATTGACTTGTTAGAACATTAATTTGTTTTTGTTATTAATATTGCGCCCTCTAGTTTGATACACAGAATTCTAGAACGTTTTGTAACTAAAAACAGTGAACTTTCTAGAAACCAGCGATTCAATAACAAGAAATAGTAAAACATTTATTTTTTCATGTGTAAAATTTAATATTTTAGTTCCTTCGAAAAACTTAATTTTATGTATGCAAAGGAAATTATATTTCAATATGGATTCGTATTTTCGTATGCATCTACTTAATAACACTTAATGAAATTTAATACTTACATTATAACCAGATCTGATCCTACTTAGAGGTACTTTAGACACAAATGCCAACAATGCAGTTCAATGTATCAAAGCCAGAATATCGTCCTTTATTCGCACACTTCAAATAACAAACGTACCAAAACTTTAAAGGCAAAGTAGGCTTGCCTATGCAACGCAGACAAAACACGACAAAATGGTGCACTTCCCTGCGAAACAGAGCAACCCAAGTTGTACGACCTGATTGGTCGATCGCTGGCACATGCGTCTGGATTTTCTTTCACTATCGATTTTTAAGGTGGAATGTGTAACCTGCAATATCACCTGTTAAACTAGGTTGTGCTCACAAAACATATATATTGTTGTGCTATGAGCTAGTTGCTAGTTGTTAAAAAATCGTAAATTAAGATTTAGAGGAAAAATCAAAGTAAAACAATATTTAGGCGGTACATGTCTCTACTTTGATTGCGGAATCTGATGATTCATAAGCGAGCCAAAGACAAGATCAAGCGAACTTCCGCTTCCCCTCCAGCCAGAAGCGGCAAACCAGTGGAAGTAGATCAAATAAACTAGGCGCCAAATTTAAAATAATGGGGTTTATAATACTTTCTCGTATCCTGATATTTTCGAATTTTCCGGCGTGCTTGCGTACATTATTACCTTACACGAGTAGTTGTTGTTATAGCTGTAGATACATTTAAAACTTAAAACATGAAATTCGTGTTCATATTTCCTTTTTCAGCAGTTTTATTTTGGACGCACTTCTCATTTACAGTGCGGTAGCTTTCTAGCGATGTAGCTTTGAAGCTACAAGCTTTTTCGTAAAATTTCGACCATTTTGTCAGAATTACGACTTTTTTTCTTAAAGTTTGACTTTCTTAGAAAAATTTTGAATTTTTCGTCCATTTGGAAGTTTTCTCAAAATTTATTCGTTATTTTCCAAATTGCGTTATTTTAAAATCTGATTTTTTAGAAATTTTGACTGGTTTATTAAAGTATGCTTTTTTTGCGAAATTTTGAATTTTTCGATATTTAATATTCCTAGAAATTTTGCCTTTTTCCTGTAAATTAGACTTTTTTTAAAAATTTCGACTTTTTCTCTTAAAATAGTCTTTCCCCTAAAATTCGCCTTTTCCTCAAAATTTGTCTTTTTCAAAATTTCAGTTTTCCTTTTAAAATTGGGTTTTTTCTTTTGGAAGTTTGGAATATTTTCTAGGAAGTTTGATCTTTTTCCCGAATTTGCAACGTATTCAAAAATCGTGTATTTTTTTCGAAGTCCATTTTGTTAATTTTCTGTTTTTCCAGAGTTTCTTTTTTAAATTTGATTTCCAGTCATTTCACCTTGTTCAAAATCCATCTTATTTTCCAAATTTCGAATATTACCTCAAAATTCGATATTTCCTGTTTCTATTTCGGGACATTTTCATTTAAAATGAGATTTGTTTTCTCAAAATTTCAAAGTTTTCATAAAATTCATTTATTTTTCTAAAATATTGCATCAAAATTTTAATAAAAATCTTATAATTCTGAAAATAATATTTTTAGAAAATTTTGAGAAAAGGATTCGTTGTAGATTTCAAAAATTGACAAGATAAAAGAAAAATTTTGAAAGAAATATTTTTGAAAGTTTCAATTTTTTGTCCTCTAAATTCAACTTGTTCTGGAAATTATCACCTTTTTCATAAAATCGACTTTTGAAAACTATGTCTTTTTTTGAAATTTTGACTTTTTCGAAATTTCCTGATAGCCTCCGAGAGGCTTTTTCTTAGAGTTTGGCTGTTTTTCAAAATTTTAATTTTAATTTGGAAATTCGATTTCCCCAGTTCATGTTGTTTTTTGGGTGAAAATATACGTTACTCAGTCGGAAAGTTTTCTTTTTTGCCCATAAATTTTTCAGAATGATTATAACGGGTTTATACTTTCAATGTTTGAAAATTTAGATTTTTGTAATGTCCGATACTTTTTAAATTTTCGGCTTTTAATTTTCAGATCTCAACTTTTTTCCTACAAAGAAATGTAACACTTAAACATTCTACTCGCAGTGCTCTTAAGACATAATAGGGTTGTCCTTTACGAGTTGATTGAACTAAAAAAAAAATTCAAATTGCCATAACATTCAGTGCCCCCGCAAAATACACTGTGAGCAGATTTCAATTTATCATTTGAGAAAATACAGTGTGTCCTAAACCTGCAATATTTACATTCAACTAGGAATTAGGTACGGTCGAGAATATGTAAAAAATGGGCGTAAATTAAACACTCAATCATGACGTCAAAACCCACCAATTGGAACGCTTGTTTCTTGCCCGGTTCTGTAGTCCAGAGGCAAATCCAATACGCCACCGGCAATCGCCGCGATCGATATCTGGCAAAGTACTCATCTAAAACATTTGAAAATTTGGCAACTTAGCAAAGACGATAGGACCAACAAAATTAAAATATTCGCAAAGTTGTAGTATTTCCGGTTATACCGGAAGTTCACATCAACTTTCATATTTTAAATGAAACACTATATATTTTTGCATTTAATTTAGGCTAAAGACACACGAAGCGGTTTTCGCCGAGTCGGCAGCCGACTCTGCATTTGATTCCATCGGATTTTATGGCAGTGAACCATATACTTATTAAGATATATATATGTAGTGAACACACGCAGCGTCACACCGAGGCTATGTCGAGCGTACCCTCGTCCGGTCGAGACGCAGCTAGCGTTTTTATGACTTCAAGCGTATCATCGTCTATACCTGCTTTACGGTGGTGTTCACACGCCAAGCGGTTTTTAAGCTGTGAATATCAAGCGTAGTTCTCAAATATTGCTTATGGGCAATTTTTGTGATTTTTTTCACACGAGAAATAAATATTCCTTGTGCCTCTTAGTAACTGCATAAATTTAGATAACGAATAGTCACTTTGCAGGGAAGAGAGTCAATAAAAAAAAGCAATAAAATAGCTAACTGTGTGGGGTTATTACAAGTTGGAAAACATCTCATGACTGTATCTTGCTTAGATATGTCCCCTTTTATCAAACACATTAATTCATTAAATGAATTTTAAGACATACGTAAATAATTAAAAAAATTTGCGACATCGCTTTGAATTGTTCTCATAAATAGAGTATAAAATTGACTTTTTTCTTTGCGTTTCTGAACAAGTGGATATTTCTACATACGAAGTTCCTTTTTTTTTTATTATTCAATCGACAATATAGTCAATTGGTTTAAAATTATCAATTCTTCGTCAGAATCCATTGCTTCAGGAAAAACTGGCAACATCTTCAAGGTAAATGTCGCGACATATGGCTTCAGAGGATTAATAATGAAAAATTGCACATGCTTGATGAACAATCAATAAAATCCCATAGAATTTGTGGCATGCATTTTGAAAATGTTTGTAAAGACAACAATGGAAGATTAAAAAACAGATCCTTACTAACTCTGTATTTGCCAGGTACCTATATTTTGTAAAAATATTTGTTAAAATCCTTATATTAATGGGAGTACAAGGCGAATATATCATGTTTAACAGAAACAAATTTGTTCAGAAAAAGTTTGAAGTAGAATGCTACAGTGTTACAGCCAGTTTGCTCAGCCTTGTTGACCTTTAAGCCTTTAAGTTAATTTTTATTTTTTTCTTCCAGTAACATAATGTTCGAAACGTTATACATCTTTTGAATAGAAACATCGAACAACCAGTCGTTCATGCGTGATTCTTCCGCATCGACTGTGTGTACGAAGAGCTAGATATCATACAACTATTCAAACTGTTCATGCGCAACTCTGTTCTATTAATAGATCGGCCGCCAAGCTTAAATATTTTTAAAAGAATCTAACAATATACTATTTATTTCTAAATATTGCAGGAGTTTTTCTGAAATTTTTAAACACTTCAGTTTTTCCAGGTTATGAAAAAGCAGAAAATGATAATTTTCTACCACCATCTCCTGATAAAGGAAAACTTGTGACTCCTAAAAAATTAAGAGGTATTTTTTTAAAATTATATTATAGCTTGAAATTAATGTAATTGTAACTTCCACTTTTCTGATTGGGTCATAAACCGCAGTATGTAATTGTAATGTTAAGTTATATCATTTTAGAAGCATTAGAAGCCCTGAATTCTTCTACTTCTCAAACTATTGGATTAAGCCCAGTTGGATCTGTAATACGGCCACAAAGGGTTTACAAGAAAAGAGTTTTAGACTTTGGAGATACAAGTGAAACATGTAAAATTAGCGAAGCAAGCGAACCCGCAAAAAAACTATTTCGTGAAGGTCCTTCCACATCGGGATGTGGAAATTCTTTACCAATTAGTAAGTACTTTATACTTTTACATTTCATAATGGAAAGCAAATGGTATTTTGTTATATATATTAGACTATCTAGCACAAAAATGATATTAATTTTATCCACGTGTGTTATAACCTCTTTATGTGGGGTGAATAAATAACTGTTAAATAATTCATTTAATAACTTTCTAAATAATGGATTTGAAGCTCATTTCTATAAATATTCTATAGTGGTTATTAACTAATTAATAACTTGCTTTTAATATGCGCGTATTAAAAACATAAATTTTTGGAGGGGTTACCTATCTTGCAAAATAATAAATAATAACTAATTTTTAACACATTTTAGTTTCTTCGTTTTTAAAATATAATTCAATAATATAATTCAAATATTTGTAAAGTTAGATTAAAGAAGTAAGAGTCGCAGTAACACTGTTGTATGTTTGTAATTACATCACTGAAATTAGAGTATTGGTAAACATATACCAGTCCTAATGTAATTATTTTTGTTGTAAATTTTCCAAACAAAAAAATATTTTTTAACATCTTGTAGTAGTTTTTCCTGAATAAATAAGTGCACCTTTGAATAACTATCATTCTTTCATTTGCAGCATCGTCCAGACAAATGGTTCAGAAAAAGTTAACATTAAAAATTAAATCAGCTATAGAAGACATTAGTTTAAAACGTCGATTAAAAAATATGACACGAGTTGCACGAAGAGTTAAACAGAAAAATCTAGTAACGAAGCAAAAGTTAGCTCTTCTAGAGAAAACTGGAAGCTTGGATTTTCTTAAGAATGTTAATGCGACAACACTAAACTTTTTTCGTTGCCAACAGAGGAATCAGAAATTTAAACCAAAAGGAAGACGTTTCACTTTGGATGACAAAATTTTCGCATTATCTGTTTTAAAACAGAGCGGTAAGGGTTATCGATTTTTGTCTAGGTTATTCAGTTTGCCTAGCCGAAAAACATTAAACAAAATTTTAAATAGCATCCCTTTCAGTTGTGGAATAAATCCACGAATATTTCTTCATTTAAAGAATGTGGCGGCCAAGATGAAAAATTTAGATAAAAATTGTGTTTTAATGTTTGACGAAATATCTTTGAACACTGGTCTCTCTTATAACACAGCAAAAGATTATATTGAAGGATGGGTCGATTTTGGTGAATCAGCTAGGAGAGCAGCCTTTGCAGATCATGCTCTAGTCTTCATGTTGAAAGGCATTCATAAAAACTGGAAACAGCCACTCTGTTACTATTTTTGTGAAAGTACCACCGCAACTGCAGATCTGGTTCGAATCATTAAAGATGTAGTGAGACATGTTCGTCAAACTGGTCTTGAAATAATAGCAACTATATGTGATCAAGGGGCAACAAATAATGCTGCAATAAAATGTTTATTACAAGAGACAAACTCGTATTGTATACGGAATAATGTTGAAAATAGGTATCACGGCTACCTGACAGATGGGGTAGAAGTTGTTCACTTATTTGATTGCCCACATTTGCTGAAAGGCATAAGAAATGTTTTGTTGCAAAAAGATTTACATTTTAAACAAAACGAAACTAAGAAAGTTGCCTCTTGGTTATATGTGGTTCAAATGTATATGATGGATCAAAAAATGGGTAAATTCAGCCAATTTCCTAAATTAACAGACGAACATGTTTTACCAAATAAAATAAAAAAGATGAAAGTCAAAAATTACAGTCAGGTATTTAGCCGAACATTAGCAACAGCCATGAAAATTAGAGCAGAAATCAGCAAAGATTTGCCATCTGAGTCGCCATACTTCATTGATCCATCAGCTTCCCAAACTGCTGATCTTTTGCTTTTATTTGACGAAATATTTGATAGTGTTAATGGAAACTTACTACATCCTCCATTAGGAAAAGAGCTGCGGGGTGTTGTAACAGCAAAATCCAATTATTTGGAAGTATGGCGAAACTCCATTCCTGTTCTTGACTCCATGTTTTATACTTCTGGATCTTCTACCAATCCTATTATTACACCCTCCCTAAAGAATTGGATATTCACCCTCCGTGGCTTTATATATATTTATAAAAAGCTAAGTGATAAAGGCTTTAAATTTTTTAGTCCCCGATCCTTTAACCAAGATCCAATAGAGAACTTTTTCGGCCTAGTAAGAAGCCACGGAGTGAGAAATACCAATCCTACTTGTACATCCTTCATTTCCTCCACCAAAGTTCTCCTTATTAACAATTTGTTGTCATCCCACTCTCCTGGCTCTAACTGTGAGGAAGATAGTTCGATAGGGGTATTAGACACCTTCAGAGATTTCGTCAGCATAAGAGGGAGCCAGACCACACAACAGTGTTCCTTAAACACTATTGCACCACTCTACAGTCACTCATCTAAATCATCGAGTACAAATAGATGTGCAGATTTTGCAACCCCTTATGTGGCAGGAGTACTAGCAAAGAAAATATTAAAAAAAATAAATGTGCAAATTGCTCGTCTCTGATATTAACCAATGAAACTCTTCCTGAAAATTTGTTAGTTGCACGAAAGAAGTACAGAGCTAAAAGTTTATGTACTCCTTCCAGAATATTTATAGATGTATTTCATAAAACTGTGGAAACAGTTCTCAATATTCTACAAAAAATTATTAATATGTACAATATTAAACTTTTAATTAGTCAGGAAATAAATGTGCAATTAATAAAACAATTATTTTGTACAGAACACCAATATTTTGTAAAAGAGTTTGTTAATGTTCTACAAAACCTAA
Source organism: Dastarcus helophoroides (assembly GCA_028583605.1). Taxonomy (NCBI): domain Eukaryota; kingdom Metazoa; phylum Arthropoda; class Insecta; order Coleoptera; family Bothrideridae; genus Dastarcus; species Dastarcus helophoroides. The sequence goes on from CM053325.1 coordinate 38,508,570, forward strand.
TTATTTTTTATTATATTAAAATTGCAAATAACATTCTTAATGGAAAAGATCTTAGGCATAAGGATTTGGATTTTTTAACTAGCTTAGCATATAAAAGTACAAATAAATGTCTTATTTCAAATTGTTTTTTTTATTACACATTAGCAATAATGGATTTATATATTTATAATTTACAGGTGTTCCGTAAATCATGTATCAAATGAAAGGAAATGATTTCTAATACCAATATTGTAACTGACCAAAACTTACTTTGGTTCCAAATTTGAAATGATTGAATGCAATGAAGTGCTGATTGTTTTATTTTTTAAAACTTTTTCTGTAGTAACATCCTAATTGAAATGAGGTATTGCCTAATTTTTTATTTGGGAATATTATAAACAATTAACATTTTGTCATCTTGTATTATATTTCAAATTTTTGGGCTAAAGTAAACTTTGTCAATTTTTAACATTTTGGCCTCAGTAATAACTTTCTTTCATTTGATTATGATTTGCAGAATGGCCCTGTAAATTATATGTATTTTTCAAAACTGCTTCGTGGTTTCCTTAACCCAGAACCTTTTTTACAGGGTTCATCAGTACCACTCAGAGATAGTATTCTTACTTATGTGACCACTTTATAGATGTCGCTGGTGTCTCTTTAGTCCATCAGTTTAACACATAGAGAAAGGTTAAGAGTGTCAACTCTGTGCTTTTTATTTTGAAAACGGCCATCCCACGCAGGGACCGGAACTATTGCCATAAAATTAGAAACCTGTATTATCGACTGTAGCCACGTTGCAGTTACCCTGCATTACCGGCTTATAAATTTAAATCCAAAATTAATTTTAAACTGTTTTGAAATGTCCATTCAGTTGGATTGCACTACTGTTTTTAAAGATTAAACAAAAGTGACCAACGTGAATGGAAATTTCAAAACAATTTCAAGTATGAGGTGTAAAAAAATAAACTGCCATTTTAACATTAAATATTTTTATTAAATATGTATATTCATACATGTATATAAGTTCATATTTAAATATTTGTAATAATTTTAAAATATATTTATCAATTCAACTGCTAAAAGTTAAATATGATACAGATAACATAATATACTGGATAGTGAATTTAATTAAAATAAATCAAGTAAAGCAGCGAAAAGTTTTTCCACATAATTTCTGGTTGATTTTTGTTGAAAGTTTGACACCTTTTAGGGTACAATTTTCTTACTGCGAGGGGGCGTGCCTGCCGAAACAGATCGATTTTTGTTTAAAAGATTGCAACATTTTAGTCGGTTTTACATTTTGCTCACTACAGGAGGTCAGAAAAAACCTCAATTCTTTTTTTTTCAGATGAAACATCTTGAATCCCTTGGTTGAATATCTAATCATCAAAGACAAAAATAAGAAAAAAAGTAGCTTTTAATGTTAACGAGGTCCATGTATGCTCCATTTGCATGTTGACAAAGTCCATACTGACAATAAAATTTCTAACATTTTTTCAAATATCTGGAGGCATTTGTTCGGGCAGTAGTAAGATATTTTGGATACATTTATTTATCACTGTATTTTCACTGTAAAGTAGTAAAAATAATATTCTCATTAGAAAGAAAGTATCATATATAATAGACTCTGACATATTAAGCAAACGATCCAACAAATTCCTGCAGATATTTTACAATACGTTAGAAGTGAATTTTAGCATCATTAACTTTGTCAATGTGCAAACAGTGTATATTCGGATTACATTAAATCTTATTTTTTAAAGTGTTACCTTTTTCTTATTTTTGCTTTTGGTAATCACAAAACTGTTTATTGTTATAGTCGCCATTTCTGTAAACATTTCGGCAGCTTGGGATTCAGCAGTTTTTTTTCCGAAGTCGGGGATGTCATTTCGATTGATACTTCACTTCCACAAATAAATGAAATTTTCTACTTACTAGTAATGCTCGCAGAGATCACTTACCTTATTTTCAACACTATTTAAAATTTTGCTCGAAGATGACTGATGTTCTCGTCCTCCATTCCATCCAAATCCAATGACAGTTAAATTTGTTTACGTTCTCAGACGCCACCGCACACAAATTTAGGAACTATACACATATATTTAATTTACATATATATGTATAAATGGGCGGTAGTTCCGGTCACTGCGTGGGAGGGCGCTACAAACAGTATATTTGAATTTCGTGCCAAAGTAGAACCCCCGTGGTTTAACATTAGAGAGTGCTATCTATTCGTGTATTTAATCTATGTTTAAAGACGAGTCGTGTGTTTGCTCCAAATTGGTGCCGACTCGGCGAAAACAGCTTTGTGTGTCTTTACGCTTAATATTTTAAGGCCACTTTGAATAACAAACATTGTTCCTAAAATTTATAGTTTTTGAGATAATTGAATGTTTATAAAAAATTTGACAGATGCAAAGTTCCACGAAATTCTTTGTATTTTTTTCCAAAAACTAGATATTTATTTCATATTTGGTACGTGAGTAAACACATATGAAGCTATTTTGCACAACTTTCATAAGTTCAAAAACATTATACCGAGTGTTGAATTCAGGTCTGCATATTTTGGTAAATTCAAACCGCGATAATAGTCATCTCAAATGGAACACCCTATATTATGTAGATTTTCATTATCTTTCACCTCATATAAGCTTTCTAAGGGTTGTTCTTACAACTTTTAGAAATAGTTGCAATTTTTTACTTTTTTTTGCCAGTTCACCTTAAATGAACTCTTATCGGGTCGTATATCAGTGACGTTATGAGTAGAAGTAATCTATATCGTCAATTATACTGTCAGGAAACCATTTCAAAAATCATTTATAGTGTGTGGTGCAGCTAAAATGAAAACATGCCTGACCATGTTTTTTAATAATGAGAATTATTTTAAATTGTTTATTTTCTGAGGATGTAACAGAGTAATATCACAAACATATGATACAGTGATAAATTTGCTGTTCGATATCCAATAAAGCCCCCATGAAATTCAATAGAGGATGGTAGAAAATCTCGCAAAACTATGAAGTTTTCATTTTGCCCAAATAATTAAATAAGTAGTTTCAGGCAAAATTAAATAAAATTCTTTTCTCCAGTAGAATATATTCTTTATTTCAAATATTCAAATGGATTTATCATATACATCCAATTTTAAAATATAAACAAATAACATAAGAAATAATGAAAGTTACAACTATAATACTGTATTACATACAAGAAATGCACTTACTGGAAACTTACAGAAGAGTATATAAACCATTATTTAGAGAGTTTTAACAAGGGCCACATAAACTAACCATTATTTTGTATAAGTAGATTTTTTGTATCTTCTTAAGAAAAATCACCTAAGCGAAAAATTTGTACAAATTCCGACAATTTGAGAACTGTCCGTTAAACCAATATAGACGAAACGATACAATAACCTTAGTTTATATTAGGATCACATTTGAATTACAGCAGTTCTGGTCTTTATAAAATTGCGTAATCACAAAGTACTCTTAAAAAAAACCGCGAAACAAAAATTATGCTCAAGTTAAAATGTGATTGGTTCACTGTGTACATATATAAAATCGTTAATCGTTACGATGCAATGGCGCGAATGATAACGTCAGAGAATAATGAAGTATAACTTTGTGCTATTTAGCACAAGTCCGATCTATGAGACACGCTCTACTTCCCAAAATAAATAAAAAGTAACAAAATGCTGAGGTTCAAAATATTCGACTAACCTTGTAGTCTAGTATAAAAAAAATATAATCTAGTTTATTTCAGTCTTGTTGTATGTATAGAAAAATATCACATTCCCATCAATGCAATATATTACACATTGCTTGGCGTACTCTCAGACACGGAAAAAGTTAATATTATTATTCTTTTGCTACCGTTACTCGCTAATATCACAGATGTACGTGAGCTAGGCAGCACCACGCTTTAAACGACAAACGAATTAATACTTAAATACTACGTTTTATGTACATCCCGCTCGAGTTCCACTCATCCACTCAAGCTGTGTACTGTCCATGCATGTGACAAACAAACAAATGCTCTTAAATAAACTACAATTTTTAACTAGATTTACGTAACCGAATCTGGCTGGATCCTTGGACTTTCCAAATGTAGACCCGATGTGGTAATCTAAGGGCTCACGAGAGAAAAAGCTTGCGGTTATTGGGAGAAGCGCCCGTTGATGAAAATTTTAATATTAGGCTAGATTAAATAATACTAACTAAAAAAAATTTTAACTGCTCACTGATCTTCAAGAGTCATTTTTTTAATAACTAAAACAATTACATTAGTTATGTCCATTGAAAGATAAAAGTGTTAATTCAGTTTGTAGAACTTGTTAAAATTTGCATAATTTGTGAATTAACATATTAAATTAAATATTTCTGTGGCAACACCAAATTAGGAAACCTTCAAGCTTTTCCCCAGTTATAACGATAAATTAAAGCTTCTCAACTTGAATTTTAACACTATCAATAAACTATTGTAAAAAATAAATAACTATCGAACTAACCATCAACAAAAATTCGAACGCGATTATTTGAGACTTTCAATTTTAATCATAGTGACTAGCTAACATGAAAAAGTAGACGAAAATTGAAACTTGAGAGCCCCGTCCAAATGGTATACATTATATCATTGTATCTACAAAATACTAATAACAAAATAACAGCCCGAACTCCCCTTCTATATGTTTCGTGCATTTCAACAGCATACAGATAGTTACTGATTACTATGACTAAGACTCGTAAACGAGTACACACAGATACACACTAGGAAAGAGGGCTGCAGCTATCAACCACTCGAAAAAGGGGGAGTCCAATGCGCGTATATATTTCGATTAAGCATATCTCTCGCAACCACCACCAGAGCGCGCCATCCCATATCGACCTCTAATTCGACCTGACCTGTGTTAAATTTGTTAAAAAACACTTCATGACAAAAAAAGAAAGAGTCGAATTAGAGCTCGCATGAAGGGCCTACTGTTGTACGGCAGCAGTAGGTGGTTGCGTGTAGGGATAAGCGTATTGGAGGGCCCCAGGAAATTGGTTGAAGCCCGCAGCTTGGCCCTGACCCATGGACTGGTAAGCACATGGGTTGGTGGTATTAGGGATTCTGCTGGTTTGGAAGAACTTGTGATTGATAATGGACTGAATGCCGTCGGGCCCGGCCGGCGTCTGCATCATGTATTGGGCGGGCTGCACCGCGTACATGTTGGCGTTGCTGCCCTGCGTCGGACCTGAATACATCTGCTGTTGTTGCTGCTGTTGCCTGTGCTGATTGTATCTTTGGCCGTTGAAGCTTCGTTGACTGTTTCCTGAAGCAAAAGCATTATGTTAACACTATTATTGATGGGTCAGGACCCAGCACTAAGTTCCAAATAAAATAATAGGTTTTAGAATTGTCTCCATACTGCTCAGTCATATCCACAAATGGTCAATATTTATATTTAAAAAATCTTTTAGTGGATTGTAAAGGTGAAATGGTAAAAGTTTGGGATATGTTAAATCTGCAGTGATTTCGATTGTAATAATTATTCCTTTTACCAAGACCTATGCTTATGTAGTGATCTTATCAATGTCTATAAGTTTGAAATCAATTTAATTTGATAAGGTATCAAACTTGTGGACTTATTAATGGAAAATTCAAATCCAAATATGCTAATCAAGTGAGACCAGACTTTAAGTCTCATCTAAAATCTAGGAAATTCGATAATACTTAAATGATATATTTACAAAATATGCAAAGAACATACCATAATTTCTCTGCCCTCCATTCTGGTGAGATTGGTAACTGTTTTGAGGAGTGTATGAGGATTGGAATCCTTGACCATTCTGATATTGTTGATTCTGATACATGTAATTCCCATTGCTGTAGCTGTTGCGCTGGTTCCTCTGCATTGCCTCGTTTCTTCCATTGGACATGTTACTGTTCAGCTGAGGACTACCCTGCCGGAAATCACCGCCGTTTGTAAAAGTCTTGTTGTTCCACGTTTTGGCGCGGCCACCGGAATTATTAGAATTTGGGGACGAGTTGTCTTTATTTCTGTTGTGCCAGCGATTTCTTCCATTTTGGTTATTTCTAGAGTTCTGTGCCATCTCCTGCAGTTGTAGTGATATGTTCTGTCCAGCCTCTTCCAAAACTCCAACGAGATCCTTAGCTTGCCTCTGGTTGTTCATAGTGAAGAACGCGTAAGCGGTTCCAGCTTGCTGACATCTTCCAGTGCGACCGATGCGGTGAACGTAATCCTCGCTAGAGTTGGGGTAGTCGAAATTGATGACATATTTGACGTCTTCAACGTCTAGACCTCTGGCAGCGACGTCTGTAGCAACCAAGATGGAGGATTTTCCATTGCGGAACTCTGTTAGAACGTAGTCTCGTTCCGGTTGGGATTTATCGCCGTGAATCGAGATTGCGGAGTATCCCTCGCGTCGTATGCACTTTGTGATGTCGTCCACTTTTTTCTTGGTTTCCACAAAGATTATGATTTTGTTTTGCTTGTCTGAACCAATATCTTTGAGGAGTTTGCATAACTTTTCTTCCTTCTCGCTTTCATCGCAAACGTCGACGATTTGTTTTATGTTATGGTTAGCGGCTAGTGAGAGACCCCCTACATTAACCTGTAAATAATCAAAAATATTCAGATTAACAAAGAATGCCAAGAAAATTAGTTGCAAACAAAGATGCATGAAAAACTGTGCTGCAGGGGCGCAACAAAAATATTCCAATAATAGTGACAAATTTTGTTAAAAAAGTCAAAAAATATTTCTACTTTTTTATGTTATTTGAATTTTGACACTCGTGACATTTCCAGAAAAAAGTTGAAATTACAAAGACATTTTTTTCTCCAAATTCTAAAAAAATATATTTCTCCTGCCATTATTGGTGCTTTTCGAGAAAATCAACAATAAACTTAAAAAAACAAAAAAAAATAATTTCGACAACAGTTTAAACGTCCAAAATTACTTTCACTAGTAATCTCCCTCGTACTTGAATTACTACCGGAAATATTTCCGAGAACATGCATTTTTTGAAAATTATCCCAAGTTGACGACGAGGGTTGATTTTCTAAAAAAATAATAATTTTTATGTTTTGACATAAATTTTGAAGAAAACAAATTTAGGAATAAATTCGAAGATTCGAAAAGAAAATATAAAATTTGGGAACAATTGTGAGCAAAAAATTAAACACATATTTTGAGAAAAATATTAAAATTTGGAAAAAGACAAATTTAGCACAAAAGACTAGATTTCTACAAAAAGATACCAGAAAATAAAATTTTGAGAAAAAAGTAAAATTTTGGAAACAAAGTGGAATTTAAAAAAAATATGGATTTTAAAAAGTAGTCGACAGATTAAAAAAAAAGACAAGTTCGAGGAAAGGTAGGCATTTTTAAAAAGATGTAAGCAGACGAAATAAGACTGGCCGCTACGGGGTAACAAGTGAGGGCAGTTGAAAGCCTGGAGAAAGACAAGGTCGCAACCTTTGCGAAGTTAAAATCGGATTTTTTTTAGCAAATAGGCATTCAATTTGGGAAAACGTATTGTGGAACACTGTCGGAACAGAAGTGAACACATTAGTGAAGAAAAATTTAATTCTCTTGGTAGGTAAAAATAAAATACATAAATTTTCAAATTAAATAAAAAATAGAATTAGGACATGATAGACTTATAAAGGTATGTTGAGGCGCATCTTCTGACGTAGTATGCGATACAAAAGTCCAGATATTTACATTATACAGTGCTTCCTGAAGTAAGGAAAAAATTCTATAAACTCGTGAACAAACATATTTCAAAAAATTGCTCGGACAGGTCGATTTTTATTTATAAGTTGCCATTTACAGGTGTATTTTCCAACCCCCCACTCCTTCACCCCTAAGAACTAGCAGCCCCAACCTTAAAAATTCAAATAGCAAAGTATCCCTTGCGATAAATAGATCTTTATATATTGAATCCAACAAAATTTTTTTTAAAATCGGTTGATAAATAACGGAGATATTTGCCAAAATGTTAGCATATTAGCAATGTTCTGCATCGCAATTTTCTTCGCAGTTAACGTTCACCTGCGCGCACGAGATGAGTTTGTGTCAAAATCTCAGCATATCAGGATATATTTATTTCGTCCAAATCGTTAGAACCGTTACGCGGTAGGTTTAATATTTAGAAATTTGACTTAATCCGGCCCTGTTAAGAATAGGAAAATACAGTGTCCTCTCTTCCCCCACCTTTTGTATTCAACGGTTCTCATGCTACGAGATTGAAGCGATCAGTCTATTTTGTCTGTGGATGTAAGAAAAGTTGAATTGAGAGATATCAAAATTTTTGTAAAAAGTAAATTCAAAACCATGTATTCAAAAAAAAACTTAATTTTTAAAAATGAAGAAAGACATTTAGAAAATAAAATTCTGAAAAGAAAAAGTAGACATTTGGAGAAAACCGAAATTTCCAGAAAAAATCATTTTGAAATAAAATTTAAAAAGACTTGCGAATAAAAAGGAAAAAAAAAAACGGGTTTAAAAAAATTTCAAAATTTTACGAAAAAGGCTAATTTTTATATAAAAATTTGTCTACTCTATATTTTTTTAAAAATACAAACTACTCGCAAAGGGCACCCCTATTATACCCCTTGAAGCAATATATGTACCTTCAATTTTTCCATTTACGATTTGGTATATTTTTAAATTTAAATTATTCACATCAATATTGCATCCTTCATTTATGTTATATAGGGTTTTCGCCAAGGACACCGCGAAATATTTTAATGTTGGGAGCTCTGAGAACCAAAAAAAAAAAATTGGGGAGCATTATCATAAAAGAAAAATAAGATATAAAAAATTAGGGATAACAAAATCTAAACCAAGAGACAAAAAGTAATTTAAAATATTTCAACAGAAAATGTATATGAAAATAAATAAGAATAAAATAACAGGAACAGTATACAATAAAAAAAACTGGAATGAAAATGCCAACGCAGCAAAGAGAATAAAAAGTACAAACCTGAACATAATCAACCAAAAATTCCTCAGCTAAAGCTTGCACTTGTTTAGGCCATGTGGCAGACCACATAAGAACTTGTCTATCGGGTCTGATCTGCTGGATAATCTTGCGAATTTGGGGCTCAAAGCCCATATCCAACATACGATCGGCTTCGTCTAACACTAGATATGTGCATCTCTGCAAATTGGTGGTACCCTTTTCCAAAAAGTCTATGAGTCTGCCAGGTGTAGCGATGACGATTTCCACGCCCCTTTCCAAATCCCTCGCCTGTGGTCCCTTGGGCGATCCGCCAAAAATGCAAGTGTTGCGGATCATCGTTGTAGAACCGAATTCGTGTGCAACCTTCTGAATTTGTTGTGCCAATTCTCTAGTTGGGGCAAGAATGAGAGCGATGGGTCCTTCGCCCCTTTGCGGTCTTTGTTGGTGGTTAATATGTACGGTCGCTGGTATCATGTACGCCAACGTTTTTCCGGAGCCAGTTTGAGCGATGCCAACTAGATCTCTCCCAGAGAGCACAACGGGCCAGCCTTGCGCTTGAATGGCCGTCGGTTCGGCGAATCCTTGCTTCAGCAAAATTTGCATTATATAATCGGGAAAGTTACCCTCTTCAAAGCAATAGTTCGGCTGGGGGACAGAGTTTCCTCGGACTATTATCGATTTGTTCCCTCTGAAATCGTCGATTTCTTTTTGACTCCTGTCCTTCATGTTGCTGTGTGGAATGTAAAAGTTTTTTCTAAATGGTTTTAAATCGTCAGGTGTCCAGGTTGGCATGATTAGAAGCTGTTCTTCTTGTGACTTATTCTTCATGTGTTGCTTTGGACCTCCAAAATCTTGGACTGGCGCCATTTGGTGCGAAGGTGGGCCGCACCAGTAGTTCGATTGCTTGAAGTGTTCATTGCGGTCAGGTCGCGACCTATAAATGGCAACTAATGTAAAATACGTTTTTGGTTCGGTGAAACGCAATAACCTTAAAGTTCAAGTGTGAGAGAGCCTTTAACCAGGCTATTTAGAAATTACTTTCAAGTTATTAATCATGAAAGCAAAAAATATTTCAGAGAATTTTTCTTCCACCTTTTTCGGGTAATTAAAATTATCGCAATATGTTTTGTTTTCATATATTTAAATAACTATAATAATATTTTTCTCACTGAATGCAATAATAAGACTGTTTTAATATTTATCTTCTTCAAGAAAAACAAATTTTCCTCATTAAATGCTAATAGAAATAACTTTATAAAGCAGTTGTAGATTTATGAAAATTGAAAGTAATTTCTGGATAACCCAAAAATTGTTAAAAATAGCTATATTTCCAGATTATTCTAATTTTGAAGTGTTTGGTTTTGCTTTGCAAGAAATTACAAAAAATTAAACAATTCAAATAATAAAGAACTAAACAAAATCTAGCTAATAAGGTTGTAGAAAAAAAAATTAGCACTTACCACACAAGCTGAAACTCATCAAACCTGCATGGAAATGTCTGCACATTTCTCTCTTATCTGGATTGTAGTCACCATGTTATTTTGCCGTATCATGAGCAATTTTTGTCAAATCAGACAGAACACTGACGGAATGCAGGAAAAGAACTCTACCATTTGCAAACATGGTAAATTAAAAATATTTCAGAAATGCAAATGTGTCGAAGAAATGTCGATAAAAAAACTATTCAACAAGACCAAAAACGAGGATCAAGAACTCATCAGTTGAGTATTAACACCACTGGCAATGGTAAGCAAGAAAACTACCATTAAAAAATTAAACTAGCAGTGAGCAATCAAGTCCCACCATGATCAACTAAACTACCAGTGGAGAATCAAAACCACTGGTAACACACCAAGATCACAGACGAATAACTAAGATCATTGACAAGTGATGATAAACTAAGACAGCTATTAAGGAACCAAGAACACCAAAGAAGAATTAAAATTACTGGAGAGGACTTAAGACTATTAAAAAAAAGAAATAATGGAAATAGATATTTTTGGGTGCATTCACCAAATTTTATTAAAAGGAAATTTCCGTTTAAACTATCGAAATCCTCAGATGGTTTAACTAGACACTTTTTTTCATACTTCACAGCTTATCAAGCTGAAATATATTCTATCTTTGTATTACAACATAAAACCAGGTTTGAGATGTCAATCAAGGTCATAATTTTGAGACAGATTCAAGTTGTTAAAATATTAATCTATTAAATTTAGAGAGAATTCACTATGTATGTATTTAAAAAAAATCCTGCAGAGGCGTTAAAAATTGAAATTGTCAAAATGAAAACTTTTTCGCACACGCTTAATTCTGCATAAATTGAGGTTTTCATGAATTGGTGATATACAGGGTGAGTCAGAAAGAATGAGCCAACGCTAAACTGGAGATACTAGACATGAAAAGATTACGATTAAGCTCAACATCCTTTATACCAATGTCGCTGGTCGTTCAAAGTTTAAATTTTACTTCCAAATTTCTTAATAATTGAGAAAGTTTTGATGCTATAAATCTAAACATTGAAAATTTCATGTTTTTTGGTGTAAGGATTACGAATTGTAAGCTTATTTTGATCTTTTTTCTACGGGACGCTATTTAGGTCATAGTACCTATGTAAATTAAATCAATTTTTTTTTGTCTGTTGAGTTACGCTTAAAACAGAGAATACAAAACAATCAATTTTACAAAGAAAAGGTACTCTTTAAGTTGTCTAAATCTATCGGTTTTCAAGATATTTGCATTTAAAAGTTTTAATGTATTTTTTTATGGTTTTTTAAGGCGCAGATTATTACTATGTTTTGTCAAATTTTAAGAATTTAGTTTATCAAGAAGAATTAAATTCTCTTTAGGGGTTGTGGTAAATAATCCAGAAAGCCGCAAATACATTTAAAAATAATACAGAAATTTTGACTTTTTAGAAAGTGTAATTTAAAATTTATTGAGGTGGGTGGTAGATTGATAAACGTAGACACTTTCAACATTGGATTTGTTGTTGTTATTTACTGTTGGTTTGATTGCTTCTCCGTATCTTTGCATATTTTAAGAATCAAAAAAATCATAACAAAATACAGTGAAGCTTTTAAATGCAAATAACTTAAAAACAGATGGTTAGGCAAACTAAACAAGAGTACCCTTTCTTTGTAAAAATGATCGTTTTTTGATATTCTTTACTTATTTTAAGTATAGCTCAGGAGATAAATGTTTTAATTTACGTAAATAATAATGTGAAATTAGTGCCCTCTAGGGGTAAGGTCAAAATAAACCCAAAATTCGTAATTCGCACATGAATAAAACATAAAATTCTGAAATATTAAATTTATAGCATCAAAACTGTCTCAGTTATTGAGAAATTTCAAAATAAAATTTAAACTTCGAACGCCTTGATCTCTTAACTAGTGAATCGTAATATTTTAGTGTCTAGTATCTCCAGTTTAGCGTTGGGTCATTCTTTCTGACTAGGTAAATATCCCTGAAAGTGTCGATTTATTAGTTATATTTTTAAGTAAACCAAAAATATTGAATTTCTTGTCAAGATTGAATTAAAAAAAAAACCGTATTAAGACGTTTTAATTAAAAAAAAGTTCCCAAATCGGCGACTTTTGTCATAAAAGTTAATTCTCAGTTATTTCGGGCATAGTCATTAAAACAAGGCGTTGCAGTTAATGTTCTGGGGAATTAGGTAACAAGTTCCCAAAGTCCCAATTCTAGAATTTTCACTTTCCTATATGATGACTATAAAATAAGGGACCATTCACAAATCGTTGGAAGGTACCCAATCGCAGTAAATTTAAATTAAACAAGGTAACCGCACAATTACTCATATATCTAACAATCAAAAATGGCCATCTCACAAAAAATTAAGGTCATCGGCTACAAAAATCTATGTATTTTCCCGGGCGCTTAACACACGGCAAAACTACTAAATGAACACAAAACTTACATGTTGCTATTTTGAAAGACGTTGTTGTACTGCATTTTGCAGCCGGATAAAACCAAGTCTCTTGTATCAATAATGGCTACCTACTTGTGAAATCTGCAAGAAATAAGAGCAATCAAGGGCGGGCAACGTAATCGCCTCGAATACGCTAGAATTAAACGCTGATGGCCGACGGGTGCATTTGTTGGGCCTTTTTCAGCATTTGTTCGAATATTAGCGTATTTTCGAAGGTGATTATGTGAATTTTATGGAACACTTCTCACCTTGCCCCAACCAGACCGGCGAACAAAACTGTGCGCATTTGATTTGAGCCTGCTGCCTGCGCAGTAAAATTGTGACATTGGGCGCATTTCCGGTCGCCGGACGAACGGAATACTCGCTAGTCAAAACAGTGCTTTGTAAAAGGTAGAATTTTTAAACATCTTTAGTCTAAATTTGTATTTGGTTTTAAAATAATTCTAGCCATATTTTCACAACAATGAAATGCAAGAAAGAGAATATCAGTAGGCATAAATATTTTTAAACACCGTAATGTTGACCACTGGAATTCAAAACGATTGCGCTGTAGAATTGTACGTAATTTTATGGCGAAAGTAAAAAAGACTACACATAATGAGTAGAATAAACGATTTTATGTATTTATATTTAGAGTAAGTAAAACTTTATTAGTGGCGTGTTTTTTTATGAAAAATTGCAAAATAACGCACATTTTTGAAGTGTAAACTTCTTTAGGCGCGTTGAGCGACTTAAAATAGGGGACAAACGAATGGTTTTGCGTTATCAATAAGGTTAATTTAAACTACCAACATGCTCTAGTGTCTCGTAGACACATGTATCTATGTTTCGAAAATTTTGGAGCTTTAAATTTCAACTTTGGTAAAAAATTTGAAATTTTATTGTTTCTAAATTCGTGTTTTTCGATGACTTTTGAAATTGACACCGAATTACCGAGATGAGACCGTAATTCGAAAATATGGAAGATTTGAACAAAAATGCAGGTTTTTAGAATTATGGCATAATTTCGGTAATCCGACACTAGCTAATCCGCCACCCCGCTAATCCGAAAAATCAGTACATGAAAACATATTTTTTGAAATATCTTGAAATTTGCTATGCAAATATAAAATTTAGATAGTGTGACAGGTTTTTTAATATGCATTAACTCAAAATAGATAAGATCAAAGACTAGGTTGTATACAAATATAAAAGATTTAAAAGCTAGAAATAATAATTTTAATTTACAAATTATGAAATTTTTATTTTTGATATTACAATTTGAAAATTAAAAAAAACCTGTTATGTCATAATTTTAAGTTTTCACTTTTGTCCGTAGTCCCCACAAGCGTCCAATTTTTATTTTTAGATATACAATTCAAATTCTAGAGGAAATTTCAACTTTTTGCTTATACTTTCAGTTTAATGTCGGCTCTTCACTTACGCCGAGGTGCCGAGGTAGGGATGCAACGACATATCAGTTGACCGATATTATCGATAATATCGAAGCAAAAATATCGATATTTATATCGACATTATAACATTGTCGATATGATATTACCGATATTCCTCGATAGCCGATACCAATCCTACAATCGTCGCCAATGATGGATAGAAATATGAAGATTCGAGGACGTTTTTTTTAGGACACCAAAAATAATATGCCGAAAGCGAATTGGATCTGCCTCTGGACTACAGAACCGGGCAAAATTCAAGCGTTCCAATTAGTCGGTTCTGACATCATGATCATGTGTTTGACAATTTTTTTTTATTGATGTTTTGTAGTTGTTTAGGCAGTAACTATTTGCATGTCGGGCTCAACTTTCGGATTGTTAGTTTAAATAGCTGTTATTGGAAGACATTTTAAATCGGACTTTGTAAACTTTTCGTTTGTTAAATTTGCTAAATTCAAAAAACTAATGCATATTAATGCATAATTTGAAAGAAGCGTGTGATTTACAAATTAATATACCTAACAATGGATTGTGTGTATTTATATTATAAAATAAAAAAATAATATGTAGTTTCCAACTAATTTTAAGTTGAAAGAAATTGCAATTTCTGAACAATCTTTTCAAATTCATCTTGGCATAAATTTGCAAAATGATGCAAAGTTGTGGCTGCTTAATTATAGGTAAAGTAAAAACTTCTTTAGGTGCGTTGAACGATTTTTATAGGGTAAAAACTAATGGTTTGCGCTACCATCACGCTAATTCTCGTAGACGACACGTTCTGATGGTTACAGTTTATTTACAGAGTTAGTTTTCTAAATGGATACCCCCCCTTTTTTAGCTTTATTTTTGACAAATTTGTATTGATTTAAATTTTTTATAAAATGAATTTACATTATTTTATTCATTTTTCGGCCGAATAAATAACATTTTTCATTTACCCTTTGCCACACCTAAAGAAAAAATGCAGTATTAAAAAACCATACCAGAAGTTTCAGGAATTATTTTCTATTTTGAGGTCCTGAAATGAAATTTAAAATAAAATACCAACAACATCTCGAATTTTTGGGAAGGATATAACGAGACATTTCATTCATAATCGATCATTCGATTATGAAAATTTGTTGATATGCCCAACACTACTTTAAATCACAAACCTTAAAGGTTAAATTGATCATTGTTCATTATTAAAACGAAGTTCTACATATACATTCGGAAGAATATTTATTTATGTTCAATAATTATTATGGCATTTTATTCAATTTTAAAGGCACACTTGCTTCGATATGGCGTATCATTTGAAAAAAGTAACCTAAATAGGTTTTTTGTGATTTTGCTAAATTCGGAAATAAGATAATCCAACAAGGCTCCCTAAGAAAATAAAAAAAGTTTTTATAATTTTCTCCGAAATTATTTAATAAAAAAAAAATAAATACGCCAATATAAACATTTAAAAAAATATAGCAAAAAATATTAAGAGTTTTTTTCAATTGGACTACAAATAAAGAATTTACAGCAGATTTTAGGAAATAATGTTTTTAACTTTTTTCTTAAAAAAATCTAAATAAGGCGATATTCAATTGTTTTCTCAACGCAATGTTAATGTACATAAAATGTCGTACTACTTTGCCAATTTAACGGATTAAGTTATCTATGTTATTTCAGGACCACTCGGATTTCTCTTTGTAAACAACAAATTGGAGAACATTAAGAAAGTCCATAATAATTGCTTTACCTTAAATCAAATTAATGCATCAATCCATAATAAAATTTCGAATCTAGCAGACGCATCATATGAAAAGTATAACAATTAAATAGCACTATTTTATAAAGTGATATTGAAGCTACAATTTCTTCCAATAAGATAACTACTACACAAAACTGCAATAATTACATTCAACTAGGAATTAGGTATGTTCGAAAATATGTAAGAAATGGGCGTAAATTTAACACCCAATCATGACGTCAAAATCTACCAATTGGAACGGTTGTTTTTTGCCCGGTTCTGTAGTCCAGAAGCAAATCCAATACGCTCCCCGAAATACGTAGAAATTTCTAAGAGTGGAGCCCGTTTACAGATTTTTTTGTTAATTTCCAAAATATCGATTATCGATAAAAAAAAATGTTCGATATTATCGATATTTGTCTGCTGTCAATATTTATATCGATATTTGTATCGATATTAAAATTATCTTGCATTCCTACGCCGAGGCTAGGGTTGCTGCTAGGGATGTCGATTCCTTTTTAAAATAATCGATTTTTTGATCAATTCGAATCGTGAGCAAAAGTATCGATTCCCTATAAAATTGGGTGCTGAAAGATCGATTTCCGATTAATCGCCTTGTTGCTGAAATTTTTAAACATTTTTAATAAAAGAAAAATTGAATGATAATGATGAATTGGCGTAGTTTGATTTTGAAAGTTTTTTCTTGGATTTTAAACACTAATATTTATATTTTAATTATTTATTCCCAATTAGAAAAATCCGATACATATTTATTTTCTACATTATTTTTTATTTATGCATTTTTGGTTTGTTACGAAGATGTAGAAAGGGCATTCATTTATAAAAATATACTTAGAAATATGAAGTGTAAACTAGAAATTACGAGATTAAAGTGAAAATTTCTACTTTATTTTCCAAATTTCGACCTTTTTTGAGTAAATTTCATGGATAAAGTCGAAATTTCGGCTTTAATCTCGAAATTTTAACTTTTTTTCACGAAATTTCAAGATGGTCGACATTTCTTAAAGTTAGGCAGATGACAGTTAAGCCCCACCAACCCTTAGAATATAAGACTATATTCTTAAGCACCAACTCTTTTACAATTTAATTTTGATACTTAGCAGTTAGGTACGTTCAGTAAATTCAATTTTTATTACCAAAAATTTCGACTTTTTTCTTGACATTTCAAGGTTAACGTAGAATTTTCCAGAAAAAATTCAAAATTTCGAGTTCAAAGTCCACATGTTACAAAAGCGTAGAAAGGCATTGATTAAAAAAAATTATATTTTGAAATTTTGACATTTTACAAAGGCGTAAAAAGGACATTGATTTAAAAAAATATTTTTAGAGATTTCGAAAAAAATCGAAATTTCGACTTTAATCTCAAAATTTCGACTTTTCTCTCGAAAATTCGACTTCTTTCTTGAAATGTCTACTTTTTTCCTAACATTCCGACATTAATTCCGAAATTTCGGCTTTAATCTCGGAATTTCGACTTTGATATCGAAAATTCGACTTTTTTCTTGAAATTTCTACTTTTTTCCCAAAATTCCGATATTATCTCGAAATTTCCACTTTGATATTGAATTTTTTTTTAAATTTCGAGAATAAGTCGCTCTATAATAAGCACACTCTATGGTTAAATTAGGCAGACGACAGTTACGTCCCACCTCACTTCTTTCCCAACAATCTTCACAGTTGGTAGTAGGGTGCGACCAATAATTGCTATTTTTAATTAGCAAATTTTGGTTTTTTTTGGAAATTTCGAAATTAAAGTTGATTCCGTGATTAAAATCAAACCTTCGAGAAAAAGTCGGAATTTGAGAAAAAATTCGAAATTTGAGAAAAAGTCGAAATTCGTAGAAAAAAAGTCGAAATTTTGAGTTTAAAGTCGAAATTCGAGAAAAATGTCGAAATTTCGATATCGAGGTCAAAATTTCGAGAAAAAAGTCGATATTTGAGAAAAATATTGAAAATTGAGAAAAAAAGTCGAGCTTTTCAGATTAAGGTCGAAATTTGAGAAAAACGTCGAAATTTCGAAAAAAAGTCGAAATTTGATAAAAAAGTGGAGATTTCGAGAAAAAATGTCGAAATTTTGAGAAAAAAGTTGAAATTTCGAAAAAAAAGTCGAAATGTTGACTTTAGAGTCGAAATTTCCAGAAAAGTGTCGAAATTTCGATATTGAGGTCACAATTACAAGAAAAAAGTCGAAATTTTGAGAAAAAATGTTCAAATTTGAGAAAAAAGTCGAAATTTTGAGAAAAAAGTCGTAATTTCGTGCTTAAAATCGAAGTTTGGGAAAAAAGTCGAGATTTCTAAAATTAACATTTTTTTAAATCGATGTCCTTTCTAAGCCTTTGTAACATTTAAAAAAAGTTGAAATTTTGAGAAAAAAGTCGAAATTTAAGAAAAAGGTCGAAATTTCAAGAAAAAAGTCGAAATCTCGATATTTAGGACAACATTTCGATATTAAGGTCAAAATTTCGAGAAAAAAGTCCAAAAATTGGACAAAAACGTCGAAATGAGAAAAAAGTCAAGATTTCGAGAAAAAAGTCGATATTCTTTCTACGCCTTTGTAGCATTTAAAAAAAGTTGAAATTTTCAGAACAAAGTTGAAATAATTTCCAGAAAAAGTGGAATTTCGAGAAAAAAGTCGATATCCTTTCTACGCCTTTGTAACATTTAAAAAAAGTTGAAATTTTCAGAATAAAGTTGATATTTCAAGAAAAAGGTCGAAATTTCGAGCTCAAAATCGAAACTTGAGAAAAAAGTCGCAATTTCTAAAAATAACATTTTTTTTAATCGATTTCCTTTCTGCGCCTTTGTAACATTTCGAAAAAATTCAAATTTTCAGAAAAAAGTCGAAATGTTTAGAAAAAAGTCAAAATTTTAGGAAAAGAGTAGAAATTTAAGACAAAAGTCAAAACTTGAGAGAAAAGTCGAAGTTTGAGAAAAAAGTCGAAATTTTTAAAATAATTTTTTTTTAATCGATATCCTTTCTACGCCTTGGTAATATTTCGTTAAATTTCGATTTAATAATTGAAATTTCTACTTTTTTCTAGAAATTTCGACTCCAAATTTCGACTTTTTTTTCGAAATTTTGATATTAAAGTCGAAATTTTGACTTTAATCTCGGGATTTAATGGAGAAAAAATCAACATTCCGTGAAATTTTTTTTTCAAATTGATGTCCTTTCTACGCTCTTGTAATTTTTACTTCAAAAAAAGTGAATAAACTTTTTTCAAGTTTTGTAGTGTATTTATTAAAACGCGTTTAACGTTTTCAACCACTAAATTAAAGTTTTTAAGACCGGTAACAGATAATAAAATAACGTAGAATAATTTTTGTGAATATATGGTAATTTTAACCGCGTATGTACGGAATTTTACCTTGAAATATATGGCAACACTGCACTACAGTTATCTTTCCTATTCAGTCAACGACATAATGAATGAAAAGAAATGCCATCTTTTGGCTTATTAACGCAGCTATTACTAATAGATAATAACATAACGACATAAATGCACTTACATAAAAAATAAAAAAGAATTTTTTATTAAATTTACAGTGACCTGCATCCAAGGTAAATCTATCCGATTCTTAGAATTTTTGAATCGTTCATTAGATCGATCTTATATTTGAGATCGATCTAAAAAATCGACCTTGAGACTTGAAAAAATCGATTTTTCGATTAATCGATCTCAGATCAACATCCCTAGTTGCTGCCAGAATGGGGGTCTTATATGTATATGGCCAGCTCCCTATTCTCTTCGCAAGTTTATTCTGACCAAATTAAATAAAAATGGAACATGGGTGATTGGGGAGTATTGCGCATGAATGAACGAAATGAACGAATCGCTACGCGCGTTAAAACGCCGGTTGAACCGGTGTTTATGTTTGGCCGTGCACAACTAATTTTGTCCATGCAAAGATGATTTGTAGCACCTGCGCATTGCGACTCACTACTGCGTGTGAAGGTCAGCGAGAAAGAGAAGTCTTTCCCATAAGAAACGAGGAACTGGCCATATACCTAGAAGTAGGGATGTCGATTCCTTCTTAAAATAATCGATTTTTGGATCGATTAGAATCGTGAGCAAAAGAATCGATTCCGGTTAAAATTGGGTGCTGAAAGATCGATTTCCGATTAATCGCCTTTTGGTTGATTTCTTTTTGGTTTTTTTACGAAAATGTAGAAAAGTCATTCATTTAAAAAAATACATTAAGAGATATGAAGTTTAAACTGGAAATTACGAGATTAAAGGGGAAGTTTCTACTTTATTCTCAAAATTTCGACCTTTTTTGAGGAAATTTCATAGATAATGTCGAGATTTCAGCTTTAATCTCGAATTTTCAACTTTTTCTCACGACACTTCGAGATAAGTCGAAATTTCTTATTCTATGGTTAGGTTAGGCAGATGACAGTTGAGCCCCACCAACCCTTAGAATATAAGACTATATTCTATGCTCCAACCCTTTTGCAACTTAATATTGACACTTAGCAGTAGGGTACGTTGAGTAATTTCAATTGTTTATTACCCAAAATGTCGACCTTTTTCTTGAAATTTCAAGGTTAAAGTAGAATTTTGGAGAAAAAAGTCGAAATTTCGAGTTCAAAGTCGACATTTTACAAAAGCTTAGAAAGGCATTGATTAAGAAAATTATATTTAGAAATTTCAACATTTTACAAAAGCGTAAAAAGGACATTGATAAAAAAATATTTTTAGAAAATTCGACTTTCTCGAAATTTCGATTTTTTTTCAAAATTTCGACCTTTTTTTCTGGAAATTTCGACTTTAATCTCGAAATTTTGGTTTTACCCTCGAAATTTCGACTTTTTTCTCGAAAATTCGATTTTTTTCTTCAAATTTTTACTTTTTTCTTAAAATTCCGAGATTAATGTCGAAATTTCGACTTTAATCTCGGAATTTCGACTTTGATATCGATTTTTTGCTGGAAATTTCGAGACTAAGTCGAAATTTCTATACTCTATGATTAAATTAGGCAGATGACAGTTGCGTCCCGTGACTCCTCTATCCCAACAAAGTAAAAGGTCCAAATTATGAGTTAAAGTCGAAATTTCAAGAAAAAAGTCGAAATTTCGATATTAAGGTCAAAATTTCGAGAAAAAAGTCGAAATTTGAGCTAAAGACTTGAAATTTTGATTTTAAAGTCGAAATTTGAGAAAAAAAGTCGAGATTTTGAATTTAAAGTCGAAATTTCGAGAAAAATATCGAAAGTTCGATATTAAGGCCAAAATTTCGAGAAAAAAGTCGAAATTTGAGAAAAAAACGTAATTTCGAAAAAAATCCAAATTTAAGAAGGTCAAAATTTCGAGAAAAAGTCGAATTTTAAGAAAAAAGTCGAAATTTCGAGAAAAAGGACGAAATTTCGAGAAAAAGGTCGAAATTTCGAGAAAAAATCGAAATATGAAAAGAAGGTCAAAATTTCAAGAAAAAAGTCGAAATTTTGAGAAAAAAAAGTCGAAATTTAGGAAAAAAGTCGAAATTTCGAGAAAAATGTCGAAAGTTCGAAATTTCGAAAAAAAAGTCGAAATTTGAGGAAAAAAAAACGAAATTTCGGGAAAAAACCGAAATTTGAGAAGGCCACAATTTCGAGAAAAAAGTCTAAATTTTTTTTTAAAAAAAGTCGAAATTTAAGAAAAAAGTTGAAAATTCAAGAAAAAAATCGAAATTTCGAGCTAAAAATCTGAATTTGAGAAAAAAACTCGAAATTTCTAAAAACATGGTTTTTTAATCGATGTTCTTTCTACGCCTTTGTAACATTTCGAAAAAGTTGAAATTTCCAAAAAAAAGTCGAAATTTTGAGGAAAAAGTCGAAATTTGAGAAAAAATTCGAAGTTTAAAAAAAAGTCGAAATTTCTAAAAATAACATTTTTTTTAATCGACGTCCTTTCTACGCCTTTGTAACATTTCGTTAAATTTCGATTTAAAAATTGAATTTTCAAATTTTTTCGACATTTTTTTGAAATTTTGACCTTAAAGTCGAAATTTCGACTTTAATCTCTGGATTTAGAGGAGAAAAAGTCAACATTCCGTGACATTGTTTTTTCAAATTGATGTCCTTTCTACGCTCTTGCAATTTTACTTTAAAAAAAGTAAATAAACTTTTTTCAAGTTTTGTAGTGTATTTATTAATACATGTGTAACGTGTACATGTGCTGAAGAGGATCAACGACTTGGTATACAGGATCCAGCGTAGCTCCAGGAGTAAAATGAAAGTGGTACACCTGAACAGACTATGCCAATTTAGTGGCGAAGTGACTGATTGGAACTGATCGGGACGATCATTCCTAAGGGGGAGGCAGTGTAACGCATGATGGAATAGAATTTAGAATAGAATTGTATAATTTAGTAAATAAAAAAAGTTTCTAGAAGGATCTGATAAGGGGAAAGCGGCCGCGATAACGAAACAAATGAGACAGATGATGACAGATAAGCGTTCCAGAAATTTCGGTAAACGATAAGCCTTATCTGCCGAAAAGTTCTGGAAGCCGGGGGCCAAAACTATAAAAGGCGGTCAGTTTTCCCTCGAGTCGGTCAGTTAGAGTCACTGTAATTAGTGAGTTAGTAGAAGTCAATAATAAATGAGTTAATTGTTCAATTGTGGTGATCCAAGTTGAGTTCAGTAAGTGGGTATAATCCATCACGTGTAATCAATCGAACCGATAAGCTCGTAACAATATTTTTTTGTCTGTTGAGTTACGCTCAAAACAAATAAAGAATATAAGAAAACGATTAATTCTACTCTTGTTTGAGTCATCTAAAACTAACAGTTTTTAAGATATTTGCATTTAAAAGTTTTAGTGTATTTTTTTACGAATTTTTAAGGCGAAGATATTATAATATTTTTTGAAATATGAAGAACTTAGTTTTTCAGAAAGAATTAAATTATCTTCAAGAGTTGCGGTAAATAATCTCAGAAACCCCAAATACATTTAAAAATAATAGGGATATTTTGATTTTAACATTTAAGAAAGTGAAATTCAAAATTTAAGTAAGTAGGTGGTAGACACTTCCAACCTTCGATTCGAAGTTTGTTATTATCTCTAAAACCAATAATTTTAATTGCTATTTACTGCGGCTTTGATTCCTTCTCCGTAGCTTTGTATATTAAAAAAAATCATAATAAATTACATTAAACCTTTTAAATGCAAATAACTCAAAAATCGATAGCTTTAGGCTACCCAAACAAGAGCACCTTTTCTTTGTAGAATTTTTATAATATCCAGCGACATTATTATAAGGCATGTTGAACTCAATCGTAATATTTTGGTGTGTAGTATCTCCAGCTCAGCGTTGGCTCATTCTTTCTAACTCACCCTGCATTAAAAAAAATCAGATTGAGGTATAAATATAAAATGATAAAACTTTGCGTTTACGGACGAAGTTTTAGAGACAAACCAAAGGTATAAACTTGGAATTATAAGAAAAAAATTATAAGAAAAAAAAGAGAGAAAACTATGAATTATAAAAAAAAATTAAGGTCAACTTTGAAATTTCGAGAAATGGTCGAAAATCACAATTCCAAAGTTGAAATTTCGAAAAAAAATCGTCGAAATTTGAAAAATATCTTTGAAAATTTTGAGATAAAAGATGGACTAATCGGGATCAGATAAATTTCGAGAATACATTCAATATTTCAAAAAGTCAACGACATAACTTTAAAGTGAAAATTTCAGGAGAGACATGAAAATATAAACTTGAAAAATTGGAATCCGGACAAAAAAATCAAAATTTTCAGATTAAAAAAAAGTGGAATTTCAAAACAGTCGAATCAAAAAAAAAGGTTGAAATATTCAAAAAAAAAAATTTCGAAAAACAAATTGAAATTTCGCAAAGAGCCAATATTTCGAAAACAGTTAAAACATCAAATATGGAGAAATATTCAAAAAAGATGATATTTTTCAAAATAGGTAGGCATTTAGAAAACAGATAGAATCTTTTTAAAAATAGTGAAAAATATTTAAAAAACTTGTGGTTTACAAAAAAGTCAATAATTCTAATAAAGGTCAATATCTTCAAAAAAAGAAGAATTTTCTAAAAAGGTCAAATTTTTTAAATAAGTTGGAAATAAAGATAAAAATTTTTAAAAAAGTGAACATTTTGAAAAATCGCAAATTTTAAAGGTCAAAATATTCAAAAAAGTTAAAATGTTCCAAAAGGCAAATTCGAAAATCGAAATTTTCAGTCAATATTTTAAAAAAACTGAGATTTAAAAAAAAGCAGAATGGTTTAAAAATAGTCAAAATTTATAAACAAAATAAAACTTTTGAGAAGAAAAATTACAAAAAAAGTAACATTTTCAAAAAATTTAAAATTTTGAAAGTATTTATATTTTGAAAAATAAATTCGAAGTTACCAAAGATTCTGTTCTTTTAAGAAGGAATTAAAAAAAATTCCTAAGTTTATAACTTTTAACAATAAAAAATTATAAATATTCAAAAAAAAAATTGAAATTTTGAGGAACAGTCGAAATTATGAGAAAAAATGTTGAGTTCTAAAAAAATGTAAACATTTTTAAACAGGTCAAAATTGCGATAGAATTGCATACAAACAGATTGTAACATAATTTAATTATAAAATTTAGTTATGAAGTTTCTAGAAAATTTGATAAGGGGAAGCGGGCGTCATAATGAATCAAACGGCAGATAAGCGTTCCAGAAATTTTGGCAAACGATAAGTCTTATCTGCTTGTTCCTTCTAGAACCCGAAGTGGGACCTCTATAAGGCAGTCGCTTTACCCCCAGTAGTCAGTCAGTCAGTCAGTCAGTAAGTTAGAAGTCAATGGATAAGTTAGTTAATTAAACAGTGTTAGTGAATTACAATTGTAGTGTTCCGTGTTCAGTTTTGAGATAAAGTGGTTACAATTCACCAAGTTTTAATCATTCGAATCGATAACGCGCAACAATATATTTAGTTTTAGTCGAATTTCGACCACAATCAATGCTAGCAATACATAAATGAAAAATCCCAAAATTTTGGCAATAATTTTGATAATAAAATAGAAATTGCATAACAAAAGACTATTCATAAAATTTTAATAAAAAGTCTACATGTAGGCATTAAAATAAAAATTTTAGATAAACATGTAAAAACTAAAATTGATAACTTTTTATTTTAAGGAAAAGTTGAAATTTTAATTAGAAAAACTCTACATTTTTAAGAATTTAAGTTAAAAAGTGTTGAGTGGTCTTTTTTGTAAACATTCTTATTTTATGCTTTCAATTTTCATAATTTTCGTAATTTTAACAATAAAGTTGTATCGAAAAAAAGAAATCTAAATTAAAAAACTATTCTCAAATGTTTGAGAAAAAGTCGAAATTTTAAATTCAAAGATTTCCATATTTTATATTATGCGATTTTACAAAAATGAATATTTTAATCGAAATTTTGAAATAATTGTTACATATGTGTCGACAGTTATGCTTTAAGCTCATACTTAACTTTTAATAGATAATTTAACCCATAATCGAAGGTTGTTTTGTTGGTTTTTTAAAAAACCTCTATGAGGCGGCATTTTGAAGAGTCGCATCATACTGAGAAAATTTAACGCACGGCCCCGATCGAGTCCTCTTGCATTGTTTCTGCGAAAGTGAAGAGTCGGCATAAGATAAAGCCCATGTTTCCAAAAAAATCAAACATTTGAGTTGTTTATTTAGAATCCAGGATTTAGAAAACATAAAAAATTGAATGTTTGAAGTTAGAATAACGATAAAAAAAACGAAATTTCGAAAAAATCCCATTATCGACAAAAAATCGGTTCAAATTTTTTGAGAAAAAGTCAAGATATCAAGATTAACCTTATATTTTTTTGTTCAGGTTCACAATTTTTGAGACAAAATTGAAAACGTTAGTGTCAAATTTGGAAAATAGCAAAATATCAAAGAAGCCCATTAATTAAAGCAAAGCCTTTATTGAAAATAGTGCAAAAAAAAGATTCCAACGAAAATTAGGAAAAATCAAATTTTAAAGTTTAAAATAGTAATTTCTTAAAATAAAAAACTTAAGATCTTTTATACATACTTAAAAGATAAAGAGCAAAGTGAAATTTCAAAAAAAAAGTTCTAAGAAATAAAAGTAAAATTTGAAATGTTTGTTTTAAAAACTAAAAGTATAGCAACAACTCAAAATTTCGACGTTGACATTGTAATATGAAAATTAATGTTTTGAAAAGTTAAATAATCAATATTATTAGTTATTATTAATAATTATCAACTAAAAGTCTAAATTTTGAAAAAAACTACCTAAAAGTCTAAATTTTTAAAATTATGGTGAAAATTTTCAAAAAAAAGCTGAGTTCACAATCAAAATTTAAAAAAATAAGTAAAATTAGAAAGTGTCAATTCGAATTTTAGAAAAATAGTTGATTTTTCCAACATTTAAACTTTGTCAAAAAAATCTAAAAATGTTAAACACATAGATACATTTTTGTTTCGATACAGAGCCACAGAATACAACCTACACCTGTAATTTGCTGCGCTGTGACGTCACATCGCACATTGCAGATCAAACGTGTCCATTTCAAAATATAAATGAGAAAGTTTACAATGTCAAATAAATCAACTCACTCAGTGTTGTAATTTCAGCGTAAGGAACGTTAAATAATCTCTTGCAGGGATACGTGCCACCGTGCCACCATACCATTTCGCACCAGAAGAGTTAGCCGTTACACTCAAACTAATTTCTGCACAATGGAAATGAGATCTCAGGATGAAAGAGAAAGAGGTACGTTATAATTATAATAATTTCAGGATTTTCTTCTTCCAAATATACGATATTCGCCATATTTTTTCTGTAATATCAATTGCACTAGTTTTATCTATAGCTGTTTAGTTCCGACAAAAGCCTGGAAATGGAACTTTGATTCTTCCAGAAATTAGGAGTATAGTTGTTTAATAGACTCGCTGGTTTATTGAATCAGTCATTTGATAGAATCAAACGCTTTGGAGCGGAAACAATTCATCATTTATAATGTAAAAATTGTCGGTTATAAAAATCAAATTGTGGGATAATGGAATCAAAAACGCACAGACTAATAACATACTAATGATTGAACAAACTTATAATTTTCGTTAAACTTTTAATATTTATTAAAATTAATGCGTTTTTGATGAAAATTCAATTAAAATAGACATTATGGGCATAATTATAGAACCGGAGATTATTGCAGAAAGTTTTGGGCTTTTATTATTATTGGCATACTATAAATTTTTGTATCGGATTTTAGCGCTATTGATAAATTTGTAAATATTATTAAGATTCAAATGGTGGTTATGAAAAATAAAAATTATATACTCGTTTGTATAAATAATACTAAACTCCACGCTCGATTCGTGCTGCTATGAATGAAAGAATATAAAATTTTTAATTTTATATAAAGTAAAAGCACTAATGCTGGACACTTTAGGGAATGCAAGTAACTTTATTCTTGAAAATAAAATATACAGGGTCCGATTATAATGCGTGGACGGAAGATAGCTCCTGAGCCTGAGAAGTGGTGTACATCCATAAGTAGCACCATAAGTAATGGTGCAAAGAGCTATAATGGATTTTTCGAATAAAAATAAAGTGATTTAGCTACATTTACCTTATACCAAAAGTTGATATTAACAGAGATACAGGGTGTTAAAGTTGAAACAAAAATTTCGATTTTTTCTTATAATTATGGAATGAATTGCAATAAAGGCACGAAATTTGGCACAAGGGAGTTTCTTCAGTCGACAAACTCTAATTTGCTAACATATTACCAATAGCTGATAGGAAGCGCTACCTGAGCTATCCTGCATAATTCTAAATCATCACAACTTTTTTGTGTACCCACGTATATTCATTTTAAATGGATTATTTTCTCTCCCTATCTTTTTTACGTAAAAAAGGTGTACTTTCTGAAAGTTGATGCGAGCAACCGTTTCAAGATATTTATCTTTAAAGCTTGACGTGCCTTGGTTTTAAATTACTAAGATATTAAATTTTGGAAATAGGCTTGAAAAAAAAGTAATCATAAGACAGTCGTGAAACCAATTTATGTCAAATATTACTTTGCTGATAATATTATTACCTAAAATTTGAAAATCTCAATAAAGAAAATCCAAAAAATTAATACGTAATTTATTTTCTAACATAGAGATGTGAAATATGATCTCTGAGTCCGCAAAAGAAAATTTTAATAGTCTGGGTGGTCAAAGCAGATATTTGGAGATGAATTCCAATAAAGGACAGCCAGATTTTTAATTGTTTACAATCCCTTTACATGAAAACCGTCATCTTGTTTTGGTGTTTTATTTAAATTTGTTTTAGAAATTTAAAAAATATGTGTAATAATAATGGCAGTAGAGTAATATTTGATATAAACTATTTTGGAGTCAGTTTTATAACTTTTATTCTGAAACCTCACATTTACATAACTTAAAATAAACGTACGTCAAACTTTGAAGGCAAATATCCTGAAAACGGTTGCTTGTATCAACATTTAGAAAGTATACCTTTTTTACTTAATAATTAATAAGTGTACATGAAGGCACAAAACAGTTAGGATGCTTTAGAATAATACAAGGTATAGCAGGTGGCGCCCCCTATGAGTTACTGACAATCTGTTAGAATTAGAATTTCTTGACTAAAGAAACCCCCCTATACCAAATTTCTTGTCTATAGTGCAATGTGTTCATCAGTTATGCGAAAAAATCAGAATTTTTTTTCAACTTTGACACCCTGTATCTTTGTTAATATCGACTTTTGGTATAAGGTAAATGTGGCTAAATCACGTTATTTTTATACGGAAAATCTGCTCTTGCTCTATGTACCATTAGTTATGGTCCATCCTGTATAGGGAGCACATTTTAAAATTATTTTCATTTTATTGTACTAATAATATACAGAGTGTTGATATAAACTTACATTTTTTTAAATAGAACACCCTGTATATTTTTACGTATTTGGATAGCCCTATAAAAATGCAGCCAAATAATATAGGGTTTATGGGGGTTTTGATGGGCCCTTTTCCTAATAGAGGATCATAAATCAGTAGTATATATATGCCGCTTTTGGCCCACCACCACCACCACCACCACCAAATTTTAATCCGGATCCAGACTGAAAATGTGGCATTTCTAGGTGAATGATATTCTAGCCCAATGTTAAAGGTATAGGAGCGCTACTAGACCACAACCCATTCTCCACCTGGGCCATCTGACCATCCAAGAAATGTGGCGGGGAACTAGCTCAGGTGGAGGTCAAAGGTGAGTGACGCCATCAGAGTGAATCAAAAAAGACTTGTCGCCGTCGGGATTCGAACTTAATACTTACCTGACCAGAATCCGACACATTGACCACTGGACCACTAAGCCTTGTACAAAGTTTACTCTAAGAGGTTGACTACTTTCGGCTAAACGAGATAAGAAATTCGATTATCATTTCTCGGAAATTAAAACTAGATTATATTATCTTAATTAACATAAAAACGAGTCCTGACAAGTTAGCGAATCATGAATATCAATTTATGCGAAGTTGACCTTGATGTGCTAATTATTATGCGTATCTATTTAGCATATTAAGTACTAATCTAATTAACATAAAAACTAGTCCTGGCAAGTTAGTGACTCCAAAATATCAATTTTTAAGTTGACCTTTAACAGGTTATGTAAGAATAATGATGATGACTAATGGAAAATTCTTATAATTTTTTATTGCATCAGCTTTTTTTTCTTGGAGCCTTATCTAAGTTTTTACTTTGTTTTGCAAGTCCTAACAAGTTAATAAAAGAACTGGTAATTTAAAAGGATATTGCATCAGCCAGACTCGTCAGAGGTCACGCTGATTATAAAAGCCGTAAAACCAGATAAAATTTTCAATCCAGTTAGTGTTTTCTGAATATCTACAACTTCTCACCTACAAAAGTGTAATTCAAAATGCGTTCGTTTTTGTGTGAAATTTGCGGAAAAAGTTTTCAAGGAGGTTGGTCGTTGAGCCGCCATCAACGAAATGTCCATTTTAAAACTACGCCTCTATCTAGAGGCGATCAGTCTGATGAAAAGATAGGAGCAGCAGCTCTTGGTAAGTCTTCTACTTCACCTTGTCATAAAACTGCCGCCGTCGTCGCCACCTCCGTCGCTGAATCCACTCTTCCAAGCAGATCAAGTGTAAAAAAATGTGAAGCATGTCAAATTGATGTTTCGAAAAATCTTTGGCATTTCCACGAAAACACCGATACTCACCGACTGAAAGCTGCAGTTCCATACAACGATCAGTTAAAGGTGGTGAAAAGCTGTCTTAAAGAACGCATTGAAACGTTATTATATAAAAATCAAGATGTTTCTAATTTAAATGCTAAGAAATTTTTAACAGATGCTCAAGAATGCATCGTTCAAGAGCATCTAACAAAGTTAAACAAGCATATCAGTTTTAAGTATAATATGGAACTGTTCGCCGACTACGTCAAGATGTCAAAGGAAATGGAATTTGAAGAAGTTTCAACCAAGTGTTTTCATACTAAGATGCAGGTGGAAAGTGCAAAAGAAAGTTATCAAGATCTAGCTCAAAGTATATTAACTAAAATGGACGAATTCTAAGAGCGGGATAGTGGTTGGGCCCTGATTGGAATTAGTCATTTAGAAATAAATGTCAATCAATATTCTCCGATAAAAGGATCCCAGTATATACAATTACCAAAAACGGTGGCTGTGAAGCGTGCTTTAATGTGCAAAACAAAGATGAATTTTGTTTCAAATGGGCTGTGATTTCTGCAATCAATTCCAAATCTAAACATTCAGAGAGGCCTCAAAGCTATAATGTTCAAAACATCAGAGAGGATATTATAGTGTTGGAAAACAACAAAACCGTGGACTTTACGGGATTAGAATTCCCTCTGCATGTTAAAGACATAGCTAAATTTGAGGGTCTTGAACCCAGAGATTAGTACTAATGTGTTTGGATTGGAATTGTCGGACCATATCACCTTACAAGGCAGGAAAAACCGAATCACATAAACTTGTTATTATTACAACAAGATAACTTGGCCCATTATGTTTGGATAAAAAACCTTTCTCGATTAGTTTCCCATCAAGTTTCCCAATACCATCACAGAGTTTATTTGTGTAATTCCTGTTTGTTGCACTTTACTTCACTGCAGTTCCTGGATAAACATAAAGAGAGCTGCAACCGAATTGTAACGAGGATGCCATCCCCCGACAAGAATACATTAAAGTTTGAAAATGATCAAAAACAATTAGAAGTGCCCTTTGTGATCTACGAGGACTTTGAGTGCCTTTTGCAAAAACTAGATACGTGTCTACCAAATCCTCTAGGTCATCGACGACAACTACGCATGAGCATACACCGTGTGCCTTTGCCTATAATATTAAATGCTCGTATGATTCAAGTTTGGACAAAAAAGTGGTGTGGTGTACAAAGGACTCGACTCTCCCACAAAGTTTGTGCATTTTCTGGTTAATGACGTTACTAGATTGTACAACGATGTCATCATGAAGCCAAAATCGATGAAAAGATTGAGTGACGAAGAAAAACGTCTACAAGAAACATCAACTGTATGCCATATTTGTAAGAGCAATTTAGGTGTAGAAAGGGTAGCTGATCATTGTCATTTGACAGGAAATTACAGGGGTCCAGCTCATTCGGATTGTAATTTACGATATCGCGTGCCGAAATTTTTCCCCATATTTTTTCATAATTTTTCAGGATATGACTGTCATCTTTTTATAAAAGCTTTAAATGGGGTAAAAGGCGAGATTAACATAATTCCTGTAAATAAAGTCATACATTAGTTTATCAAAAAGGATTCATATAAATGATACAGAAAGTATCGATTTGCGTTTTCTCGATTCCGCTCGGTTTATGCAAAGTAGTTTGGATTCGTTGGCCAGTAATTTATCACTTAATCATTTAAGCGCGGTAAGAAAAATGTTTCCTAATGACGAAAAATTTAATTTAATGAAGCGAAAAGGAGTTTTTCCATATGAATACCTTGATTCTTGGGAACGTTCAAAAGAGACTTCTTTACCTTCCTAAGATAAATTTCATAATACTCTAACAAAAACAGCGTGCTCTAATGATGATTTTAAACATGCAAATAATGTGTGGGAAAAATTTCAATTAACAAATTTGGGTGAATACTTGGAACTTTACTTAATTACAGACGTCTTGTTGCTAACGTATATTTTCGAGAACTTTCGTAAAATTTGTAAAAACATATATGATCTGGACCTTGTCATTTTACACAGCTCCTGGTTTAGCCTGGGAGGCGATGCTAAAATGTACGGAAATTAATTTAGAGTTGCTTACCGATTATGAGGTGCATAATTTTTTGAAACGTGGAATTAGAGGTGGCATTGCCCAATGTAGTCACCGACATAGTGTAGCTAACAATTACTTCATGGAAAATTACAATGAAAACATAGACAGTTCGTTCGTAACTTATCTTGACGCCAATAATCTGTACGGTTGGGCAATGATGCAACGTTTACCACATTCGGGATTTAAATGGGTGGAAGATGTCAATGATGTAAATATTATGGATATATCTGAGGACTCAGAGACGGGGTATGAATTTGAGGTAAACTTGGAATATCCACAACATTTACATGACAAACACAACGACTTGCCATTTTGTCCCGAAAATAAAGTGCCACCAGGTGGAAAATATCCCAAATTAATTCCTAATTTAGCAAACAAGGAAAAATGTATCATTTATTATAGAAATCTGCAGCAGTGTTTAAAAGAAGGTCTAGAGCTTAAAAAAATTCATAGAATATTAGAATTTCAGCAATCATATTGGCTGAAAAGTTTTATTGACTTAAATACGCATTATCAAACATTGGCAACCAATTAATTTAAGAAAAACTTTTTTAAATAGATAAATAATGCCGTATTCGGGAAAACGATGGAAAATATTGACAAAAGAAAAGACATAAAAATTGTTACCGAGTGGGAAAGTGGAAAAACCCGAAGCTTAAGAGCAAGAGTTTTAATTGCAAAGCCCAATTTTCATAGTTTAGCACATTTTACAACCAATATGGTTGCTATACAATTGAGTCGTGTGTATGCTCATTAGGATAAGCCTATATATTTGGGTTTTTGGTCTTGGAACTTTCAAAATTGTTAATGTATGATTTTCACTACAATTATATGCAGCCCAAGAATGGAGAAAACATTCGGCTTAATTATATGGATACTGATTCGTTTATGTACACGATATACACGAAAGATTTTTATAATGACATAAGAAATGACATTGATACTAAATTTGACACATCTGAATATGTTCCTGAGAATCCTTACAATTTCCCTCTGATTAATATAAAAGTAGTTGGTTTATTTAAAGACGAAATCAAGGGTGAAATTGTAAGAGAATTTATCGGATTAAGAGCAAAAATGTATCTTGTAGACGTCGGTTCAAAAGTGATAAAAAAAGCCAAAGGAGTGAAAAGGACAGCAGTGCAGCAATTAGGTTCAAGAGATTTTAGAGACTGTTTATACGAAAAGAAACTGTTTTATAGAGATATGACAGTTTTCAGAACTAAATTACATAATATTTATACGCAATACCTAACCAAAGTGTCACTTAGTCATTTAGATGATAAAAGATTTCTGAGAGAGGATGGGGTTCACACATATGCGTGGGGACATTACAAAAGTCCGCAGTGATTTAAAAGTTTTTTCTTGTTCAAACTTGAATATAATTTAAAATTTCTTATCTAGTTATAAAAATGATAAAATTATTTTATCTAATATGTGTGTGAACCTTGACCGTTGCAAACTAGTTTTAAGATA
This sequence comes from Dastarcus helophoroides, assembly GCA_028583605.1. NCBI lineage: Eukaryota > Metazoa > Arthropoda > Insecta > Coleoptera > Bothrideridae > Dastarcus > Dastarcus helophoroides. The sequence continues at coordinate 38,542,434 of CM053325.1, forward strand.
GGATTAGTATATAATTATGTTAATTTAGATCATTTAGTCATTGTAGTCAAGCAGAAAAATGTGTATTTTGAAACAACTTAACCATAATATATTTGTTGTGATAATCTATCAGCAGGTCTAATGACGAATTTAGAAGCAAAGTATTTAGTTATATTAGAAAAGGTGATTTTACTTTTAAGAAAAATTGGAGAGAAAACAAGATGCTTCGTGGCAGGAGGTTTTCCCAGTTACATGAGCGGACGAACCAGCCATTTTACCGACATCGATATTTTTCTAGAAGGTGATTCTAACAACAACCAAGACTGGCTAAACCTGATTCCATTCGAGAGATCAAGTTTGCGAGGAAATTCTTTTTATGATAATAATTTTTCTGTTTATCTTCATTCATCTAAAGATGTGATTTATAATTTTGTCTTAAATAAAACAGATAACAAATGTTTTACTGTAGAACAATTAGCTACTAAGGCTTTAATGAATTTCGATGTAGATATATGTAAAACTCCCTTTTACGTTAATCAGCATAATAAAACTTTTTTTATCAAATTTAATCAACAAACATTATTGAAGGATACTAAGGCTAAATGTAATAGATTAAAGAAATATTTAAGTCGACAAAAAGAAATTTCTTTGCAGCCAAATAGTTTAAGTCTTTTATGTTTGTCACAAGTTTTAAAAAATGCAGGTTAACTCAAAAAGGTAAATTGGGAATAATAAAAATAAAACATTTTTATAATTAAAGTATTTTTATTTATTGTTTTAAAAAAATTCATGAACATATCTTCTTAATAATAAAACATGTTTAAGTGCACACAAACTATAATTTTTTTGTGTGACAAAAACATTTGATGCCAGAATAATTTGGATACGAGTCTCTAAGTCTATTAAATGACTCACATCCAGTCTTCCAAATCTTGGACTTCGATTGTGTTGTCTAAAATTTTCTGAGCCCATTGAATCTCTTCTCGTCCTTTTATATACCATTGTAGAGTCTTTAAGGTTGGTTCGAAGAAATTATTTTAAGCTTTCCAACGTTGTAGAACCATCGTCCCATCTTAATCCGTGGAAATTTCGTTTTAACCAGTTGATTTGCTTTTGTTCTTTTAAGGTTAGGCTTGCGAAATTGCAAGGTGGTTTAATAAAAAAATGCTGATATTCTTTATCGCTAAATGATATTGCAAATTCCTTTACAATAAATCCATTTCGTTGATCTTTAAATCCTTGTTAATCGATTAATATAATTTTGTTGAACATGTTTACTTGTCTGGCTTTATGTGAAGACTAAAAATTTTGTTCACAAGGTAGCCTTTTTCTATATTTGATTACGTCACGATGAAATAAAAACAATAATAGATGAGATTAAAAAAATTTTATTGTTTATAAAATATTTTTACACTTGAAAAACTTTTTTTTCCTCCTCGGCCTTATCATGGCTGTAGTTATCCTCTTGCTTCAAAGGGACGACAGGTTGAGATGAAGGAGCATCCGTAGAAATGGGTGTTGCGCAGCCTTATTTCCAACATAGAAAAATGACAAGTTGCACCAAAAAGAAAATATTTTTCATCATATTGATGTTTGCTGTTTGAAAATTGTTTACAAACTAGGTAACAAGATGAGGTTTTTCCATTTTTATACCTTGAGCTGATCGTTATCAATCCAAGAATTGTATTTGTTGGGAAAACCGAGCCATTTTACAAAGATTTTATTATCCTTTCGTTTTAATACTTTTTCAATGAAATAAAGATTGGGATATTTCGTTAATTGAAGTTCATATTCCTAAAATTCTCTCATAATTGGCTTATTTTCGTAATCTTTTAATAAATAGGTTACGTGATTGGTATTTTTAACTTTTCCAATGGTAAACACTTCTGCTGTCCAATTTGAAGTGTATCCCTTTTCAAAGATATCCTTATATTTACTTATTCTAACGTGATCTCCTACATGAAATTTGGGTTTTGGTCGGGATTTTATCTGATTGTAAACATTTTTTAAAATGCTCCATTCGTTGGAAAAATTTACATCATAATGCTTCATTTTTATTGTTCTATGCACGGAATTATTGTATTTTTTTACCAAATCTTGCACATTATCGATCCATCTATAAGAACCATTTAAACTAAACTCCTTCCACATCCAAGTTTTCAACGTTCTATTGAATCTTTCCACAATAGACGCCTTAAAACCGCTATATGTAGAATAATGATTAATTTTATATTTCTTCATCAGTTTTTGAAATTCTGCATTGTAAAATTCCTTGCCATTATCAGTTTGTAGATTAGTAGGATCTTTTAAAATATGTTCCATCGCTTGCGTCACCTCGTGAGCAGATTTCGTTTTAACGGCTTCGACCCAAGCATATTAGGAAAATATGTCAATTTGCAGTTAGTAGATAACGATAACCCTTATTATCAGCTGAATATGTTCCCATTTCTACGAGATCCGCTTGAAATGTTTCATATAGTCCCTTGACGATAACACATCTTCTTTTAAAATTACGACGAGCCGTTTTATGTAATTCTTCGACTAATTCTCGCCTACTCATTATATTTAATTCGGAACACTTACTACCGAAATTTTCTCGTTTTGCTTTTTTCTCAAAAGCTCCAATTCAATATCGACAAATTTCTTAGCACAATCCTTTAACGATTCTTCCAGTTCGCTAAGTTTGGTTAAATTCTTTCCTTGCTGGTTTTGAAGAGAAATTGGCGTGGTATTTAGCTTGTTGATTTTTTGTATAAATTTTAGGGCACTCAACTCTTTAAGTTTATTGTCGCTGTACTCCTTTGTTGCAGCATCGGTCAAATTCACAGGTGATAATAGATTACAGATACGTTTACCTTCTAAATTTAAATTTCCCTCCGGCGTAAAGATGTATCCTAGGTGGGGAGGTTTGAAGGTTTTAGATTTACCTTTTTCACACACTAAGGAAAATCGTCCAAATTTATCTACACTCATGTTGATAATGAATAATATACGAGTGATGCACAGGTATTTACAGGATGATTGCCGCTTCTCGCAATTCCTCAATGATTGAAACAATTTCATTATTGTGATTAGTATGACCAGCTTGCATGGAGGCTACTAAATGCTTAAGTCGATCCACTAATTCGTTGGGATCATTCCAATAGACCTGATTGATTTTATTTTCATTGTATTTCATAATGCCTGCTCCGGTGATCGAGCTTTTTAAAAGACTTTTAATAAACTTATACTTTACACATCTGGTGCCTGCGATTGATTGATTTTTATCATAGTTTCGTCTAAGAACGTTAGTTTGTTGAATCAAATCTATGTAATTGCAAATGTCAGTGTTGGTGCATGCTGATTTTTTAAGTCTTTTTAGATATAACAACTAAATAAATCCAGGTGTAACAACGTAACTCTGCCTTTTAACGATAAGATTTGATTCAATTAGTCTTATTTGTTCACTACTCATTTTCCATCCTTCGTTTGGATCATAAAAAGGGCCATAACGATTATCCAATTCACTGGGTTTAACATTGAGTGAATTTGAAAGTTCATATAATGCTAAATCGTTTGTTGTACGAAAATTTAGTTTTTGTTGTTTGAGTTTATCATATTCGTAACTATCATAATAATAATTATCGTCATCATCATCATCATCAGTGTATTCCTGTTGTCCTGCCGATGGCGTACCGAAATTTTGCGAATTATTTAACGTATCTGTCATGCTATCCAAGTCTTGATGACGCCATTATTTAGGTGTAACAAATTCGTCTTTAATCAAAGACGATACTTTGTCATCATTCTCATCATCATCATCATCATCATCCATTTCCTCTTTTTTAACTTATATTAGAGCTTCATGTGTTTGAGTCAGGTTCTTTAAGGGTTTCGTGATGTGTTGAAATAAATGCTCCAATTCGGTCTCTGCATTCGATTTTGATTGTTTTAAAACTTCATATTTTCTTTTAATAACATTTCTCGTCTAAATTAGATCCTTTACTAATTGTTCGTTTAACTTGATCATTTTTCTCCAGATAATATGAGCACGGGTACGGGTACGGGCACGGGCACGAGCACGAGCACGGGTCCTATACGGGCGCTTGCAAAAATTTAAACGTTTTCTTCGACAACAATAACAACAATACCTGTTATCGTTGATAAAGTCAATGCTGAATAATGTAAAATACACCTTGCACCTTGTTTTTATACAAGTATGAAAATGTCAACTCCTTTTCTATATCTGCCATTCTCCATTGGGTCTTCTTTGCTTATTGCTTATTATCAAAAACCCATAGTCTTCTTTCCAGCACTCTTTACAAATCTTTTGAAATTGATCGAAAGACATGTCTGTCGTAACGTGATCATCGTATATATGTTTCAGGTTCATATTGTCTTGTTTGAAAATTGCAAGAAAATTTGCATTATCCCGAATAAGTTGTTTAGGAATTCGAGCATAGGTTTGCCCCAAACAGAAACTATCTATGGCCGTGTGTCTGCCCATGCAAAAATACTCTCTCATATTGTTTTGCTTTTGTGGATACATCGTCAAATATAAATATGGAATTTCTTTTTGCTTCATCCGTCGACACTACTTGATCACTATCGTTGAATTCATAATATTCTATGCCTTTAATTGAAGACAATAGCCTTTTCAAATAGATATATTTCGGTTGATAGAGAGATTTCAAGTAGATGTACACATTTTCAAATTTTAAGCCATTAGGATGCTCCAATAAACTTATCATCAAATTGGTTTTTCCCGAATGACTTGGACCTATGAAAATAGCTCTAAGATGATTGGGTAATAGGTTACTGTGTTTCTTGGGAGTTTGCAAATTTGAATTGGAAAAATCTCTGTTTTCCACAGGTAGCGTCTCATCTTGCTTAATCAAACGCATTTTGACAACTAAATTTAAAACATATAAATGCCTTGTTTTTAAAACAAATTTTCATTTAGTCCTGACCTGACGTATATAAAATGATTGATCATAAAGGAAAAGCAATTAGTAAACGTCGAAATCGCAAAGGTAGCGGACTACTTAACAGCGCAATAAACACATTGCCCTTTGAATTACATTTACCTGGTTATAATTATTGTGGATCCGGTACCAAGTTGAATAAAAGATTAGCTCGAGGCGATCAAGGTGTCAACGGTTTAAATCGAGCTTGCAAAGAGCACGACATTACCTATTCGCAGACTAGAGATCTTGGAGAAAGATATCGAGCTGATCGAGAATTGGCGGAAAAAGCTTGGCAGCGTGTCAAGGCAAAAGATTCAAACTTGGGTGAACGCATAAATTCCTGGTTTGTAACTAATGCGATGAAGGCTAAAGTAAAAATGGGGATGGGATTAAAAGGAAAAAGAATTACAAAAAATAAGAAGACGAAGAAGCAAAGAAAAGGTAAAGGCAAGAAACGAAATGTAGTAGCCGAGGGCAGAAATCTGTTGAGAACATCAATTTGCAAAGTGCGTAATGTATTGAAAATTAAGAAACCAGAAAGTTTAAAAAATGCTGCAGAATTGGCGCTAAATGTAGCCAAAAGGGCTATGAATGGAAAGAGTGTAATTTTGCCTCGAGTTATACCTGTTCCAAAGGTAGGAGGAGTGTTGCCTTTGTTGCCATTATTTGCGGGATTATCGGCCTTGGGAACATTATCGGGTGGAGCTGCAGCCATTGCGAAAACCGTCAATGACGCAAAGCACGGACGGAAACAATTGGGAGGAAGTCAACGGCATAATAGAACGATGGAATCTATAGTGTCTGATGGAATCCATTTCGATGGGAAAAGGACTCTTTTTGAAACCATATCGAAAAGGGTTGGGTTTATATCTCAGTCCAAAAAACTAATTGCTGGGCTGCCCAATAGAGCTCTTAGTGAACTCGATTTGCGTAAATATGCAAACATGTTACCTTCCTTCCTCATCGGAATGAATGTGCAATTGTAAATTTAGCCAGCTCCGATGGATCTGGTACACATTGGGTAGCCTGTTACAAGAAAGGTCGAAACATAGAATATTTCGATTCGTACGGTCAATTGAGGCCTCCGAAAGAACTGGTTCAATATTTGGGGGAAAACAACAACATTTCATACAACTACACCAGATGGCAGAGTGGTGAAAAGTCGGTAATTTGTGGACATTTGTGTCTTGAATTTTTGTATGAATGTAGCTATAAATAAAGTTTTTATTGAAAAAAATTTCTTAGTTTTCATTAATCCTTCGTTATGTCAATCAGGCTAACTTTGTCTGGAGAAAAATCGGAATTGGTTGCCAACTATTTTCCTCCCATCGAATTGTCGACCAATTATGACTGCGGTTTAATATTGTAACGCAATGTAAATAGATGAAATAGGATTTAGAATAGAATTGTAGAATTTAGTAAATAAAAAAAGTTTCTAGAAGGTTCTGATAAGGGGAAAGCGGCCGCGATAACGAAACAAACGGCAGATAAGCGTTCCAGAAATTTCGGCATTCGATAAGCCTTATCTGCCGAAAATTCTGGAAGACGCGGGCCGAAACTATAAAAAGGCGGTCAGTTTTCCCTCGAGTCAGTCAGTTAGAGTCAGTGTAATAAGTGAGTTAGTAGAAGTCGATAATAAGTGAGTTAATTGTTCAATTGTGGTGATCCAAGTTGAGTTCAATAATAAAGTGGGTATTATTTTAATCCATCAAGTGTAATCAATCGAACCGATAAGCCCGTAACAATATATTTGCACACTTACAATTCTATTCCGAATGTTGATAAAAGCAATAATTCATTTCATATTGGAAATGAAATTGTCATTTTACCTGTAGGATCTTACGAAATTGATGACATTAATGAATACCTTCAAAATAAACTAAAATCTCTGCAGACTAAATCTACTGTTAAAATTACTGCTAACAACAATACACTTAAATCGGAAATTAAGGCTTCAGAAATGGTTCATTTTAGCAAAAAGCGTTCCATCGGCAAATTGTTGGGTTTTGGTAAACGTGACTTGAAGCCAAACAAACTACACGAATCCGATCTTTGTGTCGCCATTAATAAAATTAACGCAATCCGAATTGAAACGAATATTGTGAGTGGTTCGTACGTCAATGACGCTTCATTGCATACCATACATGGATTCTCACCAAGAGTAGCGCCAGGGTATAAAATCAACTGTTAAAAGGATAAGTTCGATTACCGTAAGACTTGTAGATCAGTACGGAAAATTGATCAATTTTCGAGGTGAAACAATTACAGTGAGACTCCATTTAAAACCATGTTGATATTTACAAAAGCACATCAGAGTAGCGCTGCTGATGATGATCGCAATCATAAATACCCCAATTTATTGAAGCATCGAGTTGGTCTTCAGCCAGTTCTTGAGCAAACAAGACTACGTCATCAGCGATCTTCTTCTTCTTCTTTTACGCATCATTTCCTATCAAAGGAAAATCAACGTTTTTTGCAATCTTTGGGATTAACACTACACAACAATGTCATCTGATTCATTACCTATTGGGGAACCGGCGCGCTTTGATGATCGCATCACCAAAAAGGAATATCACAGCTATGCCCCTTTTGTGGAGACCTTTAATAATAACGATCAAATTCGAATAACCATACATAATCAAGATCAATATTTGCTGCCGTCCGAAAGTTTTCTTTACATCGAGGGAAGATTAGAAAAGACCGATAAGAATGAAGGAACTATTGCGCATCTGGGGTTTCAAGTGCTTGTCAATTTCTATTTGAAGAAATACGCTACGAGTTGAATGGAATTGAAATTGACCGCAATCGAAATGTTGGAATAACTACGTGTTTGAAAAATTACGCTTCGCTAACACCGAACCAAAGTGTAATGATCTATAAGGCTGGATGGACCTTTGGACAAGATCATCAAGAAGGACATTTTAATTTTTCCGCTCCCTTGAACATGCTGTTTGGATTTTGCGAAGATTACAAAAAAGTCGTTGCAAATGCTAAACACGAACTCAGATTAATTAGATTAAAATCCGATGAAAATGCTATTATAGCAAACAGTTCAGCAATTCGTTTTGCTCTTGGAAAAATCATTTGGAAAATGCCTCATATCAATTTAAGTGACTCGGAAAAACTTAGACTTTATAAAACTATTCAAAGTTCGAGACCTATTCAGATGAGTTTTCGCAGTTGGGAACTGTTTGAATATCCGAATGTTCCGAAAGCGACTCATGTCGTTTGGAGTGTAAAAACGTCGACTCAGCTGGAGAAACCGAGATTTGTTTTGTTTGGTGTGCAAACTGGCCGATCGTATCAGGTGAATAAGGATGCTAGAAAATTTGATGTTTGCTCATTGACAAACATTAAAGTTCATCTAAATTCTGAAACATTTCCTTACGACAACCTTCGTCCTGCTGCTGCTGCTGTCCCTCGTTCTGTGATGGGATTTTCAATTTGTACATTTGACCCTCCTTTCCAGTATTGATCAAAAAACAGTTAAGTAGATCCTGCAGATTCTTCTTTTCGAGCTTATTATACCTTTCGGGTAAATATAGCGACCATTTATCCTCCAGTTGCAAAAGAATCCTGTCTCCGTACGAACTTTTGTGCAATTTTGCGTCGGTAATTTTATACAGGTAATCTGTTTCCATCGATGACAAATTCAACCAGGCCTCACCATCTTTTAAGTCGTGGAATGCGGTAATAATCCTATTAGAAGAACCCATTTCAAAATAACTTGCTGCTGCTGTTGCTGCTTTCAACACGACGAAAAACTGAATAATACTGATATATTTTATACGATGCTTCTTATACACATCAGGAAAGTCAAACACTGTCCATAGGGAGAATATTAATGAGAGATTTAACATTGAAAACTAATAGTGGGATAGATGGGCGGTGCCTTGTATTCTCCTACAACGGTGTAAACAATTCAACGCAGAGCGCAGCGATCAGTGCTGGTGGAGATTTCAGTAGTACATCATAGCTTCTTGTTTTATTACGGGATTACTACTGGCAGGCAACAATTTTATTAAAATTTGCGTACCACATGTTGTTTGTTCTTTTAGTCCGTTAATTTAATCAACGTCTGAGGTAAAATAAAACTGATATTCTTTGATAACCAAAATAAATAAACGAGATTACTTAAACAAAATTAACTTAACTTATGAAGAATATAACATAATAACTCTTTAAACATAACAATATAAAGAGTTCAAATAGGCCGCCAGACTGTGCTAAACAATATTTCAGTCTGTTGTAAAACTCTCGACGAGTTTTTTCTAACATCTAAACTGGAAGATGCATGAATGCTGCGTCAAAGTAGGGGAATACGTTCAGCGGCCGTAGAAAACTATGAAAGGGACAATTCTTAGCGTTTTACATGGACAATGAAAATTTTTCCTTATCTGTATATCGTTCCTGAGTATCAAAGTTCAAATTTATTTCAGATCATTCTGAATAGTAATAAGCTGACGTAATTGGAAAAGTACTACGCATTTTGGTTTATTCATCATTCATTGTTGCGTAATCAACTACGTTTTAATTGCTTTTTTTGCAGTTTACGCATATTAATGAGTAAATGAAGGTCAAATTGTCAAAAAGTCATTGTCGTGCGTTAACTTGTCAGAATTCGCTTTTCTAGTTCAAAAAATGATAGTTATTGAGAAAATAATATATTTAAATGGGAAAGGTCATCCTAAAATTTGATATGTAGAAGTCACTAACTTGCCAGGACTAGTTGTTATGTTAATTAGATTAGTACTTAATATGTTAAATAGATACGCATAATAATTAGCACATAAAGGTCAACTTCGTATAAATTGATATTCATAATTCGCTAACTTGTCAGGACTCGGTTTTTATGTTAATTAAGATAATCTAGTTTTAATTTCCGAGAAATGATAACCGAATTCCTTATCTCGTTTAGCCGAAAGTAGTCAACCTCTTAGAGTAAACTTTGTACAAGGCTTGGTGGTCCAATGGTCAATGTGTCGGATTCTGGTCAGGTAAGTATTAAGTTCGAATCCCGACGGCGGCAAGACTTTCAGTCTGATGACGTCACTCACCTTTGACCTCCGCCTGGGCTAGTTCCCCGCCACATTTCTTGGATGGTCTGATGGCCCAGGTGGAGAATGGGTTGTGGTTTAGTAGCGCTCCCTATACCTTTAACATTGGGCTAGAATGTCATTCACCTAGAAATGCCACATTTTCAGACGTGATGGAGGTTTGCAAATCCAAGAGTTACTAAAATTTTTTAAATATAATGGCCTATTTTTAATACCTAATATCAAAAGAAGGTAAAATAATCTTTCTAATAATACCAATCACTGGAGTTTCTTTTGATAGGTTTCATGCAAATTAACTTTCAAATTTTTTTTTTTTAATTTTTAGGTTTTTGGTAAACACAACTAGGATTATTTGTAATTATTACTAATTAATTAAATAGTTGGCATTATTAACTTTTAAACAAATTGTTAATATTCATAAATAATAATCGAAAAATGCCCGAAAAATTGACAATTAAAAATGTGTATTTTATGTGATTGTTTACATAAAAACTTTCAGAAGTCTAAAGAGATATTAAAATGAATTTTTTTCCAGTAACGTACATCTATAGGGGGCACCTTTTAAAATTTTTTTCATTTTATTACGCTGATCATATACAGAGTGTTGACATAAATTTGTTTTTTTTTTAATAGAACATCCTGTATATTTTGCATATTTAAATAGCCCCATAATCAGGATATAATATAAGACTGGTAATGTAACCCGCTATATACCACTTTTGCGATAAGTGGCACTAAAACCGGAGACGATTGAAAAGACAACACCATATGAAGGATAGCCCGTAGAAGGACTGCCTTGAGTAGATTAAGCAATGCTTTCTTTTGCAAATATTGATACTTAATGCAATTGTTTCGCAATTTTTCGGTTTTATATTTATATTTTAATTACAAAATGGGCAAGACTTGTGTTATGTCTATGTGAAACAGTGGTTATAAAAGCTGTCATGCAAAAGTGTCGTTGTTTAGAGTGCCTAAGGACAAAGTTGATGTATGGAGGTGAAAATGACCGGCTGTTATCAATTCGAGATTTTGTATGCGAGAAACATTTTAGTGCAGATTTTGTTTTAAGAGAAAAAAAACTTAAGAGAAAAAAAACTTAATCAGTTTCTATTAAATGAATATCTTATGCCCAAAGTAATTTAAACATAAAATTCTTTTTGTATATATATATATATACTGCTGCAGCGGCTAACTCAGACTCCGGTCCATACACATTCCAACTGGGCGCAGGCCTATATACACGCGTTATACAGGCGTTACATTTCGTCAGTCATTGAGCCTCCACTGCCCAGCGGTTTACTCAGACTCCTAGTGTATCTACAGTTACTGAGCCTCCATTTATTTTTATACGATCACATCCAGCCTCCGAACAGTGTTGCCGAAATGATTTTACTGCGATGATGTAAGCTTTTTAACAGCTTTGGTGTCGATAAAATGCTTAATGCGGGAGAGGAATCAATTAATAGCACAGATACACAGAAAACATAACCTTGCGCTAAATTAAATATCCGAGAAGCTGTTGTGGTTAGCTGGTAGCTTTCAAAAGTAAAACTGAATCTTTCTAAATGTGTATTTTTAATACTAAAATTTATTTTCAATTCTATTTCAACTTGTTACAACTAGGATCTATTAAACATTTTGCTTAACCCTTGGAATATTGTTAAGTATTTAAATAATTCGATTTGTTGTGGTGACTTCGCTGTTTAATTATAAATTATGTGCATAAATTATTACACAGAAGAAAATCGCCGAAAATCACGGTTAACAAATACATTAATAACATTTCGAAACTTTCTCGAAAAACTTCAAGAGCAAAAATTAAGTATTGTGCTGCTGTGTTTAGAACCTGAACCAATTTAAACTGGTGCAAATATGTAAAGTATATGGGCATAACAACAATTATCCTAAAAGGATACCTTTAGTGCCTTCGACCTTCCATGTAAATCTAAAGACAAGAATACTGGAAAGTGTTTTCATATTTAAAACTTATTTTGGTTAAGTATACGTGTATTTATTACTATAATTTAAGAATTTAATAAAACATGCATGACAGCTAATTTTGTTTTTTAGTTTACTACACCTCATTTCACTCGATGCAGAATATGTACTTTTCAGGGAACTTTACATTGGACGAATAAAAATAATTAGGACGTTTTCATAAATGAAGTTGCTTGTGTTAATTTTTATTTTTTGATTTCTTGTTACAATTAAAAGATAGTTTTGTGTTCGTTATTACAATTTTGATGTTTGTTTTTGCTACTAAAATTTGAAAAATGTTCCTACCTTTATTTATATATTTATATAAGATTTAGCAAACACTTAATTGCGATTTTATATCTTCAATTTAATCAATTAAACAGTTTTGGCTATTTGCACTTTATTTTCTGTGTAATATAATTTTTGTTGATTGTTTTGAAATTTGAAATTTAAATAGAAGTTTCTCTCATGGGTTATGTTTTTTCTCTTTTTTATTGCTGAGGACAATTTTGTTCATAAAATAGAGCTCGTTTTTTTGGCGATAGAAATTATTAGAGGTTAGGAGTTTCCAGCAGCAAAACTTGGGACAAAAACGTCAATTTTCAGATCGAAGTATTTAAAAACAATGAAAATTTTCAACCTAAACTTTAAATTCATGTACTTGTTACTTGAAAACCAAAACTTCAAACTCAAATTTTTGACTTTCACTTTAAATTTCGAAGATAGAGTTAAACGTTTACTTCGGGTTTTAAAATGTAGAGAGGAACATCCAATTCAAAGTTCAAATGTGCAGTTTTGAAAAGAAATGCATCATTCAGAGAAAAAACTCTTGATTTATACAATAAAACTTTAAAAACTCGAAGTTATTACCAAATTTTCAATTTTAGTCACGGAGTTTCAACTTTTAAACCTCGCAAGCAACGTTTCTTATGACGTTTTTGTGTGTACATTACGTAATGAATAGTTCTTATTCTGTAAAGGAAAACTAAAAAAGACAAAAAGGGTTTTTAAAATTCTAAATAAGTTATTATAAATAGTATTCCGGTCTTTAGATTACTATTTCGAGTAGTATCTTGGAGTAGGTGATGAAGAGATTGGTTTTGGCGCTGAAAGTCATACGTTCAAGTCCGACGAGTTCCACTTTTTTTTTGTTTTTTTTATCGATTTTTTAAAAATTTTTATGTTTTTGAATACTTACCTTTTAATTAATGAATATATAATAAATCCAAATAACAGTCTGCTCACAAAAAAATGTCACAATGACTGCATTGTATGAAATAATTAATACTTTTAACTCTTTAGTTCAAACTGTCATCTAAAACTTGATGTGATTAATAAGTCTAGCTGCTCATTTATTTGTGCAAGTGTAAATATATGTGAGGTTTTATTGCTTGCAAAAAAGATTAAGCTCTTGGTGTGAAACTTAAATGTTGATCACTTTTCTAGAAGTTCATGGATATTACGTTAGCAACAAGTTACACTTATTAATAAACAGCTAGACTTTTATAAACACCTCTTTAATACTTTAAGAGAAACTTTACATGGGAGTTCAAATTAAACGAAATCCTGAAATGTTCGGATAATACTGAGTGATTCATGGAGTAGTTAGTACGATTATGCCAACGCATACTGCTGTTTAGATTCATTACATTGCTATTAATTTTTAGGTACGCATAAAAAACATCAAAAGTTAATAAATCCGTAAAAAATCAAAAAAGAAGGAAGCGACACACGTCGGATTCGAACGTATAACCTTTGGCGTTTTAATCGATCCCTTACCAACTAAGCTAACGTTTTATAAGTTGCAAAATTTTATGAAAGACTAAAACTGTAAAGTGTAAAAAATTATAGATATCTGATATAATTTATGACATCAACAGCGATTTCCAATTTTCATTCAAAAAGTACTTTTTCTAGAAATTTTTAAGTTGCCATCAAATTTTTCAGTGTGAAAATTTAAAATTGGAATGTTATTTATAAACGAAACTGTGATCAAAATAATTAAACATTTTAGTTCTAACGAAAAGTGTTTATTAAACTTGGAAAAAACAATTCAAAATTCTAAATGTCGACGTTATAACTATAAATTTTATCTATTTGGGCTTCAACAGTTTAAAGTAGATAATGGAAAAAAATCAATATTTAACTTTAACATCAAAATTTGGGATTTAAATCTGAAATTTCAGCTCTTTTATTTACGTTTCAACTGTATCTCTAAATGTCCAGAAAAAAAATCAAAATTTTAAATACAGAATTACAATTTCTAGTTGACATGAGAAATCAACAATAAGCAGCAAATAACTCGAAAACCTAGTGTTTCAAATTGCGCGCGGTGTTCTTTGCTTGCGCGCTCTGTGCTCTGTCATTCAACATTAATGTCAACCACGGCAAAATGGGGCATTTGTGTAATCAACAAGTCGACGATGCTGAAAAGGGGAAACCTGGCTGGTCATATGAATATTATCCAAACATGGTAGAAATATTGTACATAGTTATTGTTAATACAGTTTATCGATTGAAAGGTATATCAATAACAGTGATGTCAATAACGTGAAAGTGAGCCGTGACCGATATTGACCAATACAAGATCGAAGGAGTACATAATATTTACTAGGCCCCATTTAATATTACCCTACAAGGTTGATAGGATTTTGTGTAAAGTCACGTACATATTTGTCAGTTAACAATTACGTCAAATGTACCCTCATCTTTTTTTAGTTTTAATTCTTTTAATGTGGAACAAGGAAAACCAAACTCGACAAGCAAGAATGACAAAAGGGATAATTAGACACAGATCTTCTTCAAGGAATTGAAAGTGGCAAAAATTCAGTGCTGTGTTTAAATCAGATGCAATTTCATGTGCAAATTCAAGTGATGTTAAACTTTATCTCGAGCTGCTCTTTTAATGATTCATGTTTAAAAACTCAGGGTATAAAGTGTATTTGTAACTCTAACTCTAGGAATTTAGCAAAACATGCATTGCAGCCGATTTTATTTTCCATGTTATTGAACTTAATTTCGTTCGATGCATATTATATGCATTTTTGGGGGAATTTTACATGTTGCTCGAAAACAAATAACCACTTTTTTTTAGTTTGAATTAGTTTAATGTGGAACAAGGAAAACCTAACTCAACAAGTAAGAATGACTAAAAGAATATTTAAATACAAATCTTCTTCAAAGAACTGGAAGTGGCAAAAATTTAGTGCTGTGTTTAAATCCGAAGCAATTTCATATGCAAACCCGTGTTATTAAACTGTATCTCAAGCTGATCGTTTAATGATTTCGTGCTTAAACTAAGTGTATGAAGTGTATTTGTAATTCTAACCCTAAGAATTCGGGAAAGATGCATTGCAGCTGATTTTAGTATCCATGTTATTAAACTTATTTTCACTTTGTGTATATTATATGCATTTTTAAGGAAATTTTACATATCATGCTCAAAAACAAGTATAAATCTGTGAAATAGATGTTCTATAAATAGTTCTTTGCTAGGTGTAAGTGTACCTAGGTGTATACCTTGATAGACTGACTTAATTTTGTTTTGAAGAAATGATCCAGTATTTTACAAGTGTTACATTTAGCATGTAATTGCGATTTACATTATTAATTAGATATAAAATTATTATTTGTTGTTAATTTTATTTTAAAATTGGACAGATAAATAAAAATTTATTTTAATTATTGCATTTTATTTTTCTTTTGTAGATTATAAATTATAACTAAAGCTATGAGCTTCATAGATAGCTTTTTATATGTAGTGTTTTTTCTAATTTTTTTTTTTCGAATTTGGTAGTTACATAACTGGTAACATCCTCATTCTATTTTCCTCATATGACAAGATTAACATGTCATTGAAAAATAATTAGGTAAAGTTGATCGTTGCAATGTTGAATCAGTGATATTTTTAATACTCGTGTAATGAAACATTGAAATTCAAATAAAAAGAATATACTTTTCTGGCTCCTGATAACACTTTTTTAAATAACAACAACAAAAAACATTTTATAACCCCTTCCTCCTCCCAAATATTAATATGGATAACAAACTTGATTCAATTTTCATTATTGGCTTAACAGCAATTTAAAAATTAAAAAACAAATCTTGTCCCCTGAAACCAAGAAAGATTTAAAAACAAAACAAAGGTTGCTCTAACGCGCTTCGACAGCCAAGCTATCATCTTCAGAGAAATACTTACTGATACCTCGGCTGCCGAAAAGCGTTAGAGCAGCCTTTGTTGTGTTTTTTAATCTTTCTTAATTTCAGGAGACAAGTTTTGCATTTCAATTTTTGAAGATAGCCAAGGACCAGTCCGTTGCACCAAAATTAACAGCTAACATAATCAAATTTTTGGGAAAGGGGAGGGGGGGACTTTTTTATTCTATAAAGTACAGCTCGTATTTTTGTCGATAGAAATTAGGGCTAACGATGTCGCGGATGTCAGTTTTCCCGCAGCAAAATGCGAAACAAAGCGATCAAGTTAAAAATAAAATTTATTAACAAGTTCCAAAAATTTCCATGCTGAACTTTAAATTAAAAATTTTTGCTTGAAAATCAAACTCTAAAACCTAAAATTTCGAATTTTATTTCAACATTTCAGAAAAACAGTTTAATGTTTGTTTCCAAATTTAAAATTTTTACATCTACATGTTAAGATTTCGAGTTTTTACTTAAAATTTCAAATTCAGTCCAAAAATCTCCGGAAAGCTCAACTTTAAAATTTAAATTTCAACTGAAGTTTCAAATCCCAATTTTAAGTTCGTGTAAAATAAAGTTGAACTCTAAACTTAAAAGTTGCACTTTTTCTCGAATTTTGAATGTATACCTATTCTGGAAACTGCTATTTTAATTACGACCTTTACTTCAAAATGTCGACTTTACAACAAAATTTTTACTTTCTCTGAAAATTTTGAAGTTTTCTACAATTTTTTTAGTTTGGAGGTGCAAATGTTCAAAACTGGAGAAATATTTTAATTTAATTATTTTATAAACGCAACTTTGATCAAAATATTCAAAAATTTGAGTTATAATTAACCATAAGTTTGAAAAAAGTGTGAAATGTAAATTAGGCAAAAAATATCTAAATTGTAAATTGATAATGTTAAAATTTCAAGATTAGTGCGGCTTTTTTCAGTAAAGTGTTAAGATTTTGACTTTAAATGTATTGTAGATATTGAGGGAATATCAAAATTTTGAATTTTATTCCAAAACCTTAGCTTTTTTTTTTCAAATTTCAAGTATAACTTAAAATATTTAGAGGAAAATCAAAATTTCAAATATAAAATTAAAATTTCTAGTTTATAAAAGAAATATTTAAAAAAATAAGTCGTGTTACATGAATTAAATATTCAGTAATAAAACAACAGTACGAATATCACATTTACCGTTTAAGTCATTATGAGAGTTTATTAGTTAGGTTTAAAGGTGCAGGTTGGAATATATATTCATGAAATTACATTATTAATAAGTAAATAAATATGTAAGATAACATTTCTATCGACACTTGTCAAAATCCAGAAAAGACCAGCTGGATAATTTTAGTGGTAAAAAATAGAGCTAGTCACAATTAATAAAATTATCTCACTCTTTTCAATTTTTGTTTCTATATGAATAAATAGCAAAAAAACTAAATACCTTTAGATTTATTATATGAAACTAAAAATTTAGAAACGTATGTTTGCCAGCTAATTTTCTTCTGTTCGTGTACTTTAATTTATTTCGTGAATAACCATTTCAAAACCTTGATATTTCTGAATTAAAGCTTACTTTTTTTCGCGAATTAAACTAAAGTTAAAAATAATCTATAAAATGAAAATGCGTTAATTTCTAAATGTCTAAATTTATAGTATGAACAGCTATTTTGTATGATATTCTACTAATTAACAAAAGTTATTTGCACGTTTTTCACTTTGTGTAGAACCCAAACTTATGTCTCATTGTAAATTTGAATTAATTTTACACCGCGCCGATTCGATTTACGCGGGCATTTGCAGGAATGAAACAGCGTGGAGGGGTAAACCTAGAGCTAAGTGTACTGAAGTTCTCATTGGTTTGTTCAAGAGAAATGCATTTATTAGAAGCATACGACGTTGCCGATGTTTTGGAGGCTGGGTGAACCGCTGGTTTGAAATTTAGATACGCCTTGGCGATATACGAATCGATCGAAGCGACTCGTAGCGGCAAACGAGTAAACTTGATTTTATACGGCTATCCAAAAACCGGCAAGTTAAGCTCCACCGTTTTTTTATTGCAAACGCATCTAGGACCCATGTAGACCCCTCTGAGCTTGTTAAATGGGCTGGTCACTCAGCGTCCGTATATCGGACGCCGAGTTTCGCCGGACGCTGACTGACATTCAATTTTTACATTGCGGAGGCTGACTTATACCCTATATAAATGTATATATATATATATATATATATATATATATATATATATATATATTATTAGTATTTGTTTATGATCGTAGGGTATGTTAATTAATTTTGTTTTAGGGTAAGTCGATCAGTGAAGGTACAGGTAAAGAATACTCTTTACCTGTACCTTCACTGATCGACTTACCCTAAAACAAAATTAATTATATATATATATATATATATATATATATATATATATATTTAAGAAAGAAAAATGATATTAAAAGACAGACAAGCTGTTGGTTTATCAAGGTCCGGTGTATGTATAGAACATTAGCTATAACTTTTTTTAAATGTTTATAGAAAAAATGTGTCAGATACATTTTTTTGGTTAATTATTTGTCACTTTCCAGTGACTTTGATTTTGTTTTCTTAGCTTTCATTTTGTTGCTTTGGTAACTAATTTCTGAGTTTTCAAATGGCACCTGAATTTTTTATTTGCTCTTTTGGAAAAAATCTTAACTTTCTGCATTCGGTAACATCAAATTTATACGGGTTAGATTCAAAGAATTTCGAGAAATCATAATTTTACTGATTTTTATCATTCATTTGTTAATGTAATTTTTAAAGACCTCCAAGTACTAAAATGAAATCTTTACCAAAAACGAACATAGATATACTGACAAAAATTTCATTTTAATTACTAACGCATGTTTAAAAATAGTATTAAATTATTTAATATGAGAATCGGTAAAATTATGAAATTCTTATATTTTCTCGAACTTTTTCACTTCTAAACCCTGTAAGATTTGGGGTCACCAAATGCAGAAAGATATGCAAATTCTAAAAAAGCAAACAACGTTTGTCATTTGAAATTTCAAAGTTCGTTACCGTAGCAATGAAACAAAATCAGGGAAAAAGAAATTAAGGTCACCAAAATGTGGCAAATAATTAACCAAAAAAAGTTTATTTGAAATATTTTGTTCTAAATTTTTTTTAAAAAAGTTACAGCCAATACTCCAGACATAGATCGGACGGTGCCGTATACTTTGCATAGAGTTACGCCAGTTCTTAAACATCTTATTATCTATCTCTCTCTAAGTCACCAGTCTCCCGATTACGTGCCACATTTCGCCTCGCGTCGGATTACCTTACTTATACATTATCATGCCCATAATAGAGGCTCCTAAATCCGAAAACAGTACTCCGATGCAGCCATTTGTAAACACTCTGTATGATGTAGTATTAACCAATTTGCGACATAAATAATCATTGATAGTCTTAAGTTTTCATAAACCATAAGTATGTTGTCGTATATTCTTTAGTTATACAGAGTGATCCAGGTTTGCAAATCTAATAATTACTAAAAAATTTTAAATAAAAAATTCATTTTCATAATAACTATCAAATGTAACCCCACATAATGTAGTATTGTTGAAAGGCTAATTCTGTCTTCTTTTCATATTAGGCAATAAAGATGATATGATGATAATGAGAAGAAAATGTTTAGTAATTTTTGAATTTGCAAACCTCACTCACTCTGTATAATTAAAAAACATAAGACAACATGTTTATGATTTATGGAACCTAAAAGACTATCAATGATTATTTTTGTTGCAAATTGGTCAATACTACATCATACTGAGTGTTTACAAATGACTGCATCAGAGTCCTATCTCCGGATTTATGATCCTCTATTAGGAAAACGACCCATCAAAACCCCCATAAGCCCTACATTATTTTGCTGCATTTTTAAAGGGCTGTCCAAATATGTAAAAATATACAAGGTGTTCTATTTAAAAAAAGGGAAGTTTATATCAACACTCTGTATATGATTGATACAATAAAATAAAAATAATGTTAAAATGTGCTCCCTATAGATGTACGCCACTGAGCAAAATTTCATTTTGATGTCTTCTCAGGTTTAGGAGCTATTCTCCGTCCACTTACTAATGGCGCACCCTGTATAACAGCAGAAAAATTACAGATAGATTTTTATACCGGCTGTTTTTTTTAGTTGGGAGATTACCTTTATATGGAGAACTACTTATTATAAAGGCAAACTGATTTTGTCGATGGATCTAATCGGGGATAAACTATCTTCTAAAAATATTTTCAACTTTCTCCCACTACCGGTTATACCGGAAGTAGACATCAGCTTTCTTATTTTAAATGACAACCCCCAAATTTTATATTTTATTTGGATTTTACGTAAAAAAATAAGGTGTATTTATGTATACTTGTTTATTGCTACATTTGATAGTTTTAAAGATATTTCAGTTTTTAGAAAAAAAATGACAGAAAATAGGGTTGTTTTGACTCTTTGTATCTTTTTTATTATTTGTAGTAAAAACATGAAATTTGGGTTGAAGTCATGGAATATTATAAAGACTATAATAACGTAATCAGATTGTACATTTATTACACATGAAAATTCTATAATCTTTACTATTTTTGTTTCATTCAAAAAAACTCTGTTTTTTTAAATGGCAACTATATGCTTTTTAATCATTTTTGGATTCTTCATATAAAAAGAAGAAAAAGTTATATTACTTATTTTTTAAAATGTTGTGCCGTTAATCATAATAAGTAATAGGAATTTAAAATAATTGACAAAAAGTTTTTATCAAGAACAACAAGGACGGTTTCAATACATTTAAAGGCACATTTTAAGATTTCGAGTTGAGTAACCTTTTTAAGCACATTCGATTGTTTCTAGCATTATGCTCGTCGTGCAGTAGTCGTAAAAAATCAATAAATTACTTCCATTTCGATTTTCATTATAAAATTCAACGCTTACAAATCCTGAGTTATAATCTAACAGCATAATAGTTAAAGGACGAATTTTCTTGAACATTTGTTGTTGATTTTCTTTACTCCAAAAATAAGAACTCTGTGTAAGAAACCATTTTTACGAAACTTACGTTCGTGGCTCCCTAAACATTTTTCAATAAGTATTCTAACAATTAGCCAAAAATTACAACAAGATTAACGCTGTTCTGCATGAACTGCTGCCTACTACTGCCAGCTATTGGATGAAGCAAAACCTACATATTGGCGGAAGAGCCGCGAATTTTCGGTCAGAAATCTGTTTTTGCTTCACGCCAATGCCGCCCCCATTTAGCCAATCTGACATATCAAAAAGTAGATGAAATGCATTGTGCAACATTAGAACACCTTCCTTATAGTCCTGTCTCGACTTATCACCATGCGATTATCATATGTTTGGACCGTTGAAAGAAGCTCTAAGATGTGAGCGATTCCATGATGTTGATGTTGAGATATTTGAGTGCAATTGACTGCAAGCACGCCTCCCTTCTTTTTATGATGATGGCATTAAAAAACATCCAATTCGTTAGGAAAAATGCATAACAAAATCAGGAGATTATGTAGAAAATTAGTTAATAACCCGCTCACCAATAAGCTTTCTTAAAGAGCTCTCAGAGTCATTTTTTAGAGTCTGACATCGGGAAATATTGTCAGAAAGTTAACATTATGTTTACATAAATATTTCTCATCCTAAAGATATCTATCAAAATCAACTTACAGATATCTGTTAGATGTCAGTAATCTGATGATAAAAAAAAGTTATCTAAATGTTATTATTTCTGTGTCTCTTAAAGATATCGCTAAAACGATTTCTTTAAAATATCTTGCTGATTTAGGTGCTGTACGGAAACTTTCATATACCGGGTGTTTTTTTTAGTTGGGAGGTTACCTTTATATGGAATACTACTTATTATAAAGGCAAACTGATTTTGTCGATGGGACTAATCGGGATTAAACTATCTTTTAAAAATATTTTCAACTTCCCCCCACTACCGATTATACCGGAAGTAGACATCAACTTTCTTATTTTAAATGGCAACCCATAAATGTTATGTTTTATTTAGATTTTAAGTAAAAAAATAAGGTGAGTTTATGTATACATGTTTATCGCACCTTTGATTGTTTTAAAGATATTTCAATTTTTCGAAAAAAAATGACAGAAAAGAGGGTTATTTTGACTCTTTGTATCTTTTTTATTATTTGCAGCAAAAACATGAAATTTAAATTGAAATCAGGAAATATTATAAAGACTATAATAACGTAAACAGATTTTACATTTATTACACAGAGTGATGGAAAATTTATAATCTTTGCTGTTTTTGTTTTATTCAAAAAAACTCTGTTTTTTTAAATGGGAACTATATGTTGTTTAATCATTTTTGAATTCTTCACATAAAAAGAAGAAAAAAGTTATATTACTTATTTTTTAAAATTTTGTGCCATTACAGAGGTATTTTACATAAATCTCAAAATAAAAAAAATCAAACATTTCTTGTTTGTTCAAATAGGAAATTAACTATGGGCAATAAAAGCTTAAAGAATTAATCATAATAAGTAATAGGAAACAAAGATAATTGACAAAAAATTTACATCAAGAACAACAAGGGCGATCTTCTCTTTCAATACATTTAAAGACATATTTTAAGATTTCGAATTGAGTAACGTTTTTAAGCACATCCGATTGTTCCTAGCAATATGCTTGTCATGCAGTAGTCGTAAAAAAAATTACTAAAAAATTTCCATTTTGGTTTTCATTGTAACATTTAACGCTTAAAAATCCTGAGCTCTAATCTAACAGCATAACAGTTAAAGGACGAATTTTCTTGAACATTTGTTGTTGATTTTGATTACTCCAAAAATGAGAAGGCT
Source organism: Dastarcus helophoroides (assembly GCA_028583605.1). Classification (NCBI taxonomy): domain Eukaryota; kingdom Metazoa; phylum Arthropoda; class Insecta; order Coleoptera; family Bothrideridae; genus Dastarcus; species Dastarcus helophoroides. Next base: position 38,565,447 of record CM053325.1, read on the forward strand.
GTTTAACAAACCATTTTTACGAAACTTACATTCGTAGCTACCTAAACATTTTTCAGTAAGTATTCTAACAATTAGCCAAAAACTTATTCGTCTTGTGCGGTTATCTTTTAAATGTTATTTGGCCTAAAATTTTTAAGCTTTGTGGTTGTGTTTTTTTTTTGAAAATTTTGTTGACTACTATCAAGTTGCTACTAAAAAAAAAGATGTATTTTTCTTTTTCATTTTGCATTATATCTCTGTAACGGTGCAGAATTTTAAAAAATTAGTCATATAACTTTTTTCTTCTTTTTACGTGAGGAATTTAAAAATGTTTAAAAAACACATAGTTCCCATTTAAAAAAACAGAGTTTTTTTGAATAAAACAAAAACAATAAAGATCACAAAATTTCCATCACCCTGTGTAATAAATGTAAAACTTGATTACGTTATTATAGTCTCCATAATATTTTATGACTTCAACTTAAATTTCATGTTTTTATTGCAAATAATAAAAAAGATACAAAGACTCAAAATTACCCTCTTTTCTGTCAGTTTTTTCCGAAAAATTGAAATATCCTAAAAACTACCAAAGATAGCAATAAATATGTATACATAAACTCTTCTTATTTTTCTACGTAGAATCCAAATAAAATATAAAATTTGGGGGTTGCTATTTAAAATAAGAAAGTTGGTGTCTACTTCCGGTATAACCGGAAGTGGGAGGAAGTTGAAAATATTTTTGAAAGGTAGTTTAGTTCCGATTAGCCATATCGACAAAATCAGTTTACCTTTATAATGAGTGATACTCCATATAAAGGTAACCTCCCAACTAAAAAAAACACCCGGTATGTATCTTGTACCAGTAAATTTTTAAAAACAAATTCCGGTTCATATTTGATTCACCCTCGTAAAAAGTAGCTTCGCGTCGCTTCCCTTCTCGTACGGTACAACATATGTGCTTCAATCTTAAATGTCTAAAGTAGTTAAATTTCAAAGTTCGCTTTATTGAATTATCTGTTATTAGAATCAAAATGGTTTGGATCATTTTCATTATATTAAGCTAAGCTAATGTACACAATGTCTAAAAAGTATGGAATATTAACTGGAATGACAGATGGAAAACCACCCCTGTTGCAAAAATGGTAAATACTAAAATTTTATTTTAGAAATATCTTTACTTCGGTTTAACAAATAAGTTTAGAAAGTCCCTCCCCAAGATCATGTATGAAACGGCCGGCACATTGATTTAAAGATGAACAATTTTGTTTTTTTTCCAATAATTTCACAATTTTGGTCTGACAAAAAATATTTCTTATAAAAGTTGAAGAGCTTAAAGTTTCCTATAAAAAAGGTATTTGTCATTGTTTTGTAGAAGTGGTTGTGACTGAGAAAATATCCCGTGAATAGCGTGCTTTCGGGTAGTCGCACTCTTTTCTGCACTCAGAGGCGGCGTAAGGCGTGGACGGTGTGGGCCACCGCCCACGGCCTCGCGGTGCAAAGGGCCTCGCGCTTCACAGCCGAAAATAAATTTAAAAAATTGTGGAAAATCCAAAGGTACACGCCACAAGGTTTCTGGTTGGTTTATTCAAGTTCTAAAAATAAAGTTTTCTGTTTTCCATGCAGACTCTTTAGCAATTCACAAACAGGTACAGGAAGGGTGTTGTGATTAGAAACACTTGAGTAATATTTTATACAGGCATGAGAATACTAAAGAACATATGGCCTATATGTTCCAATGGTTAACATTAGAGAAGGGTATAAAGCACGGAAAAACATTAGACCAAGAAAATGAAAGGCGAATTCTTGAATCTCAAAAACATTGGTACAATTTGTTTGAGAAATTAATTGATATCTTAAATTTCTTAGCCTCTCATAATCTAGCCTTTAAAGGTCACAGAGAATCTCTCAAAACAGACGAAAACACTAAGAATTCTGGTAACTTCATAGACTTATTTAAATTGATATCTAAATATGAATCCTACGTTACAGGAACACATAAATCGCATTAATAATAGACAACTTGCACACCATTATCTTAAGCCACGATATTTAAAATGAATTGATCAAATTGATGTCAAACACAGTTACCAGTGAAGTGATTGGTAGGATAAAAGAGGCAAAATATTATTTTTTTTTACTCGACTGCTCTAGAGACTGTAGTAGAATTGAACAAATGTCGGTTATCTTAAGATATTGTAATACATCAACTGGAACTATGGAGGAAAGCTTTATCGGATTTCTTGCTGTCACTGAAACGACTGGAGAATATTTGACTAATGCAATACTGGGAGAGCTAGAAAAAAATGACTTAGATATTTAGAACTGTCACGGCCAAGGATACGACAATGGTGCAAATATGGTAGGCATAAATAGCAGAGTTAAAACTCGAATATTAAATTTAAATCCCAGGGCATTTTTCACACCCTGCGGTTGTCATAGCTGGAATCTGTTGTTAGTAGACGCAGCAAATTCTTCGGTGGCAGCAAAAACATTTTTTGGTTTTATTCAGAAGATTTTTTTGCTATTTTCACGTTCCACTAAACGCTGGAAAATAATCAAAGATAAATTAAAGCTTACTATGAAGCCTTTGTCAGACACAAGGTGGAGAAGTAGAATCCAGGCAGTGAAGGCAGTATTATTGCAATTTGATAATGTTGTTGAAAGCATGGAAAACTTAAAATGCCAAACGGAACAATCGGACACACTCAGTGATTGCGATTCTGTTTTCAATGAAATGTTCAGTTTGGAATTTATCATATCATTACATATATGGTATGAGTTATTAACGCGTGTCAATTCCATAAGCAAATTATGGCAATCTCTACAAGTCCATTGAGCATTACTCTTGAACACTTACACGTACATTTTGTGACTGGATCAAAGAATATCGACAAAGTGGATTCGAAAAGTGCTTGTCTGACGCTCGTCAGTTTATTGAGAAAAGCAGTTATGATTTGCCAAAAGATTTTAAAAATAAAATAGTAGCCAAAAAGAAAAGGATGTTTGATTATGAAGGCAGCGATCAACCTATAAAGTCTGTTAAAAGCCGGTATGAAACAAATTTTTTTAATACCATGATTGATCCTGAGATAAGTAACACGGAATCTGTCTTTAAATCAACATTTTAAAAATTTTGGCTTTCTCTATGACTTAAACAAGTTAAAAAAATTCCAAAAGAGCAAGTACTGAAAAACTGTCAGGATTTACACACAGTCCTGCAAGTAGGTGAGAGCAGTGACTTCCAACCTTATGAGTTGTATGAGGAGTTACAAAATATGATCCCAAATTTACTCAGCTCTATTAAAGACGTAAAACATCTGTTCTAATATATCATAGAAAACGATTTGAAAGAAATTTACGCAAATATTTACTATTATTATATATATATTATTATTATTATTAGAATTTTGTTAACTATACCTGTAAGTACTGCTTCCGCTGAAAGGAGCTTTTCAAAATTAAAACTAACTAAAAATTATTTAAGAAATACAAGGGTCAAGAAAGTCTTTCAGCTTTGGCAGTTTTATCTATTGATGCAGATATAGCATCTACGATAAATTACGAACCAATCATTAAGGAGTTCAGTAAAACCAAAGTAGAAAATTTCTGTTTCTTTAATTTTTTCTTTATTTTTTTTCATTTTTCTTTAATGTTCGAAAGAAGTATAAGTAAATATTTAGGTTTGTTTCTTAATGAATAAAAAACTGTTTAATTTCAAGTGATTTTTTATTTTATATTGGCTTCTTCTTGACCATCAGAGGGCCTCGCGAAATATACCTTGCCCACATTAAGTTTAGGCCTTGCGCCGCCACTGTCTGCACTACCCAAAAGATACAAAACTTGGCTCGTATTTTTTAAAGCATATCCCCAGAAAACCTAACCTACTTTACCTCTTCCGTGAACTTTGCGATTTTTTGGCAGGAGAATTGTTTTTGCATTCACCTTTATGGTCGTTATCAAAGCAATCCGTTGACGGTATCTAAAAAATAAATGGCTAAAACGAAGTCGGAGTATTTTTTCCAAAAACGTTTGGTCGATGGTGCGTATACTGTACTATAACTTTTCACCTACTTTAGGAGCAACAAAAAAGGCAAAAGCAATTAGGGGAGAAGATTATATGTACCTTCGTAGGGAGCTACTAACCATGTAAATAATACTACCAGATATGCTTGAAATCTTTATATGTACCGGTTGGCCAATTAAGAAAGAACACTGCCATATCTCACCAACTAATCACTTCACAGCTTTGGGAAAAAATTTTAAAAAGAAAAGTGTCCCTAAAAAATCGCTGGAAAATATTTTTAAAGTTCTAAAATGACTGCTAGGTGGCGTAATACTTAGGACCGAATAGAGAATTACTATTTGCTCTAAATTCTGCTTAATTAAGGTATATTAAAAATACATGCATTGTAATTCTGGAGTAAGTTTGACTTGTTTTGTTTTACCGTTTTTGTTCTATCTCTAAAAATAAATTGGTGGGGAGACGTTGAAAAATATATTTTTTTAATACCATGTACTTTAGTGAAATTCAGTAAATTTAGTTTTTATAGAAATAGTGCTACCTAGTTTATCGACGGCACTTGCATACGTTTTTATTTTAGAATTATTGACGCTGCTACAGCGCGTTATATAAAATGATAACAAATAAATAGAATAATATGTTAATTTTAATATCGTAAAATAAAGAATTAAAAGCCCTAAATACAAGTGAAAATCGCAACTCGATATCTTTTATCTAACCGAAGATATCGGCAAACAAAATTTAAGTTATGAATTATCACATGGTTTGACTTTAAAATTGGTAAAGTGGCCTTTGAAAAAAGTTAACTGCGAAAATGAAATAAAAAAAATACAAATCCTTAAGGTTGCAATTGTGTTTACTACCTGCTTTTTTAACTGTATTGGTATTTCCGATTTTATTTTCCTTTATAAAATTAAAGATTTATACAAATGAAGAAGCATTTGAAATGTTAACCATTTATTTTGAATGTATGAAAATACAACTGATGCTGCTAAATCTAGGCGTGCAGTATCCCAACAAACGTAATCAAAGTGAAAAAGTTTTCCTTCCACTGTTACATCGTATACGTGTTACCGTTAAAGTATGAAATCCGTTATTTCATAGAATACCTAGTTATTCCGTGAAATAACTGATCGTGTCCGTTAAAGTGTAAAACTCTTGTATTTTATGGTTTAACTAGTTATTTCATATAATAACGATCTGCAGCCCGTTAAAGTGTAAAATAATCTATATCATATATCTCGCTTTTTAGTATAAGGTACATTTACGTTTCGTTTAACAACATGGAAAGTAGCGGAAAAAAAACGTTAGTTTCGAATTAAAATAAAAATAATTTTTAAAGGACAAAAATCCCAAAGCATAAAACAACGACAATACTTTTTCGCCATACTCTCAAAATGTCAACGACAAATACATTTACCTTCCACCCCTACTGCATTTATGAACTGTTCCAGGCCATAGGGAGAGAATTTGTTTAGCGTGTTGACGCCAGTTCATTTCGGTTGATTGCTTGCACGTACAGTGCCGGCTGCTGTTCGTCAAATACTGTTCTCACGTATCAGGTATTGAGATCAATTATTTTTTTAAGTTTTATAATTTAGTCATTTGTTATTACGTTAATTTAGTTTGCTTACGTTAAAGTGCAATTTTTTTTAAGACCTTAAATTGCCTTGAACCATGAATTCTCTAAGTGATAACGAAAAAAAAGCTGCAATGAAAGAAAAGTTTGAATCTTTACTAAATAAGCGTGATGTGAAAGAGAGCAGTTCTTTGCTCAACCGTGAAAAATTATTAAGTTTGACAGCTGATGTAAAGAAATCTAAAACATCAGATAAGAAAGTGCCACGTGATTATTGGTTACTCCAACATCACGATGTCCTTGAAACTCTTCTTTCGCCTCTGGCATGGTGGACATACTGAGTTACCGTGCTCTTCTGTCCTAACTTTCTTATCCTTTGTACCAATTTTCAATTCAGAAGAGTTTCGCCTCTGGTATGGTGGACATACTGAGTTACCGTGCTCTGATGTTTTGAAATTGGCCTTTTCATTTCTTTAATTTTTTGCATATTCCCTCATATTCCTCTTTTCACTCATTTTTCTTTTCTTTGTTTCTGAAGAAGCCCCCTACGATGGTGGGCGACACGTCGAACACTTTTAGTAGTTCTTTGACACGGTCCAATCCCGGAAGAAGTATATCCTGCACATTAGTATTAGCTAAATCGTAATAGTTTGGTGTCTAGTATCTCCAGTTTTGCGTTGGCCCATTCTTTCTGATTCACCCTGTATTATTTATTAGTTTATGGGCAATTTGAAAGGAGCCCTAGAAGAGCAAGTAAATACTCTCTGAGACCCCCAAACATGTTATTCTAAACCTAAAAATATTTAACAGATTTGTTTCGAAAGGCTGTTTGATTAAATCGTACCAATTGCGAATTTTTAATAATAAATTTTTTACAATAAATTTGCTTATAACTTTTTAACGAAAAAAGATATCAAATTTTTTCGTTTAAAAAAATTTGTTCAGAAAAATTAGCTCTTTTTAAATGTGCAAATATCTTGGTATGTTTCTGGAGAAAAAAAATTCAAAGACGTCGTTACCTTGATTTCCAAATCTGAAAAAATATGCAAATTTAGCATAAATGGACCCTATTCAATCCAATGTAAGAATCTCTTTTCAGATTTCTTATATCATTTTTCCTTTTCTTATAATAGCACCGAGACATCGTGTTTCGCTCACCCTGTACTTGAATTCTAGTTTTAACATCAACATGTCTATGCTGCTGAATCAAAATGGTAAGGGTAACCAAATGTTAAAATTCATCACTGAAATGAATCCTTCTCGGCTGATTACAGTGCAGTCATATGAATCATTTGTCGAAGTATCGTGGACTTTTTAATATTTATTGTTGCATTCATTGTTAATACAGTTTATAAGTTGTGATTATAGTTTTATCAGTAAGATATAGGGGGTTAAAGCCTCTGATAAGCAATTTTTGAAAGGAGAAATTTAATTCAGTGGTTAGGAATAGGTGGATGCTGTTGTGATGGACAAAGGAATTTTAATCGATGTAATGTGCAATTCAAACCTTATTAGTTTATTTTAAATTTTCTCCATTTCTCTTACACACCAATAATAAACATGACTTCCATTCAGAAGCCTGTCCCCTAAAAATATTTACAATCTTTAACTGAACAACAAAATTAACTAGTGTTAAGTATTGCCACGCTTCCTAAGAAATTATTTAGTTCTTTTGAAATAACTTAGAACTTCAGGAAATTTAACATTATCTTTTAACTAATTCGTCACTTACAACTTTTAGAACGTTAAACTGTTCTAGTAAATTAAAATATTCACTACAATTCATAAATATTTAAGAAAGGATCAGACTAATATTTCTGAGGGTTAAGGCTATAATGATAAATTTACCTTTTAACAATTATTCCATACAGAAGTAGAGCGGTAAAAACAAAATTAAGATGGTTATGCACTGCAATCTATCTTGCCCCTCTTCCAAAACATAAAAGCTTATTCCCCGAATCCATTAAAATTTGTATAAACAGTCGCATTGTTTTAATTACCTTAGATATTGTCCTCTTAATATACATATAATTACATGAAAATTATAAAAACTGCTTGGCAAAATAAGAAAATATTCACAGGAGATGCCTAGTCTTTACATTCATATTGTTGCGGGCTATCAGTTCGAATTGATTACCAAGTGTGTATTATACCACTTTATTCCCAAACTACAACTGCAACTAACACTGTTTAATTCACTTCTAACTACTAACTCAATAACTACATTGATTAACTGACTAACTCAAGGGAAAGGCGGCCGCCTTATATAGTTTTCGCTTCCGGATTCTAAAAAAATCCAGCAGATAAGGCATATCGTTTGCCGAAATTACTGGAACGCTAATCTGCTGTTTGCTTCATTATCACGGCCGCTCTCCCTTATCAGATCTTTCTAGAAAATTTTCTTACGTACTAAATTCTATAATTTACATTTCGTTACAATATTATAGCCTTAAAGATATGTTATAAGAAGCGACCTACTTGCGATCAGCTGATGTTGGCGCGAACTTTTATTTTGAATCGCCAACTATTATAAACTGTTTTTTTACATAGGCTCATTGCACATAATTTCAATTATTATGTTATGATATTATTTGAGTAATTGTTGCAATTACGTTAAAGAATTAAATCCCACAATAAAATTGGTAGAACGAAATATAATACTTCAATCCCAAAGGAAAGGGTACACATATCTGGATTCGATTCCTTTAAAATCTCGGACCTTTCTATCTCTAATGCAGTTTCGATGTAGATGGGCTTGAAGGTTACAGGACTCAAACGATTACTTGAGGAGACTTAGCCTTCTGGTTACTATTTATTTTGTGATACCATGCCATACTGCTTGTAACGTTTATTGATGCTCTAATAATGAAAGTGGCGTAACAAGGATTTTTGCCACCCGGGGCCAACCCTAAATTGGCCGCCCCACTAGTTTTACAATTTCGATTTTTTTTTAATTAAATTTTAAAAATTCCAAAAATAACATGAATATTTAGATTTTATTTAATTTAAACTTGCACTTTTTGATTTTTTTCACTTTAGACTTAAAATTGGAAATCCGAAATTTTAATTTTTTTTTCAAAATGAGTTTTCAACTTTGAAATTTTTAGACTGAAAAATTAGAATTTTGATCTCTATTTTCGGATTCTTAAAATTTTCTATTTGACTTTTTTGTCGAAACTGTGTTTAACATTTGAAATTGAAATTAAAAAAAATCATTATTTCAATAAATAATTTAGTTTTGATTTTAAATTCGAACTCTTAAGAAAAAAGGTCAAATTTAAATTTAAGTTTAGAAGTTCAGAAAAAGGTCCACAAATTAATAAAAATTAAATTTATACCAAAAATATTTAATTAATAAATATTTCGATATTAAAATCCAAACTTCGACTATTTTAGCTTTGCTTTTCTTTTACATTTCAATTTAATCTATGTAAATTCGGATTTGTTGCTCAAAGTTTGGAATTGAAACTTATTCTTTGACGCTCGAGAAGAATGTTCGAAATGTTATAGTTATAATTAAACTCTAAATAGCAAAAAAGAAAGTAAAATTAAAATTTGAAAATCAAATTTTGAAGAAAGATGTATAAAATGTCTAATTAAATGTAAACAATTTAAAAAGAAATTAATCCTTTATACAATAAAAACATTTATTTTTCATTAATTAAACCTGACGTCAACTGGTGACAGAAGTGCTGCCAGCCGGCATGGAAAAGCATTATTTAGAGCTGTTTTTATTAACATTCGGTATCTTCTAGCCATCTTTTAGTGTGCTTTAATCCCTAATTTTATTTTTCATTAATATAATAATATATATATATTCTCTTTATGAGTTAATTTCCGTTTTAGAATCCATAATAAGGTAATAACTAATAAGCTGTTAAATTAAGGTATAGGCATATATGAATTCTTTTTTAATGTTTGTTATTGCTTAAAATAAGAATAATTATTTTGAAAACTAAATATTTAAATTCAAAATTGAAAAGAGAAGATATACATGTAACAAATAGAAAAAAAGTAAGGTTTCTTCATTATCAATAATTATTGTTTTAAACCTGAGCGCAAATAAACCAATCTTGTTAATTTAAAAATAACTAATATATAAATACTTTCTACGCCAAAAAAGTTAAATAAGGAATAGGAACATAAAAATTACCTTTTGGAGTAATAACAGGAATTTATTTTTTTATTAACCACATTAATTACATTTTCGATGTGGAAGTTTATTTCGGGTTATCATATCAATAATCAAACAAATTCACATAAAAACAGTTAGAAAAATTGTTTGACATTTTTAAGGACTTAAAATTAGAAGTATACTTAGAAAAAAAAATGAAAATTATTTTTACAATTTAAAATACTTTTTATTTTATTTTGGGAAATAAAATTGACAATAAATTTTTTTGAAATTTAAAATCTAAATAAATATTTTGAAAAAATTAACGCTAAAATTTTAATATCTTGCTTTAAAATTATATTTTTAAAAACTACAAATATTATCTTGAAATAAAAATAAATCATTAAAATTTATTTCATTACTTAAACACGAAAAATTAAAAGTATTTCATAATTTTTAATTTATTCGCTTACCAACTTTAGTAGCCATTTTCGGTCTTAAGAAATAAATGTGTTAAAATCGGCTACATTACCTCTATAATTATTTCTTCACAGATTCTTTACACAAAACTTATGGTTAAAAATATATTGCACACCCACGACCGTTGGTTCAAATTTTATTAAAGAAAAACCTATCGTTTTTTAGAGAAAAATTAAACCTAGGAATCTCGAATCCTTATACCTCTTATACATATTGTAGGTCGAGTTTCTCTTAAGTTCAGTGTAAAAGAGTAAGACATAATTCGTTTTCGTTTTCGAGAAAAATTAATTTAACGACAAGTTTCTTCTTTTCGTTCATAGAAATTGCTTTATACTCTTCGTTCAAATAATTTATACCTATCAATGAAGGCAAAATTATGACAAGCATGTCAAAGCTGACACGCCAAATTCATTATTTTTTTTCTTGGATTCAGGGGATAAAATTTTCATATAAATATACATTATGTTAAAAAAAATTAAATAACTTTTATTAATTTATTTTTTGACTTTCGTTAGTTTTCTCTTAACAATTTTAGATTTTTCTTTGATATATCTATTTAACAAGCGTATTTTAAAGTACATTTTGCACCTAAAGAAGAGATGCTTGGCTTCTGTACTTACATTAACCCATTGAGCTAACTTTATCAATGTTTCTAAATAGTGTTTTGTTAATTTTAATAAATTCTCATTAAAATTGTTAAAAATATGTTCATTACATTTGGTTAAAAATTCTGCGCTTGGTTTTAGTAGACCGCCTTCCGAGAGATGGTTTACCCAAGAATATGTCACTTTATTCTTATCCGGAATGTAACCAAGTTTTTCTTTTTTTTGAAACTTAAATGCAATGAACCCAGCTAAATTTTCTAAGCCATCCCACTCCAATTATTGAACAGCTGTTCGTCTTCCTGAATACTAGCAATGTGTTCACAATCGTTAGGTAAATTGAGAGATTCGAACATTTGCCCAGAAACAATTTCTGAATTATCAACATCGTTTAACAGGTATTTGTCTAGATTACCACTTATATTTGCAATAGCAATGTTTGGATCGTCCCTTATGTTAGCAATATTTGCTGATTCTGAAATTATTTCATCATTTCGCCCAATAAGGTAATTTCTTAATTTATATTTAAATTGTAATGCGGTTGGATGATCATATAAACCTCCAATTGCTCGTATAATAGAAAAAAGGCCTTCTAGAGGATCCTGGTTTAAATTATACGTAAGTAAATATTTTATATTAAAATCCGCCTGCATATCAATAAAAAGTTGTTTCAAAGATCTTATACTAATAATCAGGGCCCGGATTTTATTCCCTAACAAACTTCAAAAATATGATTCTTTTATGCTCTAAAAAAATGAAAAATATTCCCATAAAATATTCCTTAAAAAAATAGTTCCAAGTATCTAAAAAAATATTTATTATTATGTCACTCATTAACATTATTATTGACATATTCAATATATTTTACTAATTCCTTAAAATTAATAAAAAAACAAGATAATTAAAAATTAATTAAATATCTTAAATACCCACAACATGCATTCTATTTATTAACTACATTAAGGTGTTTGCGCTATTACATTTAATTATGCACCATTGTTGTAAGTTTTCAAAAAGAAACGACCTCCTATTATCTTTGAAAATTTGCTTGTATTCTGAAAAAGTTCTTTTAACGTCACAAGACGTTACTGGTACATACTGATATTGTAAAATTTCTTTAATGGAATGATTTTCATTAATGGCATCTTCAGAACACTTTCCTGTTTTAAACACACAACTATACTCTCTCAACGTTTTATACTCTGCGTTTTTATTAAAAATCATATCAAATTTTTCCAAATAGTTTTTATTGTTTAGATTTAAAAGTTTACTTCTGATGTTTTAAATGATTGATATACTTGTATCAAGATTTATTCCCTGACTTGGTAGTTGTGTAAGGGCACCTATCAAACATGAAAAGTTTGATTTTATAAAAATGAGAGATCGGAAAAGCCCTGGTGTGTTAATCACCAGTTAACATTCCTCTATTGATTGAGCTTCTTTCTTATCAAAAGCATTGACCACTTGTTTAAAATCTTCAAAATTGTCCGCATAGTAAATAGCTGCCTCGAGCCACTTGCCCCACTTGTCACAATGGGCGACGGCGGTAAAGGGATGTTAACTTTGTTTCGAAAGTAAGTTTTTCTATGTGGAGCTTTCAAAATTTTTTTTTCCCACTTGCTATTAATTGATTGAAGCAAGGATGTTAATATCTTATAAATTCAGCAAATCGGTGTAGACCAAGAGCGAAATAAGTGGTATGGATCATATTGGGAAATAATACCGACAAGCCGGTAACAGATTCCTTCATATATGGGGCTGCATCAGTGCACACGTGTAAAATTTTGTTATACTGGATTCCATGAGGCCATAAAATTTGCAAAGCGTTATTAAAAAATTCCGAAATTGTAGCATGATTGACGTTTTCTACCACATCAAAAATGGTTTTCCGCACGCATTTTCATCTAAAGTACCAACTACAAAATTTGCTACATGCCGTTGTTCACTATCTGTTGTTTCATCTAAAGAAACCCACAAATACTTGTCCTTACACTCTTGACGCAACAGTTCTAATGTGTCTTGATACAATGTCGGAATATAATTTTTTCTTAATGTAGAGCAAGATGGTATTGTTTGAGGAGTTTTTTCGTTTGCCAAATCTTGTAAAAATTTGCGAAAATGTTCATTCACCAATTTCTGCAAGGGTATATCAGCGGATATAAAAGCTGCGCATAATTTCTTATTGAATGATTTCCCCGATGAAAGTTCTTCGTTTACTATGACTAAAACAAATTAATAGATTAATTTGCTTAAATATAGACATTCATAAAAACAAAGTTACCTGAAGGAAGCAACAACAACTGAGATTTTTTAAACGATATGCTCTCGTCACGTTTCATCTACCGTAAATGTTTTGTTGTTTGTAGGTGCTGCTTTAATTGGGAAATCTTCTTTGCTGTCACTTTAATTTCGCATACTTTACAAAACAATATTTCTCCGTCGGTACTAAAATTTGGAAAACTCTTCAGGTAGTCATTTAATTTTATTTTTAAGGAAAGGCATTCCTTCGGCATTTTGATTTTTGCCGTTATTCGTTAGAAATAGAGAAATAAACTGAATATCTAATAGAAAATTACTTATTAGTAGGCCTACTTATCAGGAAAATGACGTACTTAATGCTAAGTGTACCTACTAATGGGCCATTGCCTAAGGGCGGGGGTAATGGGTTATCCCCAGTAATACCCTACTAAGAGTGTATATACTTTCTCTTATTGATAATTTAAGTTACGCAGGTAAAATTCCTAAAATATGAGTTCATTTTAAAATTCTATAAATTATGCCTCCACAACAAAAATCAGCCAAAATATGCTTTTACATATTCTTTATGTATAAGTCATAAAATCCGGGCCCTGCTAATAATTATACTGCGCTGGTAACAAAGTATTTGATCCCACTTTTTTTAGCCCATATATGGTTTTTTCCATTTTGTCCAAAATTTGGTTTTGCTCCGATAAAGCCAAACCAAGTCTCGTGAGTCGCTTTGTGGAACTTTGGAATTAAAAACATCAAACCAGTCATTGGTAACTTTTAGCAGCTCTAAACATTCAGGTCAATTGTTTTCAGTTTTGAAGATACTCAATAAACCTAGCCTTGAAATAGCTTTGGATATGGTATGAGAAAACAACTTGGTCGCAAATTTGACTTTTTGCCGTTGGACACCCTTTACTGTTAGGAAAGCAAAATTAATTTTATGAGCTATATTTAAATCTAAACTTTGAAGCAAATCAACAGCTGGTTTAAACATTATTAATTTACCATTTAATAAAAATTCAGTATCAAGAAAATGATTTCTTAAAAGTTTAATCATATGTGGTGCATCTGCAAAAACATGTACTCTTTTTTTGCTTACTGGATTTCTAAACCACGTCGTTTCTTCGGTAATACTTAAAGAATTCCAAAGTGTCCTATTGCTACCTCCTAAATCACAATTTATAGCACGAAACTGGGTAGCCAATATTTTCTAGCTTTGTTATAATTTTAAATAGAAGATGTTTTGTTAATTTTTGATCGTTTATTTGCTTTAAAAAATTATAGAATTCAAATAACATCGCTTAACGCCAGAGACTAAATAGACTGAATGTTTCAATGTTGTCTCATGTGTACAGTTGAAGCTAAAATCCGGGGACGTGGGGAGGTGCATTCCACTACTCTTTAATATGGTCGGATTAAATAAAATTTATAAATACGAAACTTGCCGCGTAACGGTTCTAACGATTTAGATGAAACTTTAGAATTAGGGGCTTTTGGACCAATAGGATAATTTTTATAAGTGCTTTTTGGTAAAAGTTCAGGAGAACTATTTTCAAAGACATCTTGGTTTAATAGTAAAATAATTTTCTCTCAATACGCGACGTCTGTGTACAATATTGTTAAGCCGGTGCTGTAAACACGTCATGATTGCAGTGAAATGGCGAAGCGAGCAAACCGATAATTGAATATTTATATATTTTATTTTTACCTACCGAAAGAATGAAACTCTTGGTTTTCCTTCACTAATGTGTTCACTGAGGTTTCAACAATGATCCACAATACACTTCCCCATATTTATAGCCCATTTTCTTTAAAAAAAACCGATGTTATCTTCGCAACGGTCTGTCAAATAATAAGAGGGCATTGCGAGCTAGATGGAGCTAGGCTTTCGTCAGGCTTTCAACTGGCTTCACTGCTTACCGTGTTAGGTTCAGTCTATTTAGTCTCTGCTTAACGCCATATGCCGCTGTGTTCTGAAAAAGAAATTTGTCTCCCTGTGACTTCAGACGTGCGAGAAAGAGATGCCCTTATCTGATGCGCGTGAACTTATCTTCTTTAGTGATAGTGTCATCATATATGTAATACTTCTATATGGCCAGCTCCCTATTCTCTTCACGAGTTTGTTCCAACCAAATTCGATAAAGATGGAACATGAATAAATGGCGAGTATTGCGCATGAATTGAACAAAATGAACCAATTGCTACGCGCGGGTTAAACGAGTGTTTATGTTTGGCCGTGCACAGCTGACTTTGGCCATGCACAGATGATTTATAGCACCTGCGCATTGCGACTCATTAATTCCTGTGAAGGTCAGCGAGAAAGAGAAGTCTTTCCCATAAGAAACGAGGAACTGGCCATATAGAAGTATTACATATATGAGTGTCATGGCTACCATATAAGTACCATATATGTAATACTTCTATATGGCGTGTTTTGTACCTTCGATTGTGTTCAAAAGGCGCGATGGATATATATGTTTGCCTTTTTGGAGGACAGAATTTATTAACCAATCCCGCTTCTCGTCAGTTATATTTGTTGTCATTCATTTATTAGTGCTTCCGCCCATCTTGTCATCTGTTCCCGCTATAAATAAACGAATGCTTGTCCTCCAAAGAGTACGACATATATTTTCATCTCACCTTTTTGACAACGCATTTTGTAGTGGCGATTATACACAACAGGCCATATAGAAGTATTACATATATGATAAGTACTGGACGGAGCATTCAATGTGTTAGAAGAGTATTAACTTGGGCCGCTAATTGTGGAATAAGGATGAACTCTGAAAAAGAACAAGCTAGAAAGAGTACGTTTTGCCATCGGGTCATGTTCAGAACTAACGAATCACGTTCATAATATTAAATTTGTCGTCGTTTTTGTCGCTTAAATGTCATTTGTGTCGAATGGCGTTTGTTTACCTTTTTATGCGTTCTACTTTTAATAAGTTTCTTGTTTTGTTTAGTTACAGTTAATCAATTTAGATAATTTATTAGGTTTAAATGATTTCGGGAAAGTAGGAAGTTCGCTAGTAATAAGTATTTCGTCCTGTTGGTGTCTTAATAATGAGGTTGATCTTACCCAGATTCCTGACTTTTAGGTTAATGTGTTCCGCCGAAATTTCTTAGGGAAAAGAGGCGTTTCAACATTTCATTTATGAGAACACAAAAGGTTAGCTATTCATCTTCATAAAATAGAAAGTTATTTATGATTTTTTTTTAGAAAAACGATTTTAATAAAGATGCAAATACAAACATATTAATCAGCCACATTCGTTATCGAAGGGGAGGCTCTAGGAGATAGTAAAATTATTTTGAGTATTTGGGACCTTGGGACAATGTTCAGTTTTTTAATGTCTACAACTTAATAACCAGATGTGCCTATTCTGCATTCCGTTTCGAGGTTCTTTTAAGTAAAACTAAAAACCCAAGAATTATTATCACCTTAAATGTACCATCTTTGCCCTCAAATGTAAGGGTACATTTCTAGAAATTACGACATGGTAAATGTAAAATTTATTTCTAATTGTAAGTTTTTTTTAGTAATATATTATTTTTTTTATATTTCTGTTTTATTTCAGTTAAAAAAAAAAGTTTTTATCTTTCACTATATTTGTACATCATTAATACTTTTGTAATATTTTACAGATCAGTTTATTTAATTAGTCATAAAAATACTTTATGCAGCGGTTAAACATTTATGTTAGATCCGAAAATAATGGATGTATAAATATTTTTCGGACAATTTTTGTAATAAAGATTACTTCCATTTTGTCGTTAATATACTTTAACATACTTTAAGAGATTTAGCGTTAGTGTCGACAATATCATACTTTCAAGCATGCGCAAATGGTCGATCCCGATGGCACGTCGATTGTATGTCTCTATTTTCGGGGCCCTTATTTTGGACCGAATGCTCCATCCATTTATTTCTATTATCTAAAGTACTGGTCATTCAGGCAAGCGCGGCTGTCGGTACAGGAAGCACGACAGACGCTAATAAATCTGACCGCAAGATTAATCGATGAAGAAGCCAATATAAACCGTAATGCAGTAACTGAAGCTGCCCTGGTTGCTAACACAAACCGCTGACCAAAGAAGAAGTTTCAAGGAAAATGTTTCAATTGTAACAAAATGGGACACATGTCAAGAGAATGTCGGGCCCCAAAACGAAATAAAAAGAATAACAGTCCCAACAACGAAAACAGATTTGGTGGAAATTCCGGCACCGCATTCAATGCAGAAATAAACGAAGAAGCCCTGCTGACTAATCAGAAGGCAACGTGGCAATGGACAGTGGCGCGTCTCACCATATGTGCAATGATAAAAACTGCTTTGTAATGTTCAAAGAAAGCAGAGGAATCTCTGTCGAACTCGGTAATCACGATCAACTTCAGGTAAAAGGAATCAGCAACATTAACATTGAAAAGGCAGCTGGCAAAGCGGAGAAATGCACAATGTTTACTTTGTACCGGACTTACGCAGAAACCTGTTCTCAGAAGGCGTCTTAACAAAGAAAGGTTTCATAATCGTCAAAGACAATGCGAAGGCGGAAATATTTGAATACAACGAGTTGGTGGCTAACGCAGTAAGGGAAAATAACAATCTGTATAAGATGTTAATCCGGGTAAAAATGCCTCCAGCCCCAATGGACGAAGCTAATGTTGCCAACGCAACCCTACAGCAGTGGCATGAGAGGTTGGGCCACCTGAACACCACAGCTTTAAAAGAAATGGTCCAGAATAATCTAGTGGATCGCATAAAACTAAAAGACTGCGATGAGTTCTTTTGTGAAAGTTGTATTTACGCGAAACAACACAAATTGAAATTCGCGCCACTACAACGACATCAAACCAAACCGGGTGAACTAATCTGCAGTGACCTCTGTGGTCCAATGAGTGAACCGTCAATCGGTGGCGCAAAATATTACGCACTTTTTAAAGACAATAGTTTAGGTTATAGACATGTGATGTTTATGAAAAATAGAAATGACGTTTATGAGTGTTTCCGCACCTTTATTAAAATGTGTGCAACAAAGTTCGGCTGCAATGTTCAAAGAGTTTGCGTTGATAATGGTGGTGAATACATTAATAATAATATAAAACAACTTTTCAGGGATTACGGTATCGTGCTAGAAACCAGCGGCATTTACACACAGGAACAAAATGGCCGCTGCGAGCGCGATAGCAGAACGATCATGGAAAGTGCACGTGCAATGCTATTCACTAAAGATCTACCAAAAACATTGTGGGCCGAAGAAGTAAATACAGCCGTTTACGTTTTAAATAGAACGCCAACAAGTTAAGCAAAAAATTCTACCCCCTTCGAAAAATAGACTGGCAAAAAATCAATCCTTTAGCATGTCAAAGTTTTCGGTTCCGAGGCATATCTACATGTACCAGACACTTTGCGACGGAAACTCGACAATAAGAGCGAAAAACTTATCTTAGTCGGCTACGATGGTGATTCAAAAAACTACAGGCTGTATAACCCGAATACGAACAGAATAAAAATATCTCGACACGTCATATTCGACGAAGTCACTTCTTCATCGAAAGGAAAAATACGGTTTCAGTTGAGATATCTCATGATGAAGAACCTCAACCCAATGTCCCCGTTCCTGATGATGAGAATTCACAAACAAATAAAGCAGAAATCGAAAAATACGATCCCAGAAAATCCTAATAAGGTGAGTGATTCATCAAGCAATACCAATTGCAACAATGTTGTAGGAAATCAAAAGTACAATTTTTGACGAACCCCGAAACTTCCGTCATTTCTGCGCGACAACTATAACCTTGAGTCAAATGAAGAATTGTTCCTTACTGAAGCCGTTCCAGTAACCTACGAAGAAGCCATGAGCTGCAATGACAAAAAGCACTGGAAAGCTACAATCAAGGAAGAACTGAGCGCTCTCAAAGAAAACAAAACGTGGGAGATTACCGACCTACCGACAAACAAAACGGCTATCCCCACGAAATGGGTATTTCGAATTAAAACTCACGACAACAACGTCAAAAGATATATAAAGTCAGACTGTGTGCGAAGGGGTTCACACAAATACACGGTATCGACTATGAAGAAACGTTTTCGCCAACAGCGAGATACGACACCATAAGAGTACTGCTGTGCATCGCTGCGAAGAACAACCTGAAAATCAAACAGTTTGATGTAAAAACGGTCCGACACGCTCAAAAGGGAAATCTATATTGAGGCACCACTTGGTTCAGAAGTACCTGCAAACAAAGTCTGTCGGTTAATTAAGTCATTGTACGGGCTAAAACAAACTCCAAAAGTTTGGAACGAACTGTTCAATGACTTTCTCATCAATTTCGGCTTCGAGCAAAGTACAGCCGATAAGTGCTTGTATAGCAGAAGGACAAACGGATCAATCACTTTTCTGGTGATTTATGTCGATGATGGTCTGTTGCTAGCAAACAATGACGACTAACCAAAAAGAAATACTAACAGGACTTGAAGAGAAGTTCAAAATAACAGTTATCGGAACACCAAAATGCTTTATTGGTCTCGAAATTATCCGAAGTGAATCCGACGGGTCCATTTTCATATACTAACAGAATTACATAAATCAGCTGGTGCAAAAATTTTATCTACAAGAAGCTAATCCAGTTAGCATCCCCGCCGACCCAAATGCCCAATTAGCAAAAGATATCGGTCGAGAATTAGAAAAGGGTAAAGTGCCCTACAGGCAAACTGTAGGTTCGTTGATTTTTACTGCAATCGTCAGCAGACCCGATATAATGTTTGCTGTCTCAGTCGCCAGCAAATACCTGCATAAACCGACATCTACACATTGGACTGCGGTAAAAAGAATCATCAGATACTTAAAAGGCACATCCAATTACGGTATTCTGTATAAATCAGAAATTCAGACCCCTCTACTAGAAGGATACTCCGACTCAGACTTCACGGGCGACTACGACACAAGAAAATCCACTGTTGGATACGTATTTAACGTAAATAAGTCGGTGGTCACCTGGTGCAGTCAACGCCAAGCTACATTTAGCCTTTCAACGGCTGAAGCAGAATACGTCGCAGCATCCACCGCCTGCAAAGAGTCCATCTGGCTCCAAAATCTACTGAGCGATATCGGCGAGTGTGCTGTGAAACCTACCACGATATTCGTAGACAATCAAAGTGCGATAAAGTTAGTGAAAAATCCTGTGTTTCACACGCGTACCAAACATATTGACGTAAAATTCCATTTTATTCGAGAGAAGTGTATGCATGACATAATTACTGTTCAATCTGTACCAAGCAAAATGCAAATGGCGGATATTCTCACTAAACCTCTTAACTCAAATGATTTCAATCGCATTCGATCTTTGTTAGGAATTTCCGTCTTAATTTATCAGTATGTTCTTTGTTAAAGAAAGTTGTACGAGCCGAATGTTTTGTTTGCAAAATCTAGTGGGAGTGTTCAAATAGATTAGGCAATCAAACATTCAGCAATCATCATAAACTTTAGTTAGTAACTTTTGTTTTCGTAGGTTGTTAGTTTTGTTAGGTTTAAGTTTCGCTAAGAGTTCCAAACAGTTGACAGATATATAAAAATTAATTAAGTTCGTTTAAGGAAGACTCACTTTATGTTCAATAAATTAATAGTTAACTTTTATTCACTGTTTATTCAAGGCAACCTTTTAACATTTTTGGTAACGCAAAAACAGGCGTTTGTCCTCTATCTTTAGTCGCTTAGCGCGCCTAAAGAAGTTTCACTTAAAAAAATATCTAAAGTTGGAGCCTAAAAAACACATTAAAAAAAGAGTACCAAGTGTGAGTTAAATTCTATTTTGAGTTTAGAATTCTAATTTCGAAATTTTTCTCGTTTTGCCTTTTTATAGAAATCTTGACTTTTTTATAAATTCAGAATAAAACATTAAAATTTTGATAAAAATTTGGAATTGTTAGACATTAAAAAAAATTCAAATGTCAAATTTTATAAAATAATGTATGGTAAGGATGACATAACAACAAAAATCAAAGAGAAGAAGATTTAAACGAACTAAAAATCTGGAAATTAGAAGTAGAGTTATTAAACTAAATATACAAAAAATTGATTTTCCCACATATGTGCCGCCCGGGGCTAGGTCCCTTTTGCCTCCCTCAAGCTACGCACTGCATAATGATTTTTTTGATAACGACATGAAGGCAAATTATTAGACAAACAACGTAACATCGAGACCAATAAAAACAGTTCTCAAATTGAACTAAAAATTGAATACATTAGGTAGGTACTCTGGAAAAATCGGTTTAAAAAACGCGTCACATGCTGTACTTCTTGGGTGATGTCGAAATCGGTGCAACTATCCAAAAGTATTTTATTCATGTGACATTTTCTCAGCAACCACAAGTCTACGAGAAAAGGGCATGTATCTTTTTTGTAGCAAAATTTAAACTGTTTAACTTTTATAAGAAACGTTTTTTTTTAATTATTGACAAAAAACAAAATTTTCCATTTTTAAATCAATATGGCGGCAAATCCGCACATGGCCTTGTTGGAAAATTTTCTATCCTAATTTGTTAAACCGAAGTGAAAATATTTTTACAAAAAATTAGTATTTATTTATTTTGTAACAAATATCTATTTTTCCTAGGCTAATATGTTTTAGAGAAACTGAACAACTTATACGTATACCGGAAATTTGTAAGTAACTCACTTGATACTATTACTGTCTTACATTGGTATTCCACACATTCTAGAATATCCATCTGTCCAGGTCTCAAACAAACAATTACATATCTCCTTACTAGCCCTAATTACTTGTAAACATTCAACAGACGTCTCGAACCTTTGAGTAATTTCTCCGGCCATATATCTCCTTAATAAGTTCTAATAATAATTATCTAGCAAACAAATTTTAACTCCACAGTCCGTTACATTATTATATTGTTGATTGAACAGTAAGACAAATGGTTATCATTGAATTAAACTTCATTCCATTTTTTGTTTTAGTTCAAGGACAAAATTGTAACAAATTCATGATGTTGATGTGGAAAAATTGGAAGCTGCAGTCCAGAAGGCCGATAAAAAGTATTGTGGAGATTTTAACCCCCGTTCTTTTCGCGGTTTTAATGCTACTAATAAGTAACATTCTTACTCCTTATCATGGAGAAACATATAACGAACCTATCGATGATTCAGCACCCTTGGATTTAAGGACATTGAAATTGGCCGCCCAAACGAAAGCGGTGGAAGATATTGGAAGGTAAGTAGATGAATTAGGCTATGTTTCTTTACACCTTTCGGTTCTACCTCACTTTCACCTAAGCCCTTCCGATTCTAATCCAACAACCAAATGTGCAATTTAGGGTTTATTTAGGTATATTTATAAGGCAAAATAGGCGAAAATGCAATTTTAGCCTTGAATCTTGGCTGAAACCGATTCTGCCCCAGAGGAAAAGGTGCTCATCGATTCTATTCCACCGAAAAACGGTGCTACGGTTCTCTTTCAGGTATTACACGTTTGTCCCAAAGTTACATGTGATATAATTACGTAATTGCGTGGTCTGCCTTTCTGTGCATACATAACAGGACTCACGTAAATGACTTAGGAATTTTTTATCTGTTGTTGAGTAAAATCGAAAAAAATATTAAATTCAACAAAGTGTTTCTCAATGTGATTTTAACATTGAATATAGTTACCTAATTACGTGCTCTGCCATTTTTGCATACGTAAGGCGACTTTTTTGACCTTCTTTCTAAGAAGGCGAATTTTAGAAATTTTAATATCATACCGTTTCCGTAAATGTTATCAGACCATTTGTTAACGGATGTTTTTATTATGTAATATGGGTAGTCTTAAAATATTTGAATTGGTTGTTTCATTAAAATTGCAAGTTCTTCTGGATACTTATAGAAATACCAAACAAACACGTGTTTGGTTTATCAGCAATGCCTGTATATAAAGAAATGAAAATTTTAGTCAAGTATTCAGTATTCTTCCAGTGGTAGTATGTGAGAGTTCAAGAAGATAAAAAAAATGGCATCTGGCAAAAAGGCTATCGATTTATTCAATCAGCTGAGCGGTAAGGTTATATGGCTTAACTTGCCAACAATGGAGTTAAATTACAAGAACCTAATAACAGAAATCAAATAGGCGGAGAGCTACTTTAGGGAAAGGATACAGGTAAGACTTGACAATTTATGGAACCTGTATCTTCCCCAAAAATTTAATGGGATCTCTAATGAAAACCTCCCAAACTTGGTAAACTCTTATTTAATAAATTTAGGAAGGCAAAAGGTAAAAGCTGGAGATCATTCCATGTGCTACCATAGAGGAAGTTGAAGAAGATGAGGGACATCGACCATTGAATGGTATTTCTCCCTTTTTCGACAACTCTGTAAACCTTAATAATATTATAAAAATTATTGTTGTGTGTGTGTGCAAGAAATTTGATTCAATAAAATTACTTTATAAATTAATTTTTGTTTATTTTAATTGATTTGTTGATGTTAATGGCAGGATGAAAAGAAATTGATTTATACACTTTTCTCATATATTTAATATCAAGGTATATAAATATTACAAAAATTATGTTTCAATGATGCATTACATACATCCACCTCTGTTACGGTAAAGTAGGATTCTCACATTAACTACAAGGCTTCCGTAGCGTCTGATCTACCAACCTGTCCTTGTCACATACCATGTTTAAAACAAATTTTTCCCACTCCCACCCGTATATTCACTGTTTTCTTTATAACTTGCGAGCAGGATAAATAGGCCATATCATTCTAATGAACGGATATAACGTAAGTCGCGTAGTGATTGGTCGATTTCATATCCACACTAGTGTGGATATGAAACTGACCAATCATGACCATGTGATAAGAACGAATGTCATTTTTATGTTCAAAATTATACCATAGAATTTGTCAAGTTGACGTATTTAACGAAAAAAATATTTGTTAAATCGTATTTTTGTTTTTGAGGGATCGTAGTCGTGGGAAAAATTCGCTGTACAACTCGAGCGGATTGTCCATATCGCACGAGAACGAAGTTTGAGCACGACGCCGAAGGCGGAGTGTCTCAATCGTTCGTTATATCCGCTCTTGTTGCACAAACTACTATTCTCTAACATTATTATAGAAACTGTACATTCTATGACTAAATATTGTGATGGAACAAATGTCATTCCAGCACCCGTTCAAAATATTTATAATTCTACACACCGTTTAGAATATTAATATTCTGGCACGTCTTTCGACGAATCAGAAGCCGCTTAGAAGCCTCCCGTTTCAAATTTGTAATCTATTTTGAAGATTTTTATGAACATTTAGGGTTTTTTTATAATCTTGTTAGAGAAAATATTGTCTACAACACGTTTGGAATGGCATATTCCACACTCGTAATCGTAACCCTCGCCTGCGGCTCGGGCTACAAATTTTTCGCTCGTGTGGAATATGCGCCATTCCACAACTTGTAGAATATACTACTCTTTCCTCCCCCTTCTCTTACTCCTCACTGGTCTGTGCTTTTTCTTCCTTCGACCAACATGATTTGCAGACGAGAGAGTGTATTCCACAATTGGTCGTTATAATGGGCTTGCTGAATACTTGAATCGGAAAAACGCCATTTTAACTTGCGAGAAACAACCAAAAACTAGTGAGCAATTGAATGGCATACAATTTTGTAGGTCTTTTTATACCGGGTGTTTTTTGTAGTTGGGAGGTTACCTTTATATGGAGTACTACTTATTATAAAGGCAAACTGATTTTGTCGATGGAGCTAATCGGGGATAAACTATCTTCTAAAAATATTTTCAACTTCCTTCCACTACCGGTTATACCGGAAGTAGACATCAGCTTTTTTATTTTAAATGACAACCCCCAAATTTTATATTTTATTTGGATTTTACGTAAAAAAAAATAAGATGAGTTTGTAGTATATATGTATACTTGTTTATTGCTACGTTTCATAGTTTTAAAGATATTTCAAAAAAAAAGAAAAAAAATTACAGGAAAGAGAATTATTTTGACTCTTTGTATCTTTTTTATTATTTGCAGTAAAAACATAAAATTTAAGTTGAAGTCGCGGAATATTATAAAGACTACAATAACATAATCAGATTTTACATTTATTATACAGGGTGATGGAAATTCAATAATCTTTACTGTTTTTGTTTTATTCAAAAAAACTCTGTTTTTTTAAATAGGAACTATATGTTTTTTAATCATTTTTGGATTCCTCACATAAAAAGAAGAAACAATTATATTACTTTTTTAAAATTTTGTACCGTTACAGAGGTATTTTACATAAATCTCAAAATAAAAAGAATTAAACATCTCTTTTTTGTTCAAGTAGCAAATTAACTGTAGGCAATAAAAGCTTAAAGAATTAATCATAATAAGGAATAGGAAAATAAAATAATTGGCAAAAAATTTACATCAAGAACAACAAGGATGGTCTTCTGTTTCAATATATTTAAAGGCATATTTTAAGATTTCGTTTTAAGTAACCTTTTTAAGCACATCCGATTGTTCCTAGCATTATGCTTGTCATGCAGTAGTCGTAAAAAAATCAATAAATAATTTCCACTTCGATTTTCATTATAAAATTTAACGCTAACAAATCCTGAGTTCTAATCTAACAGCATAACAGTTGAAGGACAAATTTTAATGAACATTTGTTCTTGATTTTCATTTCTCCAAAAATGAGAACTCTGTTTAACAAACCATTTTTACGAAACTTACATTCGTGGCTCCCTAAACATTTTTCAATAAGTATTCTAACAATTAGCCAAAAACTTATTCGTCTTGTACGGTTATCTTTTAAATGTTATTTAGCCTAAAATTTTTAGGCCTTGTGGATATGTTTTTTATTGAAAATTTTGTTGTCTACTTCCAAGTTGCTACTAGAGAAAAAAAAGGTATATTTTTCTTTTTTATTTTGAATTATATCTCTGTAATGGTGCAGAATTTTAAAAAATTAGTCATATATAGGGTGGACCATAAGTAATGGTACATAGAGCAAGAGTAGATTTTTCGTATAAAAATAACGTGATTTAGCCGCATTTACCTTATACCAAAAGTGGATATTAACAGAGATACAGGGTGTCAAAGTTGAAAAAAAAATTGTGATTTTTTTCGCATAACTGATGAACACATTTTACTATAGACAAGAAATTTGGCATAGAGAGGTCTCCTTAGTCAAGAAATGCTAATTAGCTAACAGATTGTCAGTAACTCATAGGGGGCGCCACCTACGCTACCTTGTATTACTCTAAAGCATCCTAACTGTTTTGTGCCTTCATGTACACTTATTTTAAATAGATATTTTTATTAACCCACATTTTTTACAAAAAAAAAAGGTATACTTTTTAAATGTTGATACAAGCAACCGTTTTCAAGATATTTGCCTTCAAAGTTTGCCGTATGTTTATTTTAAGTTATGTAAATGTGAATTTTCCGCGGTAGGTTTCAAAATAAAAGTAATAAAATTGACTCTAAAATAATTTATATCAAATATTACTCTGACATTATTATTGCATATGTTTTTTAAATTTCCAAAGCAAATTTAAATAAAATACCAAAACAAAATTTATTTTTAACAATAAGTATGTGGGAAATGACTTTTTTCATGTAAAGGGATTGTAAACAATTAAAAATCTAGCTGTCTTTTATTGAAATTTATCTCCAAATATCTGCTTTGACCACCCAGTCTATTAAAATTTTCTTGTGCGGACTCAGATCATATTTCATACCTCTATGTTAGAAAATAAATTACGTCTTAATTTTTTGGATTTTTTTACTGATATTTTTAAAATTTAGGTAATAATATTATTAGCAAAGTTATATTTGACATAAATTAGGTTTAAAGCTGCCTTATGATTACTTTTTTTTTCAAGCCTACTTCGAAAATTTAATATCTTGGTAATTTATAACTAGGGCACGTCAAAGTTTAAAGGCAAATATCTTGGAAACGGTTGCTCGTATCAACTTTCAGAAAGTACACCTTTTTTACGTAAAAATATGGGGAAATAAAATAACCTATTTAAAATTAATATACGTGGGTGCATAAAAAAGTTATGATGATTTAGAATTATGCAGGATAGCGCAGGTAGCGCCCCCTATCAACTATTGGTAATATGTTGACACATTAGAGTTTGTCGACTTAAGAAACCCCCTTAGGCCAAATTTCGTGCCTATGTTACAATTCATTCCATAATTATACGAAAAAATCGAAATTTATTTTTCAACTTTAACACCCTGTATCTCTGTTAATATCAACTTTTGGTATAAGGTAAATGTAGCTAAATCATATTATTTTTATTCGAAAAATTTACCATTGCTCTGTGTACCATTACTTATGGTCCAGCCTGTATTTTTTTCTCTTTTTTACGTGAAGAATCCAAAAATGATTAAAAAACACATAGTTACCATTTAAAAGAACAGAGTTTTTTTGAATAAAACAAAAACAATAAAGATCATAAAATTTCCATCACCCTGTATAATAAATATAAAACCTGACTAGATTATTATAGTCTCCATAATATTCCGTGACTTCGACCCAAATTTCATGTTTTTACTGCAAATAATAAAAAAGATACAAAGAGTCAAAATTACCCTTTTTTCTGTCATTTTTTTTTCGAAAAATTGAAATATTTAAAACTATCAAAGGTCGCAATAAATATGTATACATAAACTCACCTTATTTGTCTACGTAAAATCCAAATAAAATATTTATAACATTTGGGCGTTGCCATTTAAAATAAAAAAGTTGATGTCTACTTCCGGTATAACCGGTAGTGGGGGGAAGTGGAAAATATTTTTAGAAGATATTTTAGCCCCGATGACAAAATTAGTTTGCCTTTATAATAAGTAGTACTCCATATAAAGGTAACCTCCTAACTAAAAAAATGCCCGGCATATATGATTCAGTGACGTTTGCTACTTGATAAAAATTCTCTCATAAAATTTAATCAACTTGACCATTGTATTTTTTATCGAATACATCACGACATATTCACATGTATCAGGTCCTTCTTGTGATTCATTTAAAGCCCAAGGACATCTGATGTAATGGGTGCCAAAACTAGTCCTAACTTGAAGCTGATCTTTGTACTTTGATAATACAGGCTGGACCATAAGTAATGGTACATAGAGCAAGAGTGGATTTTTTGTATAAAAATAACGTGTTTTAGCCACATTTATTTTATAACAAAAGATGATATAAACCGAGATACAAAGTTGAAAAAAAAAATGATTTTTTCGCATAAATGATGAACACATTTCACTATAAACAAGAAATTTGGCATAGGAGAGTTTCTTTGGTCAAGAAATTCTAATTTACTAACAGATTGCCGGTAACTCACAGGGGGCACCACCTGCGCTACCTCGTATTATTTTAAAGCATCACAACTTTTTTGTGCCTCCATATCCACTTATTTTAAATGGATATTTTTATTTATCTACATTTTTACGTAAAAAATGTATACTTTCTGAAAGTTGATACAAGCAACCGCCTTCAAAATTTGCCGTTCGTTTATTTTAAGTTATGTAAATGTGAATTTTTCGCAGTAGATTTCAAAACAAAAATAATAAAACTGACTCTAAAATAGTTTATATCAAATATTACTCTACTTACATTATTATTACACCTATTTTGTAAATTTCTAATTTAAAATAATTTAATTAAAATACCAAAACAAAATTTAGTTTTATAAATATTCGAGAAATGATCTTTGTCATGTAAAGGGATTGTAAACAATTCTGGCTGTCTTTTATTGTAATTCATATCCAAATATCTGCTTTGACCACCTAGACTATTAACATTTTCTTGTGCGGACTCAGAGATCATATCTCACATCTCTATGTTAGAAAATAAATTATGTCTTAATTTTTTGTATTTTCTTTATTGAGATTTTCAAAATTTAGGTAATAATATTATCAGCAAAGTAATATTTGACCTAAATTACTTTGAAAGTGGTCTTATTATTACTATTTTTTCCAGCCTATTTCGAAAATTTAATATCTTAAGTAATTTAAAACGATGATTTAGTCATGCAAGATAGCGCAGCTCCCTATAGCTTTTGGTAATATGTTAGCAAATTAGAGTTTATCAACTTAATAAACCTCCCTGTGCCAAATTTTGTGCCTATATTACAATTTATTCAATAGTTATACGAAAACATCGATTTTTTAAAACCCTGTTTAATTATTTTATTTAACATGTGTCCACCATGAAGAATTTGACACCATGCATCTCTGTTAATATCAAGTTTTAGTATAAGTTAAATGTAGCTAAACCACATTATTTTTATATGAAAAATCCACTCTTGCTCTGTGTACCATTAACTATTGGCCACCCTGTATATACCTATTCTTAATATAAAAAAAAAACATCTTTGTGTTCCTCCAGTAACAGATATTTATTTAAATTATAAAAAGCTGATAAAGATGATTCGTCCATGTTAAGGCCGTTTTTAGTCACGCGGGTAGCACCCGTCACCCGCGCGCGGGTAGGTAGGATGCATATATATATATATATATATATATATATATATATATATATATTTCTCTTTATCTAAAAATTTAAATATTTCTATTCCAGTTACTCTACGAGATGTAAAAAATGGGTCAACCTGCAGGTCGCATAATTCTATTTGATATTTAAGATCAAGGGAGTTGATATCAATATTAATTGGATCATAAAATAAATCAATAGACGGTTTAAGATCATTAAATTAAGAAAATCTTTCATTGAAATCTGTAATTAGCATATCCAATTTTGGTAGAAATATTTTAAAATTCGCTTTTATATTACATTCTTTCATTTCTTCATAGATCTCTTTGCAAGATTCAAAATGAAATAAATTATTTTGCTCCAAACTAAACCATAACAATTTTAATTTGTTTCTAAATCCAGTAACATATTTATAAAGGCAACACACATTTTGATCTTGCCCTTGCAAGGATTTATTCAAAATATTGAAATAATTTGTAATGTACGTTAGGAAAGCAAGTGAATAAATAAAATTTTTATCAACTACTGCTGTCAAATTTTCATCGAGGGCAATTTCTGAGAGAAAAAAAATGAACTTCTTTTAGAAGTTTAAACAATCTCCTCAAGCACTTTCCAGCACTTAACCAACGAAGCACGGCCGACTCTATCTAACTTAAGACGGCTGTGAACGAACGTTACTATGTAAAAGTAGATCTCCATACTCAGTTTCCAATTCATTCAACAATGTTTTAAATTTTCGGTGTGTAAGAGAACGCGAATTAAATTGGTAATTTTGCAAACCTTGTCCATTACGTCTTTTAGTTGTAGGGATAAACCACATAATGCCTCCTAATGGATAATACAGTGTAACATACGACATGTTATTCCTTCTTTTTGCAAAAGTCCCGCGAGCCCAATATTTTTGCCCGTCATAGCTTTAGCACCGTCGGTTACAATAGCAGTGCACTTGCCAAATCCGCCATACTGCTCTTCTGCACATTTTAATTGTTTGTAAATATCTTCACCTTTTGTTGTTCCGTGTAATGATTGTAATTTTAAAAGTTCTTCTGAATAATTATAGTTTTCATTTACAGTTAAGTAGTTATGTTAGGCTGGTTTTAATCCAAATGCAGGTGCTATTTTGCGTTTGCCCCTGGTCTCCAGGTGCTATCCGATTCTGCACCTCTATATGGGCTACCTTTGGGTGTGGCTAAAGTGCTCACTTGTCGGTGATAGTCTCCTCGAGGTGCAATTTAGCGACTTTTTAGGCTATTTTTCGAGTCAGAATTGGTGTTTATTGCACCTGAACTGATGTCTAGGTGGTTACCGTTTCTACTCCAACCTAGAAGTAGGAACCGATTCTACTCCAGCACCTGGCACCTCGCCACTCGCTTCACCGATCGAACGAGGTGCTGTGACGTCGAAAAGGTGCTATTCGTTTCTATTCCAGTACCGTTTCTACTCCACAAGCTTATATGTTATGTATATAGATAGAGGAGAAGGAGGGGGGAAATGGAGGGAAAAAAAGTAGGTATCCGCGCGCGAGACGGATTCGAACATGGTACCTTGGGATTACTGCTGAAACGTACTAACGGTCTCGGCTACCGAGCCGTTGTAAAGGTAAAGGATATTTATGGCAAGTAAGCGAATGTATGTGGTAAGATAGGCGAAGAAAGATAAATTGTTACCAAGTGGTATATAAAAAAAAATGTCCTTGTCACCCGGATCTATCGATGAATGACCTATGTTGAAAAAATAAAAGTATGCTAATGTTAACCTTGATAAGCAGGATATCAAAAAAAAGGCAGTCGACCGTTTAATAGCTATTTTTATTACTTGTGATTTGATAAGCAGGATGTCGAAAAAAGGCAGACGTTCGCTTAATTGCTTAATTTATTACTTGTGATACGTGATAAAAGTGAATAATGTCGCAATATTTTTTGGAATTGATATTGCGTAAAAGAGTTAAATGTCATTGAAGGTTGTTAAATGGATAACAAAAAAAAGTGTAAAATAAATTTGTAGAAATAATAATTTTATCAGGAACGGAAAAATTACGTAAAGAATAGTTGCGGAAACATATCAATAAAGAAGAGATATTACCAAGTTTAGGATGATGAGATTCAAAGATTAGCATAACGCCGGCAAAGAATTACCAAAAGAGACGTTTTATTGCATTTAAAGGTCGGAAAACGAATGTTACGGAATAATATGGTAAATTAACATAAGCGTGTATGTTAAGTAGATGAAATCGAAATTATGAATTTATAAATAACGGAAATAATCTCGTTTTAATTTGATGGTGCAGAAGATGACCTCAAAGAAAAAAGTATATATGTATAATTGTCGAAAAAAACTTTCATATCGTAACATAAAAATGGTGAAATCTAAGTAGAGATAAGGAAAGGAACCTTACAAAATAATGTAATTAATGTGTAGATTAGAAGGAGTTTCTAGAAGCAAGTTGGTGTGTGTGTGTGTGTGTGTGTGTGTGTGTGTGTGTGTGTGTGTGTGTGTGTGTGTGTGTGTGTGTGTGTGTGTGTGTGTGTGTGTGTGTGGGTGGGTGCGTGCGTGCGTGCGTGCGTGCGTGCGTGCGTGCGTGCGTGCGTGCGTGCGTGCGTGCGTGCGTGCGTGCGTGCGTGCGTTGTCATTCGCCAATATAAAAGAACTCGCGATTCCACCTAAAATTCAGTCGAGTTTGGTAAGTTAAAACCACCATATTAAGATTGATAATTGGTATATCTTGTACTATATTATATTGTTTTGTGTGTGTGTTGCAACTATGGCCGGCGTGATTTGCGAATATTGCGCGAAGATGTTTAGAGGCACCTGGCACTTGAAGCGACATGTTCAAAGGATGCATTCCTCGAGAACAGGTGTCTCAGCATATGTGGAAGAGTCCAGCAAGAAGAAGAGGAAGACGCAAGTATCCACAACGACAATGAAGGCTGATGAACCTCCTCGTCAGCGTCGTCGTCGCTGTGTACCGTCTCCTCAGCCATCAACGAGCCGCGATAATGCTGGTGCGCTTCCTGCACTCCGTCGGACGACACCTTCTCCGCAGCCGTCATCAAGTACGGCTGCTAATTGGACTGAAACATCCGCAAGGAAGGCGACGGAGTCGGAGGAAGAAGACGATTGGCCCTGGTGTACGCAACCTGCTGCAAGGGTACCACTCCGGCGGACGACACCGCCTTCTCCGCAGCCGTCAACAAGCAGGGCTGCGACTTCGGCGGAAACCTCAGCAAGGAAGGCGACGAAGTCGGAGGAAGAAGACGATTGGCCCCCGTGCACGCAACCTTCTTCAAGGGCACTCCATCGGTCGACGACGACGACGAGGACGCCTTCTCCGCAGCCATCCACAAGTAAGGCTGCTACACGGGGGCCACCATCTTCTTCAAGGGGGTTCAGCACCGATGATGAGGACGATGAGGGACCCACCAGAAGATGCGAGACGTGTGAGGTCGAAGTGTTATGTAAATTTTGGAGGTATCATGAAAAAACCATTGGACATAGAAAAAGGTCGGCAAGGGATCAGGAGGATACCACTAGGTCGAAGGTAATAAAGTCTAGTTTTAAGGACCGAATTATCACGTTATTATTTGAAAATAAAAATAGGCAAAATGAAATCGATCCGAAAGGCTTTCTTACCGAAGCCAAGGAGTCGGTCTTTTAGGAGTTGAAGTTGAAACGGATAGAACACATTTGTATTAAATATAATTTAGAATTGTTAGCGGAATATTACAAAATGGATCAGAATGGCCACGTAGATGTCTCGATTAAATCGTTTAGCACAAAAATGACGACAATGTGCAACGATGAAGATATGAAAGAAAGTTGGGAAGAACTGGTTGTCGGGATTTTATCAAAAATGGACGATTTTCAGGAGAGGGATAGTGGCTGGGCTCTTCTAGGAATTAGTCATTTAGAGGTTAATATCAATCAATTTTCACCTCTTAGAGGATCCCAGCATATCCCTCTTCCGAGAAACGTAGCGTTGAAAAGAGCGTGCGTAAATATTCAAAATCGAGACATTTACTGCTTTAAATGGTCAATTATAGCAGCGTTATGTCCGGTTCAAAATCATGCTGAAAGACCGCACTCGTACGCTGTAGCAGACATTCGGGCCGAGCGAATAACTCTTGTCAAAGGTATAACGGTAGACTTTTCCAACCTTAGTTTTCCAATGAGTGTCAAAGAGATTAAAAAATTTGAAGAGCAAAATGAGCTAATAAGCGTAAATGTTTTTGGTTTGGAGAAAGACAAAGTAGTGGGACCTTACTATCAGAGTGGTAAGGAAAGAGCCCACCACATCAATTTGTTACTCTTGGAAAACGGTGGGAAAAGTCATTATATTTGGATTAAAAATTTTTCAAGGTTAGTATCGAGGCAAATGACTCAAAGTCAGCGCCAAATATATTTCTGTAACATTTGTTTGTTACACTTCATAACGGAGACTTAAATAATCACAAAGTGGAGTGTAACGAAATTGTTACAGAAATGCCGATGCCCGACAAGAGGTTTATTCAGTTTGAAAGGTATCAAAAACAGTTAAATGTACCTTTCGTCGTGTGCGCGGATTTCGAATGTTTGCTACAGAATGTAGATGCTTGTATGCCTGATCCCAAAACATCTTCGACCACCACAACACAAGAACATGTGCCATGCGCATTTAGCTATTACATAAAGTGTGGGTATGACTCGGAGTTGGACATATTTAAAACATACAAGGGCCCCGATTCTCCTCAACAATTTATAAAATCCTTGGTAAGTGACCTCAGAATTATCTATTACGAGAACTTAATGAGACCTAAGCAGATGGAGGCGTTAAGCGATGCGCAGAAAATTGTACAGCAAACGAGTACTGTATGTCATATTTGTAAAAAGGATTTAGATGGATCTCGTGTAGCGGATCATTGCCATTTAACTGGAAAATACCGGGGTCCAGCTCACAATCAATGTAACTTACTCTATCGCGTACCTAAATTTTTTCCAATATTTTTCCACAATTTTTCCGGCTACGATTGCCATATGTTTATGAAGGCACTCGATGAAGTGCCTGGCAGCATTAGCGTCATTCCACTCAACAAAGAGGTATACATTTCCTTAAAGAAACGTGTACCAATGGGTGGTAATGAATTTATGGAGTTGCGTTTTCTAGATTCTGCGCGCTTTATGCAAGCGAGTCTGGAAACGCTAGCCGGAAATTTATCGCAAGAGCAGTTGGAAACTGTAAGTAAACAGTTTCCGGATGCGGAAGAACTGCAATTGCTTACACGAAAAGGAGTACTGCCTTATGAGTATTTGGATTGTTGGGAAAAGTTGGAGAAAACGGCTTTACCCAACAAAGACAAATTTTTCAATAAATTAACAAATAAGGCATGCTCCAACGAAGATTATCGACATGCGAAAAATGTTTGGGAAAAATTTAGGATTCCAAACATGTGGCAATATTTAGAATTATATTTAAAAACAGATGTCTTATTATTAACCGATATATTTGAAAATTTTAGGAAAATTTGTAAACGGATATATGATCTGGACCCCTGTCATTTTTTCACCGCACCAGGTCTAGCATGGGAGGCAATTTTAAGTTCACAGAGATTAAATTAGAACTTTTAACTGATTATGACATGCATTACTTCATAAAAAGTGGAATTAGGGGAGGCATTACCCAAAGCGTACTTCGACACTCAAAAGCGAATAATAAATATATGACCGAATATAATAGTCAACAACCGTCCAAATATATCATGTATTTGGATGCAAATAATTTGTACGGTTCCATATGCTGATTTTAGGTGGGTGGACGATGTGGATGCGATAAATGTGGCGAATATTTCACCAGATTCAGAGGTAGGATACATATTTGAAGTGAATCTCGAATATCCGCCACATTTACACGACAAACACAACGATTTACCGTTTTGCGTCGAGAATAAAACAGCTCCTGGATCGAAACATTCAAAACTTATTCCAAATTTAAAAGATAAAAAAAAGTACATTATCCACTATAGAAATCTTCAGCAATGTTTAGAGCACGGGTTGAAACTTGTAAAAATTCATCGCGTTTTACAATTTAAGCAGTCGTGTTGGCTAAAAAAATGTATCGATCTTAATACTCACCACCGTAAATTGGCGAAAAATCAGTTTGAAAAAGACTTTTTCAAGCTTTTAAATAACGCCGTTTATGGAAAGACGATGGAAAACGTAGATAAAAGAAAAGACATCAAAATAGCTACCAGTTGGGAAAACGGACATGGAAAAAATTTAGGTGCAAGAGCCCTGATAGCAAAACCGAATGTCCATAGTCTAAGTCAGTTTAAAGCGGACATGGTAGCTATTCAGTTGAGCCGTACTCATGTGTTGTACGATAAGCCGATATACTTGGGCTTTTGTGAATTGGAGTTATCAAAGCTTCTAATGTATGATTTTCACTATAAGTATATGTTGCCCAAGTATGAGGAACGCTTATCGCTCAACTATATGGATACGGATTCTTTTATCTACACCATAGAGACCGAAGATTTTTATAGTGACATAAAGGATGATGTACTTTTGAGATTCGATACGTCCGAGTACGCTCTCGATAATCCCTATGGCATACCTTTGGTAAACAAAAAAATTGTAGGATTGATGAAGGACGAAAATAATGGGAAAATCGTTAAGGAATTCATAGGATTGAGACCCAAAATGTACTTCATCAATCTGGGAGACACTACAGTGAAAAAAGCCAAAGGGGTGTAGAGAGCGTCTGTAAATCAATTAAATTTGGAAAATTACCGGGACTGTATAAGAAACAATTATTTTATAGTCACATGTTGGTGTTTCGCTCCAGACTGCATACTATATACACGAAGCTTTTAAATAAGGTTTCATTAAGTTCTTCTGATGATAAACGGTACATATGTGAAGATGGGGTGCACACATATGCTTGGGGTCACTATAGGTGTCCAAATATGGATTTCGCTTAGACACACCCACATTTGAAAAAAAAGAAACAATGGTCTCCGGGTTCTTTTTTTTTGTGTAATGGCTTTTTTGTTGTTTTGTGGTTAGTCCTTTGGTTAGATGTGCTCAGACGTGTATTTATTTATTTATTTATTTATTTATTTATATTTTTTGTATTCACTTTGTTCTGACTGATTAGATTAGGTTGAGTTTGATTTAGTTGTAAGATGATTTGTTTATATATATATATATATATATATATATATATAAAAAAGGCTGTCTATGGAAAATAAAAAACGTATTCATAGTTGAAAAAACTTTTTTGTAAAACTGTCAGTAAAAGTGACATTTTTAGTTCATCGATAAGTGAACTAAAAATTGACTTTTATAATAATACGTGTCAAAAATACTTTTAACACTAGTGCGATAAAGTTTTTTCGCACTAGTGCTAAAAGTAAATATAGCAGCGTTTCCCAAACTTTTTTTGCCCTGACCCGGTTGTTTTTAATATTTCCCCTTCCCGATCCACTAAAAGATGTTTTAATTACATTTTAATGTACAAGAACTAATCATTTGTGAGTATGAAGACAATTTTGCAACCTGGTATTTTATTTTTATGGCCCGGTGCCGGGTTGAGACCCACTATTTAGGAAACACTGATATATAGCAATATGCAATATTATTAAATGGAAAGGTGTACTGAAAAAATTAGAAAGATTTTTTTTTTTGGTTAAACGGACTGGTCCTTGATTATTGTGTAATATTGTTTCCAAACATTAAAACATATTTAAATAGTTATAAATTATTTATTTATAATATTAATATTACTATTACAAGCTGAAGGGTTGCTTATTTTAGTTTTCCTGAGAAGTAATTGCAGAGATATTTATGCTAGTAATCCATGCAAAACTAGGACAGATGTTGCTTTTAGTTTGACGCAACTTTTTACTACATATTTGGTCTGGAGCTTCATTCAAAAAAATCTTGTACGCTTGTTTTAATACTTGCTTATATCCTAGTTGTTCTTGATTTGAAAACTAGCTTTTATCATAAAGAGATTCCAAAACTTAGAGTTTCCTTCGACGTAATTCAAAAATATATTTTGAGTGAAGTTATCCGCTAGATTCTTTATTTCATACCATCATATTTTTGTCCCGATTTCTGGAGCAATAAATCTCAGTTGATGTATTTGCTGTTTCTTCAACATCTGGTGGAATAATAAAATTGCTTTAATTTCCAATCTTTTCTTCAAAATTCATGTTTATTAGCCATAAAATTTAAAATATTTTAGGACAGGTTCAATTGTGGTTACTAATAAACATTAAACAACTTACAATTGTTTTACTGAGTTACACTCTATCCAGCACCTGACTTGATTGTCAGATGTAATTGTCAATTATGTAATTCAACACGCAAACAATAAATCGAAAATTTAACCCTAGAGGCAGGATTTTCTTTTTTAATTTAACAGTTTTACAAAAAATATTGTATGACACACTTGTTAAAAGTGATTTTATTTTGTTCGCACTCACAAAATAAAATGTCACTTTTAACAGTTGTATCATAAATAACTATTTATTTTTATTTTATTACATATTTAATGTCCTAACGGTTAATATAACAACAAGTGTTAATCTAATGAAAATCTTCGACATAATGTCGTAGGAGTATAACATTTTTTAAGGCACAGTGTTCGGTGGTATGCTGTTGATGAGCAAAACATCTCATTTGACTGTTGGGATACAGTTTTCGCAACCTTTTCAACGAATCACACCCATATTCCTCCAAGTCGAAAACGGTAAATTTATAGTCGAGAAGCTGACTAACCCACTCGACCTTTTCCAATCCCTTGACATAAATGACATCAAACCGTGCAGGTGTAGATTCCTGGGTGGTTTGCGTAAAGGTCTTTAATGCTGGTAAAGCAACCGTTCCAAGGTCCCAGGTTAACTTGTGAAAATTATTGCCAAGCCATCGTACTTGCCTTTGCTCACAAACACTCAGGTTTTGAAACGGGCACGGAGGTCGAATTAAAAATTGTTGGTATTCCTGACGGGAAAATGAAATCGCAAACTCTTTCACAATGAAGCGATCGTGAAGTAGGAGACAGTAAGCCGACGTGTTATCGGTGATGCCATGATCGCCAGTTTCAAATTCAATGCGCACATCCACCGGTCCCGACTTAATGGATTCATTTTGATGTGAACAATCAATCACCACAATCGGAGCGATCTCCTTCAAGTTTAAAAAGTCCAATAATGGTTTGGGAGTTGGTGTTCCATAATAGGATTCCTGGAAGCGAGAGTACATATCGTACAGGATGGCATAACGATTTTGATGGTAGGCAACATTCAAGTTGTCATACGGATAGCTTTCGGAATTTAACAGCACTTTTAAATTTTTCAATTTACATGTGTCAAATTTGCTCATATCGGTAGATTTATCATTTTCCCTGGCAGTTTGTAAAGCAAACAAAACAAACCGAGGTTTCTCCAGTTGCGTAGACGTTTTAACAGTCCACACGTTATGAGTCGATTTGGAAACGTTTGGATATTCAAACAGGTCCCAGCTTCGAAAACTCATGTGAATAGGCCGACGACTTTGGATTGTTTTGCAAAGTCTAAGTCGTTCAGAGTCGTTTAATCCAATGTGAGGGATTTTCCACAAGACCTTTTCAAGGGTCAAGTTATAGTTTGCCACATTTCCCACTATCGAATTGATATTTGTTTCAGCTCGCAGTAAAATCAATTCGTGTTTCACATTAGGAATAATTTTTTGGTAATCTTCACAAAAACCCAACAGCATTTTCAAAGGTATGCAAAAATTAAAATGTCCAGGTGGAATTTTCTTATCCAGCGTCCATCCCGCTTTATACAGCATTTTACTTTCATCAGTAATCTTTTGGATGATGGAGCAGTCTGTCTTATCTGCTTCACTGTCGGTGATAGACTAATGCCATTGGAGATGTTACATCCATATTTTACTGTACTGTCATCATATCCTCCTCCTTCGCCTCCTCCTCCTCCTTCTTCTGCACTTCTATTATAAATCAGCATGGTTTTAGGTGTAATCTAAGGGTGACTGTTTCCCCCCTAAAATTGATTAAATCGCCGGATATTAAGCGAAGTAATCCGTTGCACGTTTACCGGCAAATAAATGACATTCTTTGGCACCTCACATATTTTATACCCTGGAGGTTCACTGTACGAAAATTCGTGAAGAGTGTGAATGGATGTATTGTTGATGTACGAGCCTGATATTATATTACATTCTATTCTTACTGCATTTACTTTGTTTATATTGACAGGAACATCAGACTCGTGTCTCTTATTCGCCTCCAAGATGCGACTACTAAAACCTAACAATTTTCCAATACTATTTTCTTTATTGAAATAAATTGGTTCTGTTGATTTTATCTCTATCTTTAAGGTGTTGTTATTAGCATCGAGAACGAGTATCGGTCGAGAGGGTAGATCTCCGAGCCGTTTTCGTATATACTTGGCAATATCATCAACTTCGTAGGAGCCTATTGGCAAAGTAATGACGTCACTCCCGATATGAAATAGGTTGTTATTTGAATCGACGTTTGGCATGGAATTGTACGTATGAAAATCGACAAGTCCACACTCGTAATTTGTCGATAATTCGATTGGAGGGAAATAGTTGGCGCAAAGCGTTGAAGTATTTCCGCTTAGAGCAAGAGTTATCGACATGGTACAGGATAAAGAAAAACTAAAATCAACTTGTTAAAATCATTTATTTTTATAGGAAATCTCATACAAAAATTTTAAACATAAATGTCCACAAATGACAGAATTGTCGCTCTGATGTCTTGCATAATTGTATCTGATGTGCGGTCCTAGATAATTGACAAGTTCTCGTGGAGGTTGAAGGTTTCCATAACTGTTAAAATATTCTGTTCGAGTTTTATCCTTATAATATGCTACCCAATGTGTGCCCGGTCCCGTTGAACTGTCCAAGTTGACGATTCCACATTCTTTTTCAAAAATTTGTTGACGTTTCGGTAGGTTATCACGCATGAAAACACCTCGAAAATGTGGAATGCACTTTCCAAACTTTTGCAAGTCCAATTCGTTGAGCGCCCGCTTCGGTAGCACACACATTAGTTTTTTGGATTTAAAAATAAACCGAGTCCTTTGCGATACGGTTTTAAATATAAGCCCTTTCCCATCGCAATCGACTCCATAGTTTGGTTATGTCTTTGATTTTCCTTCAATTGATCCCTTGCACCTTTTGCATCATTAATTGCCTTAGCTACTGCTGCTGCTCCTCCTCCCAAAGCTCCAAGCGCCGAAAGTCCCGAAAACAAGGGAAGTAGAAAGGGTAGGACACCTCCAGTCTTTGGTAATGGAATGACGCGAGGTATTTTAATAACGGATCGTTTTCCTTTTACAGCTTTCTTAGCTGTCACCAGAGCCAATTTTATAGCTTTTTGGATATTATCGGGTTTATGAATGTTCAAGACATCTCGGACTTTACACATTGATTGGCGTAAAGTATGATGCCGTCTACCACTCGTCGTCTTTCTTCCTCTAACACCCTTTGATACTCGTCCTCTTCTTCTTCCCCCTCGTCTTGACCTTCGTTTTTTTTTTGTCTTTTCGTTTGACTACTACTCTGAGGCAAACCCATACCTAATTTAACTTTCGCCTTTAGAGCGTTTGTTACAAACCAAGAATTGATACGTTCACCCAATTTGGCGTCTTTTGCTTTAACCCTTTGCCAAGCTTGCTCGGCCAATATGCGATCCGCTTCGTGTCGATCTTTGAGATCTTTCGATTGTGAATAAGCAATATCGTGTTGTTTGCAAGCTCGATCCAAACCGTTAATTCCCGAATCTCCACGAGCTAAACGTTTTTGTAATCGCGTACCGGGGCCACCAATATTGATATCCACCAGGTAAATGTAATTCAAACGGTAATTTATTTATAGCAATATTTAGCAACCCTCTACCTTTGCGAGGTGAGCAACGACTAACTGTTTTTCGTTTTAAATCTATCATTTTATAATAGACTGTAAAGGTCTCTAGTACTTAGGTGATAGTGACGTCTGACTCGTCTGTTTGTTCACAATTGCTGTTTTTATATAAAAGACCTCCAATTTATAGGTCACTAGTCAGTCAGTAGTCAAAATGCGATTTATTAAACAACGTGATACTTTACCTGTGACCAATAACGATGCTAGCAGCAACTCGAAAAACCACAACTATTTTAAACATAGTCGACTATTTCCGAATAGTATAACGGCACTCATTATCGGTCCATCTAATTGTGGCAAAACAAACGCAATGATAAAATTACTGGAACATCCCAACGGATTGAACTTTGAAAATGTTTACATTTATTCAAAGTCTCTATTTCAACCGTCATATCAGTATCTGAAAACGTTGTTTTCCGCCATAAAGGGTATCGGGTATTATACCTTTTCCGACAATCAAGAGGTAATTGCTCCTCAAAAAGCAAAATCAAATTCTGTATTTATATTCGATGATATTGCTTGTGAAAAGCAAAAACATATGCGAGAGTACTTTTGTATGGGTCGTCATAAAGACATAGACAGCTTTTATTTGGGGCAAACTTTCACCAGTGTGCCCAAACAGCTTATTCGGGATAATGCCAATTTTCTTATTCTCTTTAAACAGGATAATAAAAATTTAAAGCACGTGCATGATTATGTCAATACAGACATGTCGTTTGATAAATTTCTTCAAATATGTGCTGAATGCTGGAGAGAAAATTATGGTTTTTTAGCAATTTGCAAGGATTTTCCATTGGATAAGGGAAGGTATAGAAAAGGGTTTGATATTTTTATTGAACCATAAATACCCAAATTTCATCCAGTACGATTTAGTTTGATTTACTTCGTCAAGTAAATAACAAATAGAGCTACCCCACAGACATAATCCGTTAGAAAGCTGTTAACCCGTTGAAAAGCTGTTAACCGAGCTGTTTACCTGTTGAAAAGCTGTTAACAGAGCTGTTTACCTGTTGAAAAGCTGTTAACAGAGTCGTTAATAGAGCTGTTTATCTGTTCGAAAACTGTTAACTGACCTGTTACAAAGCCGTTTTGTATGGTTGACACCATGGACGAAAAGCTGGTGAAAAATTTTATACAAACTCGAAAGGATATTCGTAAAAAATTCCAAGACTTGAAAGCCGGTCAAACTGTCTGCATCTGCCAATTCTACATATAATGAACAGAGTCTACGATTCTCGTTACCATCCTCGTCATCATCACCAGCCCCGAAACCACCATCAGCATCACGACCAGCCAATTTGAATAGTCAGGATGTATTGGAAGAGATGACCTTTGAAGATGCCAATTACAAATTTATCGCATCTCTACAAGTAAATCCAGATCAATTGGATCACACATACGGACCGCAATTTAATTTCGATGCAGGAGCATGGAGAATGGGAAAATTACCCTTTAGCATCTCGCCAGATGGTAAAGTTTTCTCTCTCGACACTAAAAGCTACCCACTAACACCCGGATTAGTTCAGTTGATCTTTATGAAAAATCCCAACCTAACTATCTGTACTGCAAGGGATAAGGAATATTATAAAGACATTTTAATGATAAGTAGCGTTATACGACGTAACTTTGACGACTATCAGCAATTTCGTGGAAGTAGAGGTGATAAATATAAACTCATTAAAAAAATTTTAAAGATAGAGGAGGATAAAGAGGATGACAATGGTAGCAGGAGCATTAATGAGGATAAATTTAATAGAAAACATGTCGGATACGGATTGATGAAATATCCCAATAATAAAATCAATCACGTATACTGGGATAACCCAAATGAGTTGGTTGATCGACTGCGGCTTTTAGTTGCTTCTCAGCAAGCTGGTCATACCAATCACAATAACGAAATTGTATCAATCCTAGAAGAATTACAAGAGGCCTCCATTATTTTGTAAACGATCTACTGATTGCAGTCAATTTAAAAGGAGTGGAGGGGGTAGTTAGTAGATGAATCTAGACGAAATGTCAAGTCTATAAATAGCTAACGGTCATTTTGTTAATTACATTACCAATATGTCTGTCGACAAATTTGGAAGATATTCGTTGGTGCGTGAATCACGCAAAACTCTTCACCCTCCTCCGAATTTGGGTTATCTCCTTACATCCGATGGACATTTTAACTATCAACAAAAGCGAATTTTTAATTTACCCATACCCTTAGACGATACGGAGGCAGCAACCAAACAATATGTCGATGAGAAATTCAAGGAGATTGCAACCATCAAAAATGAATTTCGACCAAAGTTTGTGAAATTAAATTCTTCCCTCATTGCATTAAAGGAGCAAATAAAGTTACTGCAGTCCAAGCGGGCATGGGCAATTCCCACAAAAACAAAGTCCGCATCTGATGTAACCACAGCGATGGAGAAAATTTTGCAAACAGCTCAACCGAAGAATTTACAAACGGACAATGGAAAGGAATTTTACAACGAAAAATTTCAAAAGTTGATGAAAAGGCACAAGATAAATCATTACTCCACCTTTAGTCAGATGAAGGCATCGATCATGGAACGTTTTAATTGAACTCTTAAGAATTGGATGTGGAAGGACTTTAGTATGCGTGGTGTGTATCGATGGATAGACTCTGTTCAAACATTAATCGATAAATATAATAATAAAGTGCATCGAACTATCAAAATGCGACCGAATGATGTTAATGCGAACAACGAGAAAATTTTATTAAGAACGCTCTATGGAAAGCGAAAAATTTTTCCTAATCCTAACTTTAAAGTTGGAGATCACGTTCGTATTAGCAAATACAAACACGTTTTTGATAAGAAATATTTTCCCAATTGGACCACGGAAATCTTTAAGATTAGAAAAGTGCAAATCACCGATCCGATAACATATTTATTGAAGGACTACACCGGACAACCTATTTTAGGAGGTTTTTACGAATATGAATTGTTAAAGGCCAAATATCCAGATGTTTATCTTGTTGAAAAAATTTAAAGCGACAAGGTGATAGAGTCTTTGTGAAATGGTTAGGATTTTCGGATGCTCATAATTCTTGGATCGATAAATGATGCGTATGCGAGATAACAATTGACTCGCGCATCCACATCAAAACCAAACCAATTGCCTAAAAATATTTAGTATAATTTTGGCAGCGGGTCAGTTGACATCCGTCTCCTCTAAGCTCTCTCTCTCTCTCTCTCTCTCTCTCTCTCTCTCTCTCTCTCTCTCTCTCTCTTTCTCTCTCTCTCTCTCTCTCTCTCTCTCTCCCGGTAGCATTTTCTTGGGTGGAAATGGCAACACTTGCGTCAGCTTTTCTATTTGGATTATATGCAGGTAGCGGTTTACTCGGTGATAAAAGTTTGACAGACAAAGCAATGTGTACGGTGTCATTGTTTGGTAATTGTACGGCAAATGACAAATTACCAGCATTTCCCTCCTGAGGATCCAGCAGTATAGGGATCGGCGATGCTACTATGCCATAGGTAAATACCAATACCGAAACTATGAACG
Organism: Dastarcus helophoroides; assembly: GCA_028583605.1. Lineage (NCBI taxonomy): Eukaryota > Metazoa > Arthropoda > Insecta > Coleoptera > Bothrideridae > Dastarcus > Dastarcus helophoroides. The sequence goes on from CM053325.1 coordinate 38,610,403, forward strand.
AATTGGGATTTATGGGTGTAACTGCACATTTTGTAGAAAATGGTAAAATGCGTATGTATTATCTTGCAACTCGTTTGTTAAGTGAAAAACATACTGCTAATTACATATCGGAAAACCTTCTTCATATTCTCGAAAAGTGGGACATACCACTAAATAAAATTCGTGCAGTGGTAACAGATAATGCTGCTACTATGTTGGCTGCAATAAGAATGTCTTTAGGTGAAAAAAAAACATCTGCCATGTTTTACGCATACTATAAATCTCGTTGTTGAAGAAGCATTGAAATTACCTGCCGTTAAAGCTATTAAAAGTTCGAGAAATTGTTAATTACAAAAAATTCAAATGCACAACAGTGTTTCTGAAGGATCGGTTTTTCAACTTATTGCAGATGTAAAAATCAGATGGAACTCGACATTTTTTATGTTGGAGCGTTTTCTAAATTTGAGAAGGGCGGTATCAGAAATTGTACTCGAAAGTGTATCAGCACCAGATATGCCAAGTGCTGTAGAAATGGAAACGTTAAAACAGTTTACAGCAGTACTGAAACCTTTTGAGTATGTAACACGAGAAGCATCGGGTCAAAAATATGTTACTATTTCTAAAATGATTCCAAGGCTCAATTGCTTATATTTGGAACTAAATAATATTATACCAAACTTTACCATCGTCAAGGAATGTAAAGATGTTTTAATGAGAGAATTGAAAAAAAGGTATGGACTGATTGAGTTCAATGACCATGCAGCCATCGCTACTCTTTTAGACCCAAGGTTTAAAAACCTTCATTTCCAAGATCCTGCTGCATGTGGAAGAGCTATACAGAAATTAAAAACTATGGTTATTGAACAAAACAGCAGTCCAAGTGAGTCGGAAGAAGATGCCGCTTCTAATGGAACGCCGGAATATGATTTTTGGAAACATCATAAGATGTTAGCGCATGGTCATAAAAAGAAAACGCACCAGAGCGATGAAGTCTCTCTTTATCTGTCAAACCCAGTGGTATCACTTAAAAGCAACCCATTTGCGGAATGGGAAGATATAAAATTTGCGTTTCCATGTTTGTATAAATACTCTCTTCAGTATTTAATTGTCGTCGCTACATCGGTTCCAAGCGAGTGTTTATTCTCCAAAGCCGGAACAAGGATGTCGCATGCCAGAAATAGATTGTCCTCAAAATATCTAGAACAATTATTATTTTGAGCAATCTCGATGCAACAGAGTTTTTTGTTTAAATTATTTTTATCAATAAAAATATTTCACATAATGCTTCTTATTTTTTTATTATTATATGTGTGGCTGTTACCTAATACACAGAATTCTGATTAATTAACTCGTCAATGTAGACGCAAGTATTGAAATTAGAAACAAGAGATTTGTACAGTAGGTTCCTTTCATAACCTAGTAGTGCACAGTGAGAGGATTTTGGAAATTTATTCTCTAAAAAGGAATGTCAAAATTAGTATGAAATTTTTTTGGGAGAGTTATCAGAAACTGAATAAGTATAATTCTGATCATGTCTTTTATGTTATTTATTTCATAAATTGTGTAATAATTAATTTTCATCAATCATTATATGTAATTTAGCTACTTAAATCTTATGGGATTTTCCACATTTAAAATTTACGAGACGAACTTGCGGGGGGCAGCTAATTATATATAATATGTACAGGGTGTCCCATTTTCGGTACTTTTCGGGGATATTGGACTTATTAATAATAATAGAGTGTTGAGATTTTCACTTTACTGTGCTACTATTTGATAAAATGATAGGTTTTAGTATCAAATTTGTCATGACTGTCTTAGTTTTTAAACTACAGGCTGATTTTGAAAATCTTTATTTTTTGGCCATACCTCATATTTCCGTTATGCCTTGTTATATTAAAAAGGTAGAAACTGATCTTGTTAGAGTTTTTTGCGTTAAGTTCAGTGGCGGAGTCAGTTTTCTTCTAGGAAGTCAAGTTTTTGAGATGTTAACCAAAATTATATTTTCTTAAACGGAACACCCATATATTATTTCATATGTTGGTTAAGCTTAATTTGAGCTTTTCACAAATATATAGTTGTTAACATTTATTTTAAAAAACAAGTTCAAAATCCAATATTTTTATAATTTATACTTTACTTATATCAGTAGGCTATGACCAATTTATTAGAAACAAATGCAAAATTCATAATTATTCTAAAAATTGAACCCTTCAAAAGTTACTTTAAAATTTTTCTATATTTTCAGTTGGGTATTAAAAATTATTGGTGTTTATATTTTTTCAAAATTCTTTGAGCCTTAAATCTTGTTATACCAACACCTTTCTCTATTTTTCAACGAGATGAGCAAGTTGATGATCCTGTATACCATAACCCTTTTATTTCCTTTTCTCTTCATGTTGCTGAACTTCGTAAAGGAGTAGGTTTGGCGTACCGAATCAGTCGGCATAGACCAATAATTCTGGTAAATTTAGTTAAAAAAGCAACAAAATTATACCAATATTGCATTCAAAAAAGGGTTTCTCATTTTGAAATTAATCTTTAAAAAATTTCAGCTCCTTTTTATTAAATAGAGCTTTTGTATTTTTACGATAAAGTGAAATATGCAATATTGATTAAGTTTTAATACAGAATTGAAAATATTGAAATTTACTTTTCGAGAATTTAATTCTTTTAATAATTATTAAATTTGCTTCTGTTTCTAATAAATTAGTCATGGCCTACTGCTATAAATTATAAAAATATCGAATTTTAAGCTTGTTTTTGAAAATAAACCCCAACAACTATATATCTTTTAAAAGCCCAAATTATGCTTAATCAACATAAAAAATAATATATAGGGTATTCCATTTAAAAAAATATAACGTTGCTTAATATCTCAAAAACTTGACTTTCTAGAAGAAAACTGACTACGCCACTGAACTTAACGTAAAAAACTCTAACAAGATCAGTTTCTACCTTTTTAATATAATAAGGCATAACGGAAATAAGAGGCATGGCCAAAAACTAAAGATTTTCAAAATCAGCCTGCAGCTTAAAAACTAAGACAGTCATGACACATTTGAGATTAACATCTGTCATTTTATCAAAAAATAGGAAAGTAAAGTGAAACTCCCAACACTCTATCTTCATTAATAAGTCCAATACCCCCGAAAAGTACCGAAAATGGGACACCCTGTACATATATTTTGTATATATGTAGATATTCATAACAGCGGCTTCCAAGAATCGAAAATATTTTCTAATTACATCAGTGCCAAAAAATTTTTTAATAAGTATCGATATAAGTATGTATCGATACTTTAAAGGTTTTCATATAAGTAGTATCGAAAATTGGTTCAGAGTACCGCTTTATCGATACCTTGTGGGTATCGGAACATCCCTAAGTATGTGCCATTTACACGAGCAAGTAAAACTGTCGCACACAAAACATATATAAATATATATATATACAGGGTGAGTCTCTAAGCGGGAATCGGTCTTTGATAGGCGTATCGTTCAAAATATCGAAAAATGTTTCGAATAAAAGTTGTTCGAAATAAAGTTCTCCACAACCTAAAATTATTGCCAAATATGGCGGCCTCTCGGTTGCACCGGAAATGAACACAACTTTCTTATTTTAAATAGAACGCCCTATGTATTTTTACATTTTTGGATTCCTTGTTAAAAATGAATATGAATTTATTAAGATGACATAGGCCCTTAGTTGAACCGTTTTCGCGTAATTTAATTTTTTTGGTTAAATTTGACGATTTCGGAGCTTGACGCCATTAACGATATTTTCCAAACGCAATGGCTCAGAGTTGTGTGGCATACGGTTTTGGATTCAGGAAGAAATGGAGTATTTGTTTACGTCTTTGCTGTTAGCAAGATTTCTTAAATTTCTTCACATCCGTCGACTCAATTCTTCAGTTGTTCAAATATGCATAACTTAATTTTTTCAAATGGAACCACCTATCTTGGATTATCTTATCGGATGCGAAATTAAATTACCTTTTTTTTGGTACCAGGTATTGCCACCTCCGTCTAATAATTTTTGAGAAATTTAGAATTTTGTAAAAATTTTAATTAATTTCGTATTATCGCGTTAGCCCTGGATATCGTGGATTTGTTTCGTCTCGTTTGTCCTGCAAAAAACAGAAAATGTTTTTCGAACAAGAATCGGTTGATGTGGTTTACACTTTACACTTTTTAAAGAAAATTATTTTTTGAAAACTAGGTCAATTGTTAGAGTAAGACAAACACAATGGCCCAAATATTAATTATGAACTAAAATAATTAAAATTAAAAAAAAATAAACAATTTTATTAGAGTTTGTAACATGTAGGTATGCCCAACGGTTTGTCGACCAGAGATGTTCAAATTTAGTGGCATTCTTCACGTTGTAACTAACTGGAAGTACAGAATACGAGAAAAAGGAGCGTAGAAAACCAACGGCGCATGAAGAAAACCAAGTTTCAGTAGTGGCTGCTGCTGTCCAATATCCGCACTTAAGAACCAGAAGAATAAGTGTGACATTACAAATAAGCCAAAAATCGGTTTCATGATTGTTGTGTAAAAACAAGTTTCATCCGTATCACACCTAGATAGTTCAAGAACTCAATCAAGCTGACTAACAATCGATGCAGTTGTGTGAATGGACGTTACATAATCTGCAGGAACAAAATGACCGTTTCGGACATTGTACTATTTACCGACGAATGTACAAACATTTTTTAAGAACCGCTTCGTGGGAAGGAAACGATACACCATGATACTGAAAAGCATCATTGGATTTCAGTGTAAAGCATTAAAGAAAGTAAATAAATAATAAACAAATCGGTAACAGTAAGTTGCAACAAATATTAAGAAGAATACATAAACAATGGTAATAATAACATTAAATTAAATGTTCAACATAACCACCAGCTTCACGATGGCAAATGCACAGTCTCTGTAGCAAAGAATTGTTCACATCCACCAAAACGTTTTCATTGATATTTTGGAAAGCAACACGAACCCAGTCCATCATGTCTTCTCGGGTAGTTGGTGGTTCCTGGTACACAACTTGCTTAACATGACCCCACAAGAAAAAGTCTGGCTTAGTTAAATCCGGTGATCTTGCGGGCCATGCCACTGGACCTCCTCTTCCTATCCACTTGTTAGGGAATTGTGTATTGAGGAACTCCCTTACATCCCTTCCATAATGTGCCGCTGCCCCATCATGTTGGAACCACATTTGCCACACGACAGCAAGAGGCAAATTGTCTATCATTTCGGGCAATTGATTTTGCAAAAAATGCAAGTAATTGTTGGCATTTAAATGTTCATTGAAGAAGTGTGGTCCGACAATAAATCTTCCTATGACACCACCCCAAACATTCAGAGACCACCTATGCTGATCGTCTAAGGGCCTTATCCAATGAGGATTTTCAGTGTGGTAGTAACAGGAGTTGTGTCTTCCCACGAAGCGGTTCTTCTGAAATGTACATTCGTCGGTAAATAGTACATTGTCCAAAAAGTCATTTTGTTCTTGTAGTTTTCGTAACGCCCACTCACAAAACTGCATTCGGTTGTTGAAATTAGCTTGATTGAGTTCCTGTACTAGCTGGGCACGATACGAATGAAACTTATTTTTACGCAAGATTCGTGAAACCGAGGTTTGACTTATTTGTAATTCCGTGCTTATTATGATGGTACTTAAATGCGGATCTTGGACAACAGCAGCCGCTACTAAAACTTGGTTTTCTTCATGCGTCGTTGGTTTTCTACGCTCCTTTTTCTCTTATTTCGTACTACCAGTTCGCTCAAACCTCTCTCTCAATTTAGCGAATGCCGCTGAATTTGGATGTCTCCGATCGGCAAAGCGTTGGGCATAAATTCTTGAGGCAAGAAATGGATTTCTGTCAGCACTGCCCAAGGCGTAAACCATATCGACCAATTCTTCTTGAGAAAACATTGTCTTTCAGTACTAATACCAAGACCTCGCGACAACAATAAGATAAAGTGTCAGTTACTGCCGGACAAACGAGACGAAACAAAACCGCGACATCCAGGGCTAACGCGATAATACGAAATTAATTAAAATTTTTACAAAATTCTAAATTTCTCAAAAATTATTGAACGGAGGTGGCAATACCTGCTACCAAAAAAAGGTAATTTAATTTCGCATCCGATAAGATAATCCAAGATAGGTGGTTCCATTTGAAAAAATTAAGTTATGCATGTTTGAACAACTGAAGAATTGAGTCGACGGATGTGAAGAAATTTAAGAAATCTTGCTAACAGCAAAGACGTAAACAAATACTCCATTTCTTCCTGAATCCAAAACCGTATGCCCCACAACTCTGAGCCATTGCGTTTGGAAAATATCGTTAATGGCGTCAAGCTCCGAAATCGTCAAATTTAACCAAAAAAATTAAATTACGCGAAAACGGTTCAACTAAGGGCCTATGTCATCTTAATAAATTCATATTCATTTTTAACAAGGAATCCAAAAATGTAAAAATACATAGGGCGTTCTATTTAAAATAAGAAAGTTGTGTTCATTTCCGGTGCAACCGGAAGGCCGCCATATTTCGCAATAATTTTAGGTTGTGGAGAACTTTACTTCGAACAACTTTTATTTGAAACATTTTTCGATATTTTGAACGATACGCCTACCAAAGGCCGATTCCCGCTTAGTGACTCACCCTGTATATATATATATATATATATATATATATACTGCTGCAGCGGCTAACTCAGACTCCGGTCCATACACATTCCAACTGGGCGCAGGCCTATATACACGCGTTATACAGGCGTTACATTTCGTCAGTCATTGAGCCTCCACTGCCCAGCGGTTTACTCAGACTCCTAGTGTATCTACAGTTACTGAGCCTCCATTTATTTTTATACGATCACATCCAGCCTCCGAACAGTGTTGCCGAAATGACTTTACTGCGATGATGTAAGCTTTTTAACAGCTTTGGTGTCGATAAAATGCTTAATGCGGGAGAGGAATCAATTAATAGCACAGATACACAGAAAACATAACCTTGCGCTAAATTAAATATCCGAGAAGCTGTTGTGGTTAGCTGGTAGCTTTCAAAAGTAAAACTGAATCTTTCTAAATGTGTATTTTTAATACTAAAATTTATTTTCAATTCTATTTCAACTTGTTACAACTACGATCTATTAAACATTTTGCTTAACCCTTGGAATATTGTTAAGTATTTAAATAATTCGATTTGTTGTGGTGACTTCGCTAATTAATTATAAATTATGTGCATAAATTATTACACAGAAGAAAATTGCCGAAAATCACGGTTAACAAATACATTAATAACATTTCGAAACTTTCTCGAAAAACTTCAAGAGCAAAAATTAAGTATTGTGCTGCTGTGTTTAGAACCTGAACCAATTTAAACTGGTGCAAATATGTAAAGTATATGGCCATAACAACAATTATCCTAAAAGGATACCTTTAGTGCCTTCGACCTTCCATGTAAATCTAAAGACAAGAATACTGGAAAGTGTTTTCATATTTAAAACTTATTTTGGTTAAGTATACGTGTATTTATTACTATAATTTAAGAATTTAATAAAACATGCATGACAGCTAATTTTGTTTTTTATTTTACTACACCTCATTTCACTCGATGCAGAATATGTACTTTTCAGGGAACTTTACATTGGACGAATAAAAATAATTAGGACGTTTTCATAAATGAAGTTGCTTGTGTTAATTTTTATTTTTTGATTTCTTGTTACAATTAAAAGATAGTTTTGTGTTAGTTATTACAAGTTTGATGTTTGTTTTTGCTACTAAAATTTGAAAAATGTTCCTACCTTTATTTATATATTTATATAAGATTTAGCAAACACTTAATTGCGATTTTATATCTTCAATTTAATCAATTAAACAGTTTTGGCTATTTGCACTTTATTTTCTGTATAATATAATTTTTGTTGATTGTTTTGAAATTTGAAATTTAAATAGAAGTTTCTCTCAAGGGTTATGTTTTTTCTCTTTTTTATTGCTGAGGACAATTTTGTTCATAAAATAGAGCGATAGAAATTATTAGAGGTTAGGAGTTTCCAGCAGCAAAACTTGGGACAAAAACGTCAATTTTCAAATCGAAGTATTTAAAAACAATGAAAATTTTCAACCTAAACTTTAAATTCATGTACTTGTTACTTGAAAACCAAAACTTCAAACTCAAATTTTTGACTTTCACTTTAAATTTCGGAGACAGAGTTAAACGTTTACTTCGGGTTTTAAAATGTAGAGAGGAACATCCAATTCAAAGTTCAAATGTGCAGTTTTGAAAAGAAATGCATCATTCAGAGAAAAAACTCTTGATTTATACAATAAAACTTTAAAAACTCGAAGTTATTACCAAATTTTCAATTTTAGTCACGGAGTTTCAACTTTTAAACCTCGCAAACAACGTTTCTTATGACGTTTTTGTGTGTACATTACGTAATGAATAGTTCTTATTCTGTAAAAGAAAACTACAAAAGACAAAAAGGGTTTTTAAAATTCTAAATAAGTTATTATAAATAGTATTCCGGTCTTTAGATTACTATTTTGAGTAGTATCTTGGAGTAGGTGATGAAGAGATTGGTTTTGGCGCTGAAAGTCATACGTTCAAGTCCGACGAGTTCCACTTTTTTTTTTGTTTTTTTTATCGATTTTTTTTTAAATTTTTATGTTTTTGAATGCTTCCCTTTTAATTAATGAATATATAATAAATCCAAATAACAGTCTGCTCACAAAAAAATGTCACAATGACTGCATTGTATGAAATAATTAATACTTTTAACTCTTTAGTTCAAACTGTCATCTAAAACTTGATGTGATTAATAAGTCTAGCTGCTCATTTATTTGTGCAAGTGTAAATATATGTGAGGTTTTATTGCTTGCAAAAAAGATTAAGCTCTTGGTGTGAAACTTAAATGTTGATCACTTTTCTAGAAGTTCATGGATATTACGTTAGCAACAAGTTACACTTATTAATAAACAGCTACACCTTTATAAACACCTCTTTAATACTTTAAGAGAAACTTTACATGGGAGTTCAAATTAAACGAAATCCTGAAATGTTCGGATAATACTGAGTGATTCATGGAGTAGTTAGCACGATTATACCAACGCATACTGCAGTTTAGATTCATTACATTACTATTAATTTTTAGGTACGCATAAAAAACATCAAAAGTTAATAAATCCGTAAAAAATCAAAAAAGAAGGAAGCGACACACGTCGGATTCGAACGTATAACCTTTGGCGTTTTAATCGATCCCTTACCAACTAAGCTAGCGTTTTATAAGTTGCAAAATTTTATGAAAGACTAAAACTGTAAAGTGTAAAAAATTATAGATATCTGATATAATTTATGATAATAACAGCGATTTCCAATTTTCATTCAAAAAGTACTTTTTCTAGAAATTCTTAAGTTGCCATCAAATTTTTTAGTGTGAAAATTTAAAATTGGAATGTTATTTATAAACGAAACTGTGATCAAAATAATTAAACATTTTAGTTCTAACGAAAAGTGTTTATTAAACTTGGAAAAAACAATTCAAAATTCTAAATGTCGACGTTATAACTATAAATTTTATCTATTTGGGCTTCAACAGTTTAAAGTAGATAATGGAAAAAAATCAATATTTAACTTTAACATCAAAATTTAAATCTGAAATTTCAGTTTTTTTATTTACGTTTTAACTGTATCTCTAAATGTCCAGAAAAAAAAATCAAAATTTTAAATACAGAATTACAATTTCTAGTTGACATGAGAAATCAACAATTAGCAGCAAATAACTCGAAGACCTAGTGTTTCAAATTGCGCGCGGTGTTCTTTGCTTGCGGGCTCTGTGCTCTGTCATTTAACATTAATGTTAACCACGGCAAAATGGGGCATTTGTTTAATCAACAAGTCGACGATGCTGAAAAGGGGAAACCTGGCTGGTCATATCAATATTATCCAAACATGGTAGAAATATTGTACATAGTTATTGTTAATACAGTTTATCGATTGAAAGGTATATCAATAACAGTGATGTCAATAACGTGAAAGTGAGCCGTGACCGATATTGACCAATACAAGATCGAAGGAGTACATAATATTTACTAGGCCCCATTTAATATTACCCTACAAGGTTGATAGGATTTTGTGTAAAGTCACATACATATTTGTCAGTTAACAATTACGTCAAATGTACCCTCATCTTTTTTTAGTTTTAATTCTTTTAATGTGGAACAAGGAAAATCAAACTCGACAAGCAAGAATGACAAAAGGGATAATTAGACACAGATCTTCTTCAAGGAATTGAAAGTGGCAAAAATTCAGTGCTGTGTTTAAATCAGATGCAATTTCATGTGCAAATTCAAGTGATGTTAAACTTTATCTCGAGCTGCTCTTTTAATGATTCATGTTTAAAAACTCAGGGTATGAAGTGTATTTGTAACTCTAACTTTAGGAATTTAGCAAAACATGCATTGCAGCCGATTTTATTTTCCATGTTATTGAACTTAATTTCGCTCGATGCATATTATATGCATTTTTGGGGGAATTTTACATGTTGCTGGAAAACAAATAACCATCTTTTTTTTAGTTTGAATTAGTTTAATGTGGAACAAGGAAAACCTAACTCAACAAGTAAGAATGACTAAAACAATATTTAAATACAAATCTTCTTCAAAGAACTGGAAGTGGCAAAAATTTAGTGCTGTGTTTAAATCCGAAGCAATTTCATATGCAAACCCGTGTTGTTAAACTGTATCTCAAGCTGATCGTTTAATGATTTTCGGCTTAAACTAAGTGTATGAAGTGTATTTGTAATTCTAACCCTAAGAATTCAGGAAAGATGCATTGCAGCTGATTTTAGTATCCATGTTATTAAACTTATTTTCACTTTGTGTATATTATATGCATTTTTAAGGAAATTTTACATATCATGCTCAAAAACAAGTATAAATCTGTGAAATAGATGTTCTATAAATAGTTCTTTGCTAGGTGTAAGTGTACCTAGGTGTATACCTTGATAGACTGACTTAATTTTGTTTTGAAGAAATGATCCAGTATTTTACAAGTGTTACAGTTAGCATGTAATTGCGATTTGCATTATTAATTAGATATAAAATTATTATTTGTTGTTAATTTTATTTTAAAATTGGACAGATAAATAAAATTTTATTTTAATTATTGCATTTTATTTTTCTTTTGTGGATTATAAATTATAACTAAAGCTATGAGCTTCATAGATAGCTTTTTATATGTAGTGTTTATTCTAATTTTTTTTTTCGAATTTGGTAGTTACATAACTGGTAACATCCTCATTCTATTTTCCTCATATGACAAGATTAACATATCATTGAAAAATAATTAGGTAAAGTTGATCGTTGCAATGTTGTTGAATCAGTGATATTTTTAATACTCGTGTAATGAAACATTGAAATTCAAATAAAAAGAATATACTTTTCTGGCTCCTGATAACACTTTTTTAAATAACAACAACAACAAAAAACATTTTATAACCCCTTCCTCCTCCCAAATATTAATAGGGATAACAAACTTGATTCAATTTTCATTATTGGCTTAACAGCTATTTAAAAATTGAATAACAATTCTTGTCCCCTGAAACCAAGAAAGATTTAAAAACAAAACAAAGGTTGCTCTAACGCGCTTCGACAGCCAAGCTATCATCTTCAGAGAAATACTTACTGATAGCTCGGCTGCCGAAAAGCGTTAGAGCAGCCTTTGTTGTGTTTTTTAATCTTTCTTAATTTCAGGAGACAAGTTTTGCATTTCAATTTTTGAAGATAGCTAAGGACCAGTCCGTTGCACCAAAATTAACAGCTAACATAATCAAATTTTTGGGAAAGGGGGAGGGACTTTTTTATTCTATAAAGTACAGCTCGTATTTTTGTCGATAGAAATTAGGGCTAACGATGTCGCGGATGTCAGTTTTCCCGCAGCAAAATGCGAAACAAAGCGATCAAGTTGAAAATAAAATTTATTAACAAGTTCCAAAAATTTCCATGCTGAACTTTAAATTAAAAATTTTTGCTTGAAAATCAAACTCTAAAACCTAAAATTTCGAATTTTATTTCAACATTTCAGAAAAACAGTTTAATGTTTGTTTCCAAATTTAAAATTTTTACATCTACATGTTAAGATTTCGAGTTTTTGATCAAAATTTCAAATTCAGTCCAAAAATCTCCGGAAAGCTCAACTTTAAAATTTAAATTTCAACTGAAGTTCCAAATCCCAATTTTAAGTTCGTGTAAAATAAAGTTGAACTCTAAACTTAAAAGTTGCACTTTTTCTCGAATTTTGAATGTATACCTATTCTGGAAACTGCTATTTTAATTACGACCTTTACTTCAAAATGTCGACTTTACAACAAAATTTTTACTTTCTCTGAAAATTTTGAAGTTTTCTACAATTTTTTTAGTTTGGAGGTGCAAATGTTCAAAACTGGAGAAATATTTTAATTTAATTATTTTATAAACGCAACTTTAATCAAAATATTCAAAAATTTGACTTATAATTAACCATAAGTTTGAAAAAAGTGTGAAATGTAAATTAGGCAAAAAATATCTAAATTGTAAATTGATAATGTTAAAATTTCAAGATTAGTGCGGCTTTTTTCAGTAAAGTGTTAAGATTTTGACTTTAAATGTATTGTAGATATTGAGGGAATATCAAAATTTTGAATTTTATTCCAAAACCTTAGCTTTTTTTTAAATTTTAAGTATAACTTAAAATATTTAGAGGAAAATCAAAATTTCAAATATAAAATTAAAATTTCTAGTTTATAAAAGAAATATTAAAAAAAATAAGTCGTGTTACATGAATTAAATATTCAGTAATAAAACAACAGGACGAATATCACATTTACCGTTTAAGTCATTATGAGAGTTTATTAGTTAGGTTTAAAGATGCAGATTGGAATATATATTCATGAAATTACATTATTAATAAGTAAATAAATATGTAAGATAACATTTCTATCGACACTTGTCAAAATCCAGAATAGATCAACTGGATAATTTTAGTGGTAAAAAATAGAGGTAGTCACAATTAATAAAATTATCTCACTCTTTTCAATTTTCATTCTATATGAATAAATAGCAAAAAAACTAAAAACCTTTAGATTTATTATATGACACTAAAAATTTAGAAACGTATGTTTGCCAGCTAATTTTCTTCTGTTCGTGTACTTTAATTTATTTCGTGAATAACCATTTCAAAACCTTGATATTTCTGAATTAAAGCTCACTTTTTTTCGCGAATTAAACTAAAGTTAAAAATAATCAATAAAATGAAAATGCGTTAATTTCTAAATGTCTAAATTTATAGTATGAACAGCTATTTTGTATGATATTCTACTAATTAACAAAAGTTATTTGCACGTTTTTCACTTTGTGTAGAACCCAAACTTATGTCTCATTGTAAATTTGAATTAATTTTACACCGCGCCGATTCGATTTACGCGGGCATTTGCAGGAATGAAACAGCGTCGAGGGGTAAACCTAGAGCTAAGTGTACTGAAGTTCTCATTGGTTTGTTCAAGAGAAATGCATTTATTAGAAGCATACGACGTTGCCGATGTTTTGGAGGCTGGGTGAACCGCTGGTTTGAAATTTAGATACGCCTTGGCGATATACGAATCGATCGAAGCGACTCGTAGCGGCAAACGAGTAAACTTGATTTTATACGGCTATCCAAAAACCGGCAAGTTAAGCTCCACCGTTTTTTTATTGCAAACGCATCTAGGACCCATGTAGACCCCTCTGAGCTTGTTAAATGGGCTGGTCACTCAGCGTCCGTATATCGGACGCCGAGTTTCGCCGGACGCTGACTGACATTCAATATATATATATATATATATATATATATATATATATATATATATATACATTTATATAGGGTATAAGTCAGCCTCCGCAATGTAAAAATTGAATGTCAGTCAGCGTCCGGCGAAACTCGGCGTCCGATATACGGACGCTGAGTGACCAGCCCATTTAACAAGCTCAGAGGGGTCTACATGGGTCCTAGATGCGTTTGCAATAAAAAAACGGTGGAGCTTAACTTGCCGGTTTTTGGATAGCCGTATAAAATCAAGTTTACTCGTTTGCCGCTACGAGTCGCTTCGATCGATTCGTATATCCCCAAGGCGTATCTAAATTTCAAGCCAGCGGTTCACCCAGCCTCCAAAACATCGGCAACGTCGTATGCTTCTAATAAATGCATTTCTCTTGAACAAACCAATGAGAACTTCAGTACACTTAGCTCTAGGTTTACCCCTCCGCGCTGTTTCATTCCTGCAAATGCCCGCGTAAATCGAACCGGCGCGGTGTAAAATTAATTCAAATTTACAATGAGACATAAGTTTGGGTTCTACACAAAATGAAAAACGTGCAAATAACTTTTGTTAATAGGTAGAATATCATACAAAATAGCTGTTCATACTATAAATTTAGACATTTAGAAATTAACGCATTTTCATTTTATTGATTATTTTTAACTTTAGTTTAATTCGCGAAAAATAGTGAGCTTTAATTCAGAAATATCAAGGTCTTGAAATGGTTTTTCACGAAATAAATTAAAGTACACGAACAGAAGAAAATTAGCTGGCAAACATACGTTTCTAAATTTTTAGTGTCATATAATAAATCTAAAGGTATTTAGTTTTTTTGCTATTTATTCATATAGAAAGAAAATTGAAAAGAGTAAGATAATTTTATTAATTGTGGCTACCTCTATTTTTTACCACTAAAATTATCCAGTTGGTCTTTTCTGGATTTTGACAAGTGTCGATAGAAATGTTATCTTACATATTTATTTACTTATTAATAATGTAATTTCATGAATATATATTCCAATCTGCATCTTTAAACCTAACTAATAAACTCTCATAATGACTTAAACGGTAAATGTGATATTCGTCCTGTTGTTTTATTACTGAATATTTAATTCATGTAACACGACTTATTTTTTTTAATATTTCTTTTATAAACTAGAAATTTTAATTTTATATTTGAAATTTTGATTTTCCTCTAAATATTTTAAGTTATACTTGAAATTTAAAAAAAAGGCTAAGGTTTTGGAATAAAATTCAAAATTTTGATATTCCCTCAATATTTACAATACATTTAAAGTCAAAATCTTAACACTTAACTGAAAATAGCCGCACTAATCTTGAAATTTTAACATTATCAATTTACAATTTAGATATTTTTTGCCTAATTTACATTTCACACTTTTTTCAAACTTATGGTTAATTATAACTCAAATTTTTGAATATTTTGATCAAAGTTGCGTTTATAAAATAATTAAATTAAAATATTTCTCCAGTTTTGAATATTTGCACCTCCAAACTAAAAAAATTGTAGAAAACTTCAAAATTTTCAGAGAAAGTAAAAATTTTGTTGTAAAGTCGACATTTTGAAGTAAAGGTCGTAATTAAAATAGCAGTTTCCAGAATAGGTATACATTCAAAATTCGAGAAAAAGTGCAACTTTTAAGTTTAGAGTTCAACTTTATTTTACACGAACTTAAAATTGGGATTTGGAACTTCAGTTGAAATTTAAATTTTAAAGTTGAGCTTTCCGGAGATTTTTGGACTGAATTTGAAATTTTGAGCAAAAACTCGAAATCTTAACATGTAGATGTAAAAATTTTAAATTTGGAAACAAACATTAAACTGTTTTTCTGAAATGTTGAAATAAAATTCGAAATTTTAGGTTTTAAAGTTTGATTTTCAAGCAAAAATTTTTAATTTAAAGTTCAGCATGGAAATTCTTGGAAGTTGTTAATAAATTTTATTTTTAACTTGATCGCTTTGTTTCGCATTTTGCTGCGGGAAAACTGACATCCGTGACATCGTTAGCCCTAATTTCTATCGACAAAAATACGAGCTGTACTTTATAGAATAAAAAAGTCCCCCCCCCCCTTTCCCAAAAATTTGATTATGTATGTTTTACATGAATACCAGCTAGTGAAATCCCTATATAGTATAGAATTCAAATCTATTAGCTGTTAATTTTGGTGCAACGGACTGGTCCTTGGCTATCTTCAAAAATTGAAATGCAAAACTTGTCTCCTGAAATTAAGAAAGATTAAAAAACACAACAAAGGCTGCTCTAACGCTTTTCGGCAGCCGAGCTATCAGTAAGTATTTCTCAGAAGATGATAGCTTGACTGTCGAAGCGCGTTAGAGCAACCTTTGTTTTGATTTTAAATCTTTCTTGGTTTCAGGGGACAAGATTTGTTTTTCAATTTTTAAATAGCTGTTAAGCCAATAATGAAAATTGAATCAAGTTTGTTATCCATATTAATATTTGGGAGGAGGAAAGGGTTATAAAATGTTTTTTGTTGCTGTTGTTATTTAAAAAAGTTTTATCAGGAGCCAAAAAAGTATATTCTTTTTATTTGAATTTCAACGTTTCATTACACGAGTATTAAAAATATCATTGATTCAACAACATTGCAACGATCAACTTTACCTAATTATTTTTCAATGATATGTTAATCTTGTCATATGAGAAAAATAGAATGAGGATGTTACCAGTTATGTAACTACCAAATTCAAAAAAAAAAAAATTAGAAAAAACACTACATATAAAAAGCTATCTATGAAGCTCATAGCTTTAGTTATAATTTATAATCTACAAAAGAAAAATAAAATGCAATAATTAAAATAAATTTTTATTTATCTGTCCAATTTTAAAATAAAATTAACAACAAATAATAATTTTACATCTAATTAATAATGCAAATCGCAATTACATGCTAAATGTAACACTTGTAAAATACTGGATCATTTCTTCAAAACAAAATTAAGTCAGTCTATCAAGGTATACACCTAGGTACACTTACACCTACCAAAGAACTATTTATAGAACATCTATTTCACAGATTTATACTTGTTTTTGAGCATGACATGTAAAATTTCCTTAAAAATGCATATAATATACACAAAGTGAAAATAAGTTTAATAACATGGATACTAAAATGAGCTGCAATGCATGTTCCCGAATTTTTAGGGTTAGAATTACAAATACACTTCATACACTTAGTTTAAGCACGAAATCATTAAACGATCAGCTTGAGATACAGTTTAACAACACTTGGGTTTGCATATGAAATTGCTTCGGATTTAAACACAGCACTAAATTTTTGCCACTTCCAGTTCTTTGAAGAAGATTTGTATTTAAATATTCTTTTAGTCATTCTTACTTGTTAACTTAGGTTTTCCTTGCTCCACATTAAACTAATTCAAACTAAAAAAAAGATGGTTATTTGTTTTCGAGCAACATGTAAAATTCCCCCAAAAATGCATATATAATGCATCGAGCGAAATTAAGGTCAATAACATGGA